>JNNX01000010.1:2111917-2527017 GCA_001657655.1 Talaromyces piceae
TGGCACAAAAGACTCATCTTTCGAAAGTTGCCACAGCCTACGCATTCGAGCGAAAGTGGCTAAAGAGAGAAGGCTGGCCATGGGATCGTTTAAGCTACGTAGAATTTTGGTCACCTCTAGTTGAAAGGTAGCCATCAAGTCATCCGGAAGGGTGTCTAATATCTTTGGATTGCCCATGAGGCCTTCAACGATTTCGTATAATGGGCGAATTGTGCGCGCACATGGCTCGTGCACCATTTTTCCCAGCAGAGTTGTTAGAAATAGCGGGATTCTTGCAGGTAGAACAATTTCCTCAGAGGCTCTCGACGATAGAATCGAGACACAAACACTCAAGTGCTTTGGAAGTCAGTTTACGTGGGATATAGAAGAGTGATTCTATAGCTTGCCTCTGTGTCTCCGTCCTCAATTGCTCGCTTCAGCAACTGATCGAGCAGCAACGGTTCTTGTTCCAGTAAAGCATCTCGGAATTCTCTTATATATCCTTCCAGGGTCAGGTAGAAGTACAATAGATTATACCAGGCGGCAATTCGCACCGAATCTCGTCAGAAGCTTGAGTGAATACGGTAGCTGCTCGAGAAAGACAGCAGCCAGGAGCGGAACCTGACAGGGCTTGCAGGCCGCCCACCTGAACAGAATGGTTTGCGAAACATCTTCGACTATACTCTCGAGTTTCTAGTAAAGCTATCAGCCTCTACCCCTAAATGGCATTCTTTGTCTGTCAAACGCACATTCAGCACGGGGGCGTACGGCGCCGTCACAATACGCTCCACCTCGCGGATAACGCTGTAAACGGGTGCCTGCATAGCGAATGCAAAACTTGTGGCACTAACGATACTCGTCTCAGCGCATTATTGTGGGCTCAGGAGTCGCCATGTGTGGTGTTCTTGTGCCTTTGTCGAAGGTCTGCCGCAGTTCCTCGTCGCCAATGTTTGTTAAGGCTCTCCGTGGTTGCCCCATCAACGGGCTCCCTCTCACGGGACTCTCTTCGGGCATCACTTCGATCACTTCGCCTCACCAACTCGCCCTCTTTTCTTCTCTCCGTCTACCCACCCTCGCGAATTTTTCCTCGCAGAACTGCGTCCCAGCACAGGACAGAATGCTACCCGTATGGCGCCATGTTTTCTGTCAGTTCTCCGGCCACCGGGGATTCATGGGTTTACTCCGGACGCCGAAGAATCCCACCCAACGCTAGCGCCATGGTTACCTTTGATGGGACAGGGAACATAGGGATTTTCCACACCAAGCGTAAATCTTCACTGTGGCTTATCCTATTGGACAGCTCGCATCCAACATCCCCAGAACACAGACATACAACAATCTGGTTCAAGCGAATCAAAAGTCCGGCTCAAGCAAATCGGGGAATCGGCGGGGATTTCGGACTCTCGGCCGATTCTGCTTGCCTTACCCCACGCCGAGCCGGTTGAAGCTGTCTCGATGGCATGGGCTAGACTTGGGACACAAGGACATAGCTCAGGCTGATAATCCTTAAACCTTCTCCTGGACATTTATATTGTGCATATTTCCCCTTCCCTTCCATTTACGTGGGATTCGACTGTCTAGGGTGCATGAGTTGGCCACGATGAACGCGTCCCTTGTTCTCCGCAATTTCTCCGCACAATGTCGGACACATTTCCGCCCTGCTCTCTCAAAACCTCTACGACCAACAAAACCAGCCGCCATTGGGCGGAGATGGAATAGTAGCAGCGCAGGAAATTCCTCACAGACAAAGGCTTTCTGGTCTACTGGGCGTGCTCTTGTACTTGCGGCCATTGCGGGCTCTGGCGCATACGCTCTAGCGACCACCCGCAGCTCTAAGTCGCCGACTCCGCAGCTTGCAGCGGAACCGGAATATGGAGACATCAGGAAATTCGAGCAAGTACGGGATACCGCAGAAAAATCTCTACAACACGTTATAGGCTAACGGCTAAGCCAGGCAATTGCCGAATTGCGCGCTGACCTGGGAGAAGACGCAATCAGCACGGACGACGATGATCTACTTCAACACGGTTACTCCGAGTGGTCGTCAGTCAATGCAGACCGTCTCCCCGTGGCAATCGCATACCCCAAATCTACAGAGGACGTTTCGAAAATCGCGAAAGTCTGCTACAAATATCGCATGCCCATGGTTCCCTATTCTGGAGGGTCCAGTCTGGAGGCCAATTTCTCCGCGCCGTACGGGGGCATGACCATCGATTTTGCCTTTATGGATCGCATTCTGGATTTGCACGAAAACGATCTCGATGTCGTCGTACAGCCGTCAATTCAATGGATGGAACTCAACCAGCAGCTGGAACACACAGGGCTCTTCTTCCCAGTAGATCCCGGTCCGTCGGCGAGGATTGGCGGAATGGTTGGCACCAATTGCAGTGGCACCAATGCCGTCCGTTACGGCACGATGAAGGATTGGGTCATCAACTTGACGGTCGTTCTGGCTGATGGTCAAGTAATCAAGACACGGAGACGTCCTCGCAAAACTTCGGCCGGCTACAATCTGACGGGTCTGTTTGTCGGATCAGAAGGCACTTTGGGAATCGTGACAGAAATCACGCTCAAACTTGCTCCCAAGCCGGAGGAGACTCGTGTCGGTGTGGTTACTTTCCCCTCGATCCGAGATGCCGCATCAGCAGCCATGCAAGTCACCCGTAGGTCTGTGCCTGTCCAAGCCATGGAGATTATGGACGAAGTACAGATGAACGTCATCAACCGCGCTGGAGGTACCGGCCGCGTGTGGAAGGAGCAGCCTACTCTGTTCTTCAAGTTTTCGGGGACAGCTGCGCAAGTGGCGGACAGCATCCGAGTAACCAAGGACATTGTGCAGAAAAACAAATCGACATCGTTTGAATTTGCCCAGAACGAACAAGAAGGCCACGTTCTGTGGTCTGCACGGAAGGAGTCCTTGTGGAGCATGCTGTCATTACGCAAAGAGGGTTCTGAAGTCTGGTCAACAGATGTCGCCGTGCCGATTTCTCGGCTTCCTGATATCATAGGTTGGTTTACAATATCGCACCTTTAACAACTGGAAAGAGGAAAACTAATGAATGCAGAAAAATCCAAGGAGGACCTGGACAGCCTGAATATCTTTGCCAGTCTGCTAGGGCATATCGGAGACGGCAACTTCCATACGAGTATCATGTACAATCGTAAGGACCCGGACGAAAAGGCACGAGTCGAAACCGTTGTCTACAACATGGTCAACCGCGCTCTTGAAATGGAGGGCTCTTGCACAGTAAGTAAAGCAACCGTCTAGTGATTATCTGACTGTACATTAAGACTATTCCTCTAGGGCGAACACGGTATCGGTCTAGGAAAGAAGCAATCACTCGTCGACGAGCTGGGATTGGATACTATTAATGTCATGAAAAGCGTCAAGCGGGCGCTGGATCCATACTGGCTGATGAACCCGGGCAAGATCTTCAACTATTCCTCAGACAGTCGGCCCACGAAAGCTGAAGATCTCGAAGCAGGCCGTTTGGCCGGTGCGAAAAAGAAGGCCAATTGATGTGCTTTTGCTACTGAGTATGTGCGCATTTTCAGGAGCTATGATTTCCGCTTGTTCCATGTTTAGTCTATATAAAGATATCCCTTTGCAATATTAGAAAGGTTGAGGATTAAATACCTTTTGCCACAGAATGATAAAATAATAATCCATACAAATCTCTCTGACTCAGCGTGAGGAGTGGGGTGTGTGACTCAACCCGGCGCCCCGCAGTGCGATATCGCAGCGCTTCAGAGCCCGCGGAGGTGGGAAACTTTTAACTATTCTTTTCCTCTAGATTACACTCTGCTTTTGCATTCTCATCAATTGGTTCTGGTTTTCTTTGTTTCTTGTGGTAAGCCTTATCTGGTTTAATACCTTTTGTTAAGATCATGTCGGTTTCTGCAGTCTGAGATTACCCCAGCCTCGGCGAGACAACTTCGGCCGTTGCCACACTAAGCAGAGCGGGCGGCGTGATCTGTTTCTATCTTTCGATTGGTATCACGACTGACCAGTGATCACAGAGAGATACCCCTTGAGCGGCAAGCATTGCAATGTCGTCACCCTCGCCGGCCGTCAAGAAGTGCGGTACGTGTTGTCTCGCTTCTCAATGTCGTCATTATACTAACACCATATACAGGCGTCCTGGGCGCCACAGGCTCTGTGGGCCAGCGCTTTATCCTTCTCCTCGCCAACCACCCGTTCCTCGTCCTGCACAAAGTTGGCGCATCGTCTCGCTCAGCCGGGAAGAAGTACAAGGATGCCGTGAAATGGAAGCAAGCGAGTCCAATGTCGACCAAGCTCGCCGAGCTGGTTGTTCAAGATTGCACGGCCGAAAATTTCAGCGACTGTGACCTAGTATTTTCCGGGCTGGACAGCGACATTGCGGGCGACGTCGGTACGTTCGTTTCCTTTTCGACGAATTTGCTGTCTTACTGATACCTATGGATATATAGAGATGGCCTTCATCAAAGCCGAAATTCCCATCTTCTCAAACGCAAAAAACTACCGCAAGCATCCTCTTGTGCCTCTGGTCGTGCCGACTGTTAATCCCTCGCATCTGGCATTGATTCCTCACCAGCAGAAAGAATTCGGCTTGAAAAAGGGGTTCCTTGTGTGTAACTCGAACTGTGCCGTCATTGGAATTGTAATCCCGTTTGCTGCCATTCAAGCGAAATTCGGTCCTGTTGAGGAAGTAGAGGTGTTTACGGAACAGGCTGTGTCGGGAGCTGGGTATCCTGGAGTCTCCTCGATGGATATCGTGGACAATGTGATTCCATTCATCAGTGGTGAGGAAGACAAACTTGAGAATGAGGCGCAAAAGTACCATTTCCCTACCCTCTTTGTACCTTCTCTGAAAGAGATGGCTACGGCAGGACTTTGCTAATAGGAACCAGAATCCTCGGCTCAGTCAACAGCGACGCCACCGCGTTCGAAGAACAGTCCAGTCTCAAAGTCGGTGCAACGTGCACGCGAGTTGGCGTGACCGACGGACACATGGCATTCGTCTCTCTACGATTCAAAAACACGCCGCCCCCCAGCGCCGAGCAAGTCAAGCAGGCACTACGAGAATACCAGTCCGAAGCATCCAAACTGGGCGCCCACTCTGCACCCAACCCGCCCATTGTGGTTTTTGACGAGCCGGACCGGCCTCAGCCACGACTGGATCGCAACATCTCCAACGGTTACGCAGTTAGTGTTGGGCGTGTCCGGGAAGGGGCTCCGGGCAGCCATTTCCATATTCGCTTTGCTTGCCTATCGCACAACACGGTCATTGGCGCGGCTGGGTCGTCTATCCTGAATGCCGAAGTAGCTGTGATTAAGGGATACATTTAGTAGTTGTATATAGTGGATAGCGAATAGAGAGCAATAATTTTATGGAGTGTGTCATTTCACAGCGCAACTAAACAAGAGCAAGGCGGTATATAGTGGCAGAAATCATTACAAGACTGGGTTAGCGGCACACGTGATGGAGCCCTAACCGTGCCGAAAACGGACTAGACCAGCCCACACGCTTAGCGAGGGCCGCTTGTCTCTACCATCTCGACCGGCCATTTTCAGCCCTTTTTTACTTGCACCGCGACACTTTGACAATCCCAGGAAAAGTCGACACAACACACCGTCAAGATGGGCCGTGGACCGTAAGTTCTCGCCGATGCAGAGTGATTATCAGAATCACGTCTCCCTGGATTTGATTGCAATGTCGAGTTCAACATACTGACGTTCTGGCTGTACAGAAAGAAGCACCAGAAGCGCCTCAGTGCGCCCGCGCACTGGCTCTTGGACAAAATGTCCGGAACCTATGCTCCTCGCGCCTCTCCTGGTCCTCACAAGCTGCGTGACTGCATGCCCTTGATTGTGTTCATTCGCAACCGGTTCGTCCTTGTCTGGGTCATGAAAGAAGCAAAATTAGACACTGACCGGATCACAGTCTCAAGTACGCTCTGAACGGCCGCGAGACCAAGGCGATTGTCATGCAGCGCCTCATCAAGGTCGACGGCAAGGTCCGTACTGACCCGACCTACCCTGCCGGATTCATGGACGTCATCACCATCGAGAAGACCGGCGAGAACTTCCGCCTCATCTACGACACCAAGGGTCGCTTCACCGTGCACCGCATCCAGGCTGAGGAGGCCGAATACAAGCTGGGCAAGGTCAAGCGCGTTCAGCTCGGCAAGGGCGGGATCCCATTCTTGGTTACGCACGATGCGCGAACGTGAGTTTTCTCAAACTCTCTCCAACAAGTTCCGCGTCATTCAGTCGTTGGACCAAGCTTTGGTTGATCGGCGGAGGACGAGAACTTGTAAGTTCCGTGTTTGTTCGAACTGTGTTGCTAATTTGGGTTCAATAGCATCCGCTACCCCGACCCTGTGATCAAGGTCAACGACACTGTCAAGATTGATCTGGCCACCGGCAAGATCACCGACTTCATCCGCTTCGACACTGGTGTGATTGCCATGGTCACTGGTGGTCGCAACATGGGTCGTGTTGGTGTCATCACCCACCGGGAGCGTCACGATGGAGGTTTCAACATTGTCCACATCAAGGACGCTGTCGACAACACCTTCGCTACCCGTGAGTCCAACGTGTTCATCATTGGACAGGAGAAGCCATGGATCTCGCTGCCCAAGGGCAAGGGTGTCAAGGTATTTTTTTCTTTCGTTCTCTCTGGTTTACTTTCAGGTACTAATCAAATGATGCAGCTCTCCATTGCCGAGGAGCGTGACCGCCGCCGTGCCTATGCTATTGCTCAGGGCCACTAAAATGTGCCCTGGTAGGTATCGTAGTTGCATGTTCAATAAAAAGCTAGACCATGACTTGTCTTGAGACAGCCAAGAAAAAAGAAAAAATTGTTCTTTAAAACAAAATATCAAGTCGATTCCGGGTTAGGAAGACACCCAAGTTGACGAATGACGATACCACCCACGGGACACTTTTCTTTTCGAGAGGAAAGTGTTTAACGTGGACATGACATAATTAGGAGAATTTATTTGTTCAGCTCTGATGTACATCCCAGATGGTTTCGTAGTTGATGGTCCAGACGTAGTACTTGGTCAAGTACTATTGTAAGCTATACAGGCAATGGGTCGAAATAGTCTATAGTAGCTCCGTATAGGAGTGACTATTTCTCGTCGGTTACACCGTTGGACAAGTCCAATTCGTTTACGATGTCATGGCTTATGCACGTAGCATATGACCGGTCTGGCTTGGCCACCTCATCGTGAACCAATCTGTGATTTGCCTGTGCACCTGTCAATGAATGCCCAAGACGAGCCAAGCTCGTTGCCTTGGCACGAACGGGGAGGTTTAGATGATCCCAGCGGAAAGGCTGACGGAGAAACTACTTGTATAACAACCGATCGTCAGCCGATTCAGTTCATGGCAACAAGTTCATAAACACAAAAGTCCACATGGGCATCAGAATCTAGTGAATGCAAAAATTTCCCAGGACCCGGAAAAATATCAGTGAGGAAAAAGAAAGAACGAAAAAGCAAAAAGTGTTGCTTATTAGCAGTAGCGTAAGGGATTCAATGCCAAATATCAACTAGCTACTGGCAGAGCGATGCGTCTGATACTTGCATGCATATATCCATATATGTTTGCTGCCAAGTGCTTTAACTCAAAATTAGTGTGCATGTTCATGTAGATGCGTTGGCCGCGCAGATGAATACTTTAATCAAGCAAACGATAAGAAATACGGCATCGAGGCAAAGATGTTCTGGTACGTATTAGGTAGTATTTACCAGATGCATACATACTGCGTAACAGCTGATGTTGTCGGACTGTTGTCAATGCTACAATTCTAGATGATTCCAGACCTCTAGAAGCAGCAGTCCCCATATACCCACCAGCCACCCTCAAACGTGTTGTCTCCAGTCCAGCTCAATCAAGCTCTTGTGCGTCTACACCAGAAAAAAAGGGACTTGCTTGCAGATATGTATATGTGTATGCAGGTCAGTCAGCCTTGTTCTGCCCCTACCTCCTTACCCACCCTGCCGGCAGTGCTGCCACCGAAAACTTCAGATTCGGATTCAAAATGCCGCGTCAGGATCTAGACTGCCCTTTTTTTTTTCCTTTTATCATTTTCAGATTAGAGAATTGCTAGTTTGAAAAAGTACCGATGGTGCTTGGCTACCTTTTACTACAAGAGCTTTGCATACACACATCGTTTAGCTATCGACACAGGAAATGAGCGTCAAACAATCTACACAATCCAAATCCATTGTGAATGCTATTTACAATGCAATGACTGAGCCCATGCATGTACACTCTAGACTACACTCTGCCACCCATTGATGCCTCGAATATCTAAAAGACAAAAAGCCAACCAACATATAAATGAAACCAGCTGCATGGATCCGCTATGGATATCAGACTCCCCTCCCCAATAAATAACAAAAAACGCCGTCTTCATGAACAGTTGGTAGTCAAACGCCAGAAGTATAGAGAAAAAAAAAAAAAAAAAAAAAAAAAAACCTGGTCCCTCCCAACTCGGTAACAATCAAGGCTTCACATGCGGCCATGCCACTAGATGATCTTCCAAAGTTACAAACAGACTATCAAAACAAGAGCCAAACTAACACAGATATATGTATGCATGTATGTTTATCTGAATGATTACAGTCAAGTAGATGCACGGGTAAAGAGCTCGTCCAAGGCGACCTCGCCATGTCGCCGATACTCCTCGAGATGCGGGATCAAGTACGGTATGCCGGGGGTCATTTTCATCGCCTCCCGGTAAAGGGCATGGTTATTGGATGCGTCGGCCAAAAACAGGAGTCGTGCGGGCACCAGCGAGACCATGGAGACGGACTCGTCGCCATCGGCGGTCAGACTGGTCCACGAGTACGACAGACTGACTAGCTGGAGGCCTTGGATCAACGCGGTGGCCGAGTAGTAGTTGCGCAGAGAATGCAGAACCTGGTTTCGTCAGTTCCATCCTATAAAAGAAAAGTGCTGGTTGGAAAGAAAAAGAAATGGATCACCTCTGCGCTTTGCTGGATATAAGAGACAATCTCGGGTAAGGCGGTGCAACACTCGTAGACGTTGGTGACGAGGGTCGACCACCGCTCGTGCAGGGCGTCCACGGTGGGATTCGGGGCAGCCATGAGCTTGTCGCGCGACAACTGGCAGAACTTGGACTCGTCGGACCGGGTCAACGACCGGGCAAAATCCGTGGCGGAAAGCGAGGCCAGCAGGTTGTCCAGCAGCGGCACGTGGGTGTCGAGCTGCTGGTGCCAGTCCATGTGTGACACATGGATATACGACTGCTGGAAGCGGATCGACATGACCGACAGCAGTTTCACCGTGTTGTAGAGACCCAGTCGGGACCCCTTGAACAGGGCCTGGATCGGCCCGGCGATGAAGTCAAAGCCGGGCGGAGAGGTCCCGGCAGACTCGTTGGCGCCGCCGGGCTGGAACCGGGCCAGGCATTCCACAATGGCCCGGTGGGCAAACGGGCTTCTGGTGCTCATCAACTGCGGTTTTCCCCCCTCGTTAGCATAGGATGACGAGAAAGACAGCAGACCGGAAAGACAACGGAGCAGCTTACCTTGGCCACTTGCTGGTACTTGGGAATCTCCTGCGGGTGTGTCTGGAGATAGCCAGACAGGACGATATAAAAGACGGTATGCTGGAGGAGAAACCAGTCGACCTCGGGAGCGGCATATCCCAGCGAATACCGGACCCAGGTCTCAAAGGGCACGGAGCGAAACTGCAGATGGCTTTCGGCCTCAACTTGCTGGGCAACGAGGTTTGGATCGGTCACGAGCCGGGCACGCGCGGGGAACCAGCTCCAGGAGACGTTGACCGACTCGGTCACTTGACAACGGCGCAGGATCTCTTCGACGCGCTGGGCGTGCGAGAGACTGGGCAGGAAGGGCAGCTCGTACGGCTGCAAGAGCGACTCGATGAACTTTTGGATGAAGTTGGCGTCGCGCCTCTGCAGGGCCGCTCGCGGCTGGTTCCCGTCGTTGAAGAGGCCGAAGCGAATGACCAGCATGATCTGGCGGATATCGAAACTCCAGAGCACGGTGCGGGCCTCGTCTTCCCACCAGCGGTACGGGGTATGAAACCGAGGCCGCTCTTGCGCGGCGCGGAACAGGGGCTGGTAGGTCAGCGTGGTTTGTGCAATCTGCGGCGACCCTGGGCCAGCAGGGTCGTCGTAGGACCGGTGAGATGGGGCCTGGATGTTGGCCGCGGGATCAGTCGAGGCATCACTGGGAGCAGGGGTCGTGTTCGTCGTGGCGGCGGAGGTAGTGGCGGTCATGGTGGAGGAGAGGGCGTCGTTGAGCAGGTCACCGGGCAAAGGGGAGGAGGAATAAGAGGAAGAAAAATCCAGAGAGTAGGAAGACGCGTATGAGGCCTGCTGCTGTTGTGCGGCCCAGTAATAGTCGTAGGCTGAACCCCACGAATCGTAAATCCAAGTAGCCGTCATTCTCTGATGCATCCACCAACCGATCAGGAGACACACACACGCACACACGCGCGCATATAGACACCCCCCGAACAACGGCGGTGGGATTTGCTGTAGCGATGTGAGATCTCGGTGTGTCAGGCAAGCCAAGGGCCCATTGCGCTCGCTACCGCCGACCTTATGGCATGGCGAGTCCCCGGAGAAGAAGTTGACGTGGTTGAACGAGGCGATGCGGTGCGGACCAGTGCTGTAATGCGAGCCAACAGTGGGAGAACAGAGACCGTGTCAGCGTGGGTTGGAAAGCGAAAGCCAAAGCCAGAGTCCGAATCGAACGAGGAGGCCGGAAAGTCGGTAAAGAGTTGCAGACGCGGACACAGACACCCGACGGTGCAGAGAGCCGGGTGCTGTCACTATGTACTACCAACTGTGGACTGTCTGTCCTCTGTAGTGCAACGGTTCCTGGCGAGGGGCTGCCCGTCCCGGCGAGCCCAAACCGGTCCAAGACCTGTTTCTTATCTGGTGGGCCAGGGCCAGCAGCAGCAGCAGCAGCAGCAGCAGGGCTGATCGCTGGCCCAAGAGCTGATGGCAGACGAGTGGAGGACCAAAAGTGAGGAGTTCCGCAGGAGGATCAGGCCGGCCGCCAGATGGATCAGTCCCGGGGCGCTGGGTCGTACCGTGACCGTCTGCTGTATTACTGTTACTGTACGGAGCCTTTTCTAGAAACCATGGCCATCGTTACCCGCGTACTGGTGTCGGTCGAGCCTGTACCAGCGTATCCCGAGTACGTACGCTCGCTGTACAGAGTATTCTTTTGCTCGACACACACACACTCACTCACTCACTCACTCACACTACACTTACACTATATAAACATATATCCACCCACACACACACACACACACACCCACACACACACACACACAGAGAGAGAGAGACAGAGAGAGAGAGAGAGAGAGGAGAGTGCTGGGAAAAGGCGGTGCGTCATGTGATGCCATGTCATGTGCGCCGACATACAACGACGTGGTAACAGACCATACTACTGCTGAGAAGAATACTAACACATAGTCTACTGGATAGTAGTATCCGTCTGTACATAGTAGTTAGTTTCTCCCAACTACCAACCCCATGGTAAACTCTGTCTCCTCGCATGACCGCCCTTTTGCCACTGGCCAGTGGCAGAGCTGGGCCACGTCGTGCCCTGTTGGACTAGCGGTGGCTCGCTGCCGGCCGGTCGGGTCTGCCACATCCGCCTCTCCCACGCCGATTTTCTTGATTTGGATGTGACTGGTATTGTTCTGGTTTTATGATCTCTTCATAGTCCTACTATATCCATGTCTTTTCGACTCCTGGCTCCCTGACTAGTGTAGCAAAGTGCGGGGTGGATCCCCAGCGTCGCATGTTGACTGGTGGGCGATGCAGAAATCACCCGATGTAATGTACCTCTCTTTCTCTTTCATCCACTCACTCAGTCACTCCTTTTTTTTTTTTTTTTTTTTTTTTTTTTTTTTTTTTTTTTTTTTTTTTTTAANTCGTGAGCCAAAGAAAGACAGCAACGAAGAAGAAAAAAGAAAACTAAAGACGGAGGCGTTTTTCGTTTGCCTCCTGCGCACATGCAGGCTAACTTTGTGATGCATCAGATCCCTAGATTAATCTCCGCTGTTCGTTGGCGCTATTTCGGCCCGCTGCAGACGGCGGTCCTCGCGACCTTCACGTCGGTACGGACGGAGCCCTCTGCACCGGCTATCCTCTCTCTATCGGACAGCAGCAGTGACAATGTCTCAGTGGCGTGCAGGACAGATGTGCGGTACGAACAGGGGCCTATCCCGAACGAAGCTCTGCATAGACGCAGCTCAAGGAGGAAGGGCACCGTTCGAGTCCATGCCGATCGTTTTCCTGCTGTCCACAGGTCTAACGAGCGACTGGGAGAGTCTTCTGCACCTGGATCACTCATTCTTCAGGAGATTAGCTTGGTTAGTCGGTACTACCAAGTTATGCTCAGAGTTACAGAGCCCATGTATGTAGTACAGAGTAATTCACTAGTCCGCCCGTTTACTCCGTACTCCGTCCTCTCTCCGGCAGGCCAAACCCGAACGGGGAGAACAAGACGGTAAAAATACGGGTAATTTTGGGACGTAAAACCGTGTAATCCGTGGGTCCTCCCCCCCCCCCCCCCCCCCCCCCCCCCCCCCCCCCNGCTCCTTATTACTCTGTAGTATTGTTATTATGATGAAAGTTCTATGGATCCTTATCCCAGTTCCCCATACCATCAATTTCTGGTAGCGTTTAGGAACGGTCCGAGGTTTAGTCAACAGTCCCAGAATGCGGGATCACTTCTGTCAACCGCGAGGATGTCAAAGACATCTTTTGCCACAAATCCAGAACTTTCAATAGCCAAAGCTTATAAGATTGGCGGACGAGTAATGAACCGGGTGCGCCGTACTAACACGCTCGCGAACGAATAGCACGACCGTCAGGCGCATACCCATGACACTGCTAAACCGGCCGGTCGGTAACTCGGCATGCACCTCGAATCGAATCAGCTCCTGTTGGCGGGTGTCTGTTTCTTCCGTCTTGGACTTGACTGGCTCCTTACCGTTTGGCCACTAGTAGACTAGGACGTTAGCGTGCTGGACTACTGCCGAGACGAGGCTGACTAGCCCGGGCAGACTGAACCAAAATGAACCAAAATTTCATTACACACATCAGACGGTGGAGTTGGTTGGCCAACCGAGTGCATGTGGAACGTGGGATCTTTTTTGTTTCTTCCCTTTCGCTTGGGCGACGGTAACTATAGAGAGGGCACTGGGCACTCGGTCCGTTACTAGTGAACCGGTTAGCTCCTCTGTACGTAGCAATGCCATCATCCCTGGTTAACCACCCTGTTCTTCCCAGAGTCTAGTCGAGCCAAGAGATCCGACAGTTTGAAGGGGGGCCAGGAACAGGATTAGCCTCCAGCCGCTGCAAAGGGGAATTAGTCAACGGTAGTATTTGTCATAGACTCATAGACTGGAACAGAGTGACGGGCTCTGCACAGTATGTGTGCTCTTCTCCATTCTCACTGCGCAGGCAGGGCATGGTTGGTGCTGACCCCCCCGGGGGGGGGGGGGGGGGGGNATACCGGTTATACACGGGCCTCGTCCCGGCAATACGGTTCCTGGGAGCAGCTTCCGGGGCTGTGATTGGCTGCATTACCTTTGTTTCGGCCGCCTCGGATTCCCAATTCGGACGGGATTTCTTGCCCAGCGTATCAATCAGTCAATTACACAGTCGGTCAATCAATCAGACACCCATTCGTTCAAAACACAGTATTGTTTTGCCAGCCTACGTACGCTGGGCTCCGCACCCCATATGTGACTTGCATAAATCAGCAAATAAGCAAATAATCAACACGGTTGGCAAGGAGGCATCTATACTCCCCGACTACCCATCCCACCGCGCTCTGCAAACCATACGCGCATCCATGGCCGTAGCTGGCGAGCTGACACATGCCAAAAACTCAAACAATCGGTCGCTGGTACCCGACGACATGGACGCGGGTCGATCGGCGCCCTACATGGTCTGTATAGTGGGTAGATAGTCTGGAGTCTGTGTCCTGTCCCCCGTATAGACTTGCCTCCCCAGCGAGTCAGTCAAGACAGACTCAAGTCAAGGCAGAGCGCAGAGTAAGCACAGCGCCCTCTGTCCAGGGTTCTAACTACGTACGTAAGTCGTAAAAGCATAGTTTGCTCGTTTCCTCTGAACTAGTTAGTCAACTAGTTAGTCTCGTCAAGCTGTAACCGCCGATCCTCCGTTCGGCTGCTGATTGACGCGTCCCAGCCCATCCCAACGGCCGCTGATGCCAAACGCAGTAATGCACCGAGCACACCGTTGATAGTCTTGATCGCTGCGTAACGACGAGAGGATACTCCAGTACCGAAACAGCACCATTACTGGAACGTTGGGTCCGGGGCTGTGACTTTTATATTGCATGTGATTCGCCGCATACTAAAATAGTCATCTTTACATTATTATTATTATCGAGTCAGCCCGCTCCCAAAGGGACAGGAAACCACGATAAGAAGAACAAGACATTATGATCTGTGCCCCGATGACTCAATTTTGGATCTGATGGAGCACAATGGAGTCTCTCAGACGCTTAAACTGGATCAGCCGAGCAACGGACGCCGGGGCTTGAAGATGGAAGATGGAGATGGAGCCTGATGGTGAAACGTTGAAAAAGTACCACCCCGCAAAGGGGAAAAAGAAAATATTAAAATAGAAAAGCAAGACAAATGATGCAAGTGTCCACAGTGGGCAAAACTTGGCATTGGGGCGACCGTTGAACGCGCTGATCGGGGAGCTTTCAGGTACCGAGATCCCGTTGTGGCTGTCCAAAAACCCAGCTGAACAGAGTCGAGATGCTAAAACCTGGTAATAATACACTGATTGTAACCACTGCTTACGCACGCTTCTTCTGCTTCTGCTGCTTCTTGTTTCCGGCCACCGCATCCTTTGACCCAAACACGCCCAGCAGATAGGCTAGCCGGTTCACGAGCAAAAACGCCGTGAACCCGATGTTGCCCCAGGCTACTGTGCTCCACGAAGCCACGTCCACGAACGCCGCTTGGCCCATCGCCGCGTACGTCGCCGACAAGTGCCCGACGTCTGCAATGGCGAGCGCGGCCACCATGTTGCGGATCACGTGGCGTTCCGACGTCCCATAGATCACGCCCACCGCCAGTAAGCCCACCAGCAGGTAAACGTTGCCGAGCTGGTAGGCGAGCGCGAGCGTGCTGGGGTGGTGTGGCAGCCCTGGTGGGTGTGCGAGCGACGTCTGTCCCGCGATGAAGCCGTCGACATCAATGATCGGGGCCAGAAAGCCGCCAATCCTGGAGCTTTGTCAGCGTCTTGCACACATGCAGCAGTCCAGAGAGATTGAGATGAAGATGCCGTCAAGAGAGACGCCCTTTCTTCCGTAGTTAGTTACTCACGTCGACAGAGGCTCGATGATCCCGAACAGGATGAACGGCCATGTTGGGAAGAGCGTGATCATCTTGTATATATACCCAGAAAATCCCAAGTCTAGGGCAATAAATATATCATCAACTGATCACGTCCAGGCTAAAGACAAGTCGACAAGTCAACACCAGAGATGGAGGGATGAAGACAACCGAGAAAGAAGGAAAGAATGCAACGAGCTCAACACGCTACTGGAGATGCGGACGCGGTCCGTGCGGGTCCTCTCAACATCCGACCCAGACTTCAGTCTTCCACATCTCTCGTCTGCTCATCACAACAACAACATCAACGACGACAACCACCACCACCCACACGACGCAAGGTCTTACCGTCGGTCTGACAACCACCATTGAACCTCGCAGCTTTTCCTCACCGGTCTTCAATAAGAATCTCATTCCCCATATACTCTGCAATTTTGCACCAGTCTTTCCGATGGCCGCCCTGCCAGTCCACCACCGGCCTAATCCCCGCGGTCTCATATCCTAGCACACGATAAAATATGCTCCAGCCCGTTGGTGGCTCGCCCTCGTCCCCTCCTGATGAATCAGTCCATCCGCCCCAGCTGCCCGAGATGTCCTCGAAACTGCCGGGCCTGCGCATGGCACCGCCGCGGCAGCCCGTCACCAGCATTCTGAACTCGCCTGTGGCGCATCCCTCCGAGACCCCTTCGGCCTCGTCAACCACCAGGACATTCCCTGCAGCTACTAGCAGTCTTCCAGAACGGCTGCCCACTCTAGAAGAGTTCCTGAATGCTGCGCGCACCACAGATACCGAGCTGTCTTCGATGAGTCTCGACTCGACCCTACCACCGCCGCCGCCCAAAACCATCCTACCGGCCTTTATCAATCTACAGGCCGTCGAGAATCTGCCGTACGCATTCGACAATAACGGGTCGCCCAAGCGTCGCCGGCTCGACGTGGCAGGAGCGGATCACATTGCAAGCGATCACCTACAGCTACCGGTTCCTCAAGCACAAAGCGACAAGAAGCCGCGGCCCTTTGGTCCGTATGCCATCTTAAATGGTCTGAACGAGCCGCCCCCGAATGCAGCTCTGTTTCCGCCCATCGAGCCGGGCGCGGTCCGCCCCATTCTGTCAAACCATAAAAGCGAATCGACGCCGGCACCATCGGACCAGAAGCCCGAGCGGCCGTCAGATAAGAGAGAGCTGCGACTGGAAGAGATCCTCGATCCTAGCAGCCTGGACCCGCCGGCGGCCGATGAAGAGTCGGTCAACAAATCCACCGAGACTGAGCCTCCAGCCGAAACCGGTGATGCCCAGGCAAATGACGAGCCGCTGTCGCCCAAGACGCGTGGCCGGTCGCGCAAGAACCTCCGCCCGTGGACGGAGCAAGAAACGACCGACCTGCTAAAAGGCGTCGTCAAGTGCGGCATTGGCAACTGGACGGCCATTCTCAAACAGCCGGACCTCAGCTTCAACAAACGCAGCGCTTCCAACCTCAAAGACCGCTTTCGCGTTTGCTGTCCCTGGGCGTACGGAGCCGCAGATCCCAACGAAGCCACGAGACAGATCCAAGACACGCTGGCAAACGCACTAATCAATGCCGACTCGATCACATCTGGCAAAATCCGTCTTCCGGACCCGCGACCCAAGGACAACAGTACCACTGTCGAATCCGTTGAGCCGTCGTCATCATCCAAATCCAACGAGTCCTCACCCCCACAGAAACCCAAACAACCTAGGTTGAAATCCTCGCCGCCGCAGTCGCACAAATCAAAATCGGTCCTATCATCTCTGGGCATTCCTGCACCCTACTTTACCAAAAAGTCCAGCCGGCGTTCACGCCGTCCCTTCACGCCGGCCGAAGACGAGGCTTTGCTCAAGGGGTACGCTGTGCACGGCTTCCAATGGACTCTGATCCAGCAAGACAAGCATCTGAACCTCTCCCATCGGAAAGCCACCGATCTCCGCGACCGGTTCCGCACCAAGTTCCCCAGTGCTTACCGTGAAGGCGGCAGCGTCAGCGGGAAGACATTAACCTTGCCTGTTGCTCACTCCTCCTCCGCTGCTGCTGCTACTACTACTACTGTTTCTGCTTCTGCTTCTGCTTCTCCTTCTGCACCAGCAGTCGGGAAGAAACAGCAAAGTCCGTTAGGCTCATCATCTGAGCTCATGACCGGATTGGCATCGATGACCTCGCTGGCTCCACCGCGACCATCGAATCCGCCGGCCAGCAACACGCCTGTTGATACTAACAATAATCCTTCCAGTAGAGATATTTTCGCAATAGATGATACTGCTACTGCCAATGCTTCCGCTAGCCTTGCATCGGCTTCGGAGATAACCTTGGGCAGTGGCGGAAAGAACTCTAGTAGTAACAGTTGGGTTGATAACACGTTACCGCCGTTGAACTGGGACGATCTGTCCTAGCTTAGCTTCACTAGTGCGCGATCGAGTCTTTGTAGAGTTGATACCCAGATGATAACCCTTCCTTGTGTTGGAATTGTTTGATCGCTGTATATGAGATGAAACTAGTTTGGTATTGTTAGGTACTGTAAAGACTATACTGCTGAACAAACAGACCTCGCTGATGGAACATGATACTGAACATAAAAGAGAGAAAAAAAAACGAAGGGTAAACCAAAAAGTGGAGCAGTGGAAAATAGTATAAAAGGCATTACACACGGATATCCATGCCAGACTGGAAGAAAGAAAGGAAGGAACAGAGGAAAGCATTAGAATTATGAACCGGGGTAAACACGCCGGAAGAACATGACTTTTGAGAAAAGTCTGGTTATTGTCGATCTGACGTTATTTGTACTTCTCATCTCGCGGAGCTGGAGTCGGATCTACCATGCATTCCGATCCCAGTTCGGATCTGACGAGCCAAACGTCAATTCCCATCCCGGCCAACAATGGAAACAGAAAGGAGGAACAAGGAGAAGAAAAGATCACATACCCTGAATAAAACTAGCCAACACCTTACTCCCCGTCTGCAACAACGGATGTCCCGCAACAATCTGCAGAAACCGTTGCAATCCTTCGCGCCGATGCTCAATCACATCATCACTAAACCGATTGGTAAAAACTTTTCCCGGCAACGGTGGGATAGTCACACGCGACGACTCGCGCTCGAGAATGTCGCGGAAATATTCAAAGTCAGAGTATCGGCGGCGGACGACCGAGTGCTTGAGTTTGAAGGCGGGAATGTTGGTGCGGCAGACAATTTCGTATGATGTGTACATGGACCGTGACGTTCCGTGGGTTTGGGGATTCCGGACCTGTTTTGTTTTCCTCTGTGCATCAGCGTGGTGGCAACTATAGGGTAGGAAGGAGGAAAGATAATACCTCGATCTCAAGAAAGTTCTCTGGCGGACCGTAGATTTCTTCAAAGGTCTGGGAGCGGGCGTCCGGAATGGACTGCATAGTGAGTATCCTTGGACTTTACGGATAGTAGTCAAACTCTGGGCTTTTTAGAGGATGGTCGATTCGAATAGACGCAAGATGTGTCCAGACTAGGTCGTGTGCGCAGTGACAGCGAGTGCGGGGGGAGGAGGCGGAGTTCGCGGTTTGGAGAAGGCAGGGTCTGGATTCACCAGATCTCGAGTGGCCTTATATTCCAGCTTGTCTGCCAGGCTATTCAAATCTGGTATCAGCTTCGTAGAGTGGACTGTATGTGGTAGGCAAGCGAGTGAGCGAGTCTGAAGAAGACTCCAGAGCTCTCGTCATGTTGCGGCGGGGCTGCGTTGATAGCCGCACGGGCCACTGTTTATCCTGCTCGGCGTTGGTTGATCCGCTCCGAAGTATATACATCCTGACATTTTGACAACCGGAAACCAACTTGATCAAGTCTAGTTCTTTCTATGGGGGATAGATACGTGTGGCTCTATGCCAGGAGGCATATACCTTGACGTGAACCCATTATTTAAGTACAAGTACAGTCATAGTTGCAGCGAAATCGAGAACACTGATGCCAACCGCATGGATCGCAGACATAGCTTACTGTATAGCATGCCGCCGTGATTCAGCTGATAAAGAGTCCCTACAAGACACCACCGGCCATGGGACAAGTTTGATCTGCACCTCACACTTGCGTCTCGATGATTTATCAAGGAACGTCCATCGATCAGTTCCTCTTTCGCCCAAATAAACTACTGAACAGTCACGCGTTAGTAAGTAGATACCACCGACATTTCAACATATCAAACCTTGATCATTCTGCGAAGAAATAATCGTATCACCAATCCATACCATGTCAAACCAAATTCTGGCATAGCAGAGTGGGCCTCCAACAGCAAAATCTCTTTGGATAAGAATGGTGGGTCTTCCGACCTCACTAGCGAGCTCGCTTATTAATCTAAATTTCGCCTGCACTTTCAACTGGCCGAATAACTCAGTGGTAGAGTGCCTGATTCCAGTTGTTGGAAAGCGATTTGATCTGCTCAAGTGGATCGAATCTGCATCCAGGTAGTCGTAGGTTCGACTCCTGCTTCGGTCAATTTTTTTGGTTTCTCTCCACATAACATGTATACTATCGTATTATTGTATGTTAACTTTTTTATGCTTTTTTTTTTTTTTTTTTTTTTTTTTTGGTTTCCGCTGGCTTCTCCTTTTGGTAGAGTGACTCAAGTGGAACATCAATATGTTTAGGGAAGCGCCGAACACAGGTTATAGGGCTTGCTTTCACACCACTGCTTAGCTGGTACCAGAGCGGATAACCAACACCATATATATATAAAATCGGGAGGAGGGTCAACCTGCGTTTGGAAGACACATTCACACGAAAATAAGAACAAGGAACAAATAGAAAACCCAGGTAATAATGTATTCAAGCACTTGGCATATGCATCGATAATTAACAACCGATTGCATCGCTTTATCTAGGATCCTAATACCAATACGATTTTGTTGACGCCGTAGACACTAGACGGCCGAGATCGCATCGAAAGCGGGCCTCTGCATATTTGAATACACGCGCGAGACCAAATATGGAGGTCGCAGATGATCACAACAGGCTCTTAACCTGAACAGGAAGAATCGATCTGAGATTCGCTCTTGTCTGAGAAAAATCCAGCACTCAGGTCTCTTATCTCGGACTTTGGGCAGATTGACGTTTAGTACAGCCTTCGAGTTCTGGACTTTTGCGAAGCGAAGAAGCAGATTATCAGTCGTCACATCGCTCTGAAATGAGAACCCCCTTCATGTGAACGTGCGCGATAGATACCCTCAACAGGAAGACAACACTAAAACAAAGTAAGAGGAGCGAAGCCTTGGGCCTCTGCGTAAATTCCAGACAAAGCCGAGAGCCAAGCAGAATTGATTCCAAAGCCTGGACGTGACCGCTTTCGAAGAGATAGAGATGAGAATTATTTCAGCGACTCGAGAATAGCGACCCCTGCGCCCATCCATGGCAACGCGATCATGGTTATTTTGACTACACGTAACAAGTACTGCTAGAAGCTATGCCCCCCGATGCATCTGTACCCTGGCAATAAACATGCCAAACCAGGACAGGCATTGCCTCGCTCCTGTAATTTCATTCTCGCCATACGCCGTGGATTGTTTAGTTATGTTATACACATTGGTAGTTAGACCGGCCTTGTTCAGCCTTCTCATCGCGAAACGTATTGGATGTGATTTGCAACAAGACCCGGAACAGACCGACGCTGATTGGCTGTTGAAAAGAACTGCTTTTTACCTCTTGAGGATATTCCACCGACCAATAGTAACACTGAATTCTGCCAAGTCTATACTATTTCAGACAAGCGTAATAAGTTGAAGTTTTCGACCAATCAGGGCATATATCTTTACTTGTCTTGATGCTGCGTTGGGGCAAAGCAGTTATTCGGCCTCTCGACTGTATCGGTGCTTCAGGCTATCGAGTAAGTCTTCTGTTCTCTGTCTATGGTTGTTTTTCACATTGGGAAAGAAGATATAGATCAATAGGGAGGGGTCCAGGCGCTAGTTAAATGCCCAAACTCTGGGTTGTTCATAGTTAGGATCGTGTCTTGACATATGATAAGCGACAAGACCAAGCAGTCGCAAAAAATCGCACTTGCACCATGTTAAATAAGGTTCCATGCCTTTTATATTATATATACATTACAATTATATCAGTTAGGCACATTAATTTCTGTCGAATACATTATATGTAATTATTTCCCGTACAAGAAGTAACTCGGGTATAGAAGCAATAATAAGCAGTCTCGTGCCTCGTGGCTATAGAACGCTAGTGTCGAAGAAAAAAGAGCAGAAGTAGTCCCATCTAGAGACCGGCGGCGAGAGTGTCGACAACAGTGCCGACGGGAATACCGATGGCCGGCAGACCCAGACCAGAGAGCAGACCGGCAACAACAGGCGAGAGAGACACGAGCAGGAACTGAGTACCGTGCTCGACAACGATGAGAGTGGCGTCAACCTTGGGGCCAAGGTCGGCGAGCAGGGCACCCACGGAGCTAGCAGAAGCAACAACGGAGCCAGCAAGGGCACCAACAGGAGGCAGACCAAGACCGCTGACAAGGGCGGCAACTTCGGGGGACAGCTCGATCAGCAGGGTGGAAGCCTTGGGGCCGGCAATGGTGAGAGTGCCCTCAACCTGCTTGCCAACGTCGGTCAGGAGCTGGCCGGTGCCCTCGGAGCGCTTGACGTGGCCACCGACGGTGGTGACAACCTCGCCAACAGGGACGGCGAGCGGAGGAAGGAGGCCGCCAACGATGGAGGCAACGGAGGGAGAAAGCTTGATGAGCAGAGAGCTTCCGTCCTCGCCAGTGGCGACAAGCAGGTCGTCAGCCTTGGGGCCGACATCCTTGAGCAGGTCACCGACATTGGCAGCGGTCTTCACCACAGACCCAAGGGGACCAGCGGCACCGACGAGACCGAGGCTGGCAACGAGCTCGGTAACCTCAGGGGAGAGCTGGACGAGGAGCTCCTTGGCGTCAGTACCGACGACGCTGACGGTCTGCTGGACCTCAGGGCCAAGGTCAGACACAATCTGGCCGCTCTTGGGAGGAGCGGCCGGCAGGGCAGCCGCGGCACCGGCGAGGGCAAGGGCGAGAGCGTAGGCAAACTTCATTGTGGATGGTATAGGGTTTGTTTAAAAGAATGACTGGAGAGTTTGTCTCGTAGGGATGTACAGAATTAACGAAATCGGAGAGAGTGACTGGTGTGTAAGGAAGAACAAGGTAGCTGGTGGCAGTTCTGGCTTTATATAGGGTCACCAAATGAGCTGATCATGCCTGTGCCTGGTCGAACCCAATGTCCTCATCATTCAGCCTAATCCCGTAATGTCCTCGAGTTAAGCAACTAGTATACCCTAGTGGGATGTGCAAGATTATGAGATCCGCCTTGATACAACCTGATTTGAGCTATAATCTCAGAAGTTCCAACCTAGTGTGTGGGAAACCATATGGATCTTTGGTCATACCAGCAGAGCACTTTTCCCGTGCTGATCAGATCCCCGCTGAGCTGTCCCTGGGCGGCCGGCTAGATGGCATCAGAGTTCAAGTACTTCCAGTAGACTGCTGAACTAGTCCATGGCTTCTCTGGAGCGTGCATGTCGAACGTCGCTGTCGTTGGCCGGCCAGACGGCCCCAGCAGATCGACTAAGCCGGATTGATGTGTTTGCCATGACATCAACTCACCGTTTGACAGGGACACAGCAAAGGAAAAGCTTTCCCAAAGCCGCTAACTGAAGCCAAAGAAGCAAAAGATCGACACTACTTGACACTGCTTGGCCGGGAGCATGGAAGAAGCTCGCGGTATGAGCCCCAGTGGTCCACATGGCGTCAGGGGGAACCAATCTCCTGGCTGTGGCTCGCACCACGAGTGCCGCTATCCGAATTCCTTAGCTCGCCGATAAGCTGCCGATCTTAATATAACTGGGCAGAGGAGCACGAGGAAACTTGGCAGAGTAGCCTGTGGTCATGGCTCGACTACGTTGTAATAGTGTGGACAATGGACTTGTCCTAGGTGGCACCGCGAGCCATAGTTGGGGGACGGCATTTGCGGACTGCCCAAATGCTTGATTTTGACAGGTTTCCGTTCTTCCGACTGGACTGACCACACCAGGCTATTGAATGCTAACAGAAATCTGTTGTGACCCTGTGTGGCTATAGAGTGGTGAGTTGTTGTTCTCTTGCTTGCCTAAGCAACTGGCATCAGAAGCGTAATCCTTAATCCTTTGTTGCCAAGCAGAAAGGAGCCGGCTGTACGGGAAGATGTTGTCAGGGAGGACAACGATCACGTCTCTCGTATAACCAGATGGCCCGCCCCATTCCTATTGCTGTGTGCCGCTTGAGCGAGCCATTCTGGATGGACGCGATGCTATGCTTCAATGAACAGATACCGGGCTATCAGCCCCGAAAGAGTGAGTATCGCTATCGAGCCATCGCCGACAAACGGTAAACAGGCTGGTGTATCAGCCAGGAGCTGAAGGAGAGCCTCTGATTGTCGGAGCTTTTCCGCACGGGGAAAATGCGATGCTAGCTGCAGGGCTAGCCCACGACCGAAAAACAACCAATTGGTTGAGCGTGGTCGAGCGTGGTTGGGCGTGGACTCCGTGGAGGGGGATATGCGAAGACCAACTTCGGCGGGCGATCTCGGTTGTGGTGGCCCGGATGTAGCACTGATTATGGTTGTTGCGATCCTCCAACTTCCTCCATTTTCAGTAATATCGTTCGACCCTTGCCACAAAATTTCATTATACAATAGGCTGATTGTTTCCCCTTTCCCTTAGGTCACTGCATGCATATTCTTCCTATAATCTTCTCTTGGGCGACTCTTGTTCCAAACCCTGATGCGGGTCCCTGCTTCCAGAGTTTGGTTCCGTATATTCTCGTATCTGACTACGGGCATGCGTTCCACTGCAATGTCCGAACGCTAAAGTAGTAAGTTGCTGAAAACAGTCTTTGTTATTATTATTCTCTGGTGTTTGAGTGACTAATGGGCGTGTTATGGGCCGATCGAGCCAACTCAATCTTTGAAAGAATTAGTGCTCTGGTCTGTTTAGCGCGCCATTTGCGGTTTGAGAGCTTATAGGGATACGGAGTTGTTCGCACTGGTTGACCCAGCTATTACTAACATTTCCAGATCTGGATACTGATTGGGAGCGTTTCTGTGCTCCGGTCCCTGAACAGTTGGGACCATAATCCTCCGTGCAACAAGGGTATTCCTCCAACGTTGAGCAGCCTGCAGGAATCGTGGCTTTTCCCATAATAATCCGATCCTCCGAGACGGCCTGTGGCTTTTGTGACCGTGCTGCATGCAGAGCACAGAGTACAGACTACACAGTAACTTGCAACTCAGCCCGGTGGAGGCGCAGTGTGGCTCTATACAGGCACGATGGGAGATTAACTTCCGGGCTGCGTCCGAGTGGATGGGTGGACAACGAACTACGCCGTATAGGGCCATGCAAGCGCTCAGATCTCCAGACTCGGGGTGTAAATTTTTCGCTGAGAGAAGACTATTTGTTATGAGAACTCTCTTTTCCATTGGTGCTTGCTTGGCATATAATACGCGGAAAAAGTCGATTAGTAGTTCGTCGTAGGGACATGATCCGGTGGATTTTGCAGATCCAATGCCTATTCCAGACAGTCTCTGGTAGTATTTCCTCATTTGGCAACCCGGTCGTTGGAAAGAACTGGATTCTTACTACTATTATCCTGATCATCATTGAGGTTTGAAGCGGATAAGTAGTTCCTGTAAAGAGGTACCAGGGCCCGAAAGAAATCCGCTCATAACTCGAAATGAATGGCATGCTTTTTCTCTCAGATAATCTCCCCCCGAATATCCTTCACAGCGAGCCAGAAGTCATCCGCGCTTTTCAGCATTTCGGCGGGCAACGGTCCTTTCTCGATCATGCTGACATTCTCACGCAGCTGCTCTGTCCTGCTCGCGCCCAGGAGGACTCCGTCATGCTCGCTGAGAGCTGAGTGGTAGACGATCCAGCGAATAGCGATCTCGACCGGCTTGAGGCTGTGCACAGCCGCCTCTTTGTTGAATTGCTTCAGAGCAGCTAGGAGTTTTCCGTCCCCAAAGATGGTTTGCATCATCTTGCCGAGTGGGTTATCCGGGGCGAAGCGTGTCCCTGCGACTTCGTTCTCGAGAACACGGCCGGTTAGGAAGCCTGCGGCGAGTGCTCTATGCAGGGTTAACATATCCCTTGTATATGGGAAATCGGTATCGGGACGATAATACCGAAATGCAATGAATGCAATGCCGTGCGCACGCAGCATAGGCAACAACTTCGTCTCCATGCCGCGCGTGGCCAGATTGTAGTCTCCTTGGTAGCAGCTGGGCTTCTGCCAGCCCTTTTCTTCGCATATACGGAGCATTTCCTCCAGTATATCGGGCGGCGTGTTTGAGACTCCCCACTAAAGAGTCGATATTAGTTTGGTTTTTACTTGCGCAGTGGAACGCTGATGGAAATCTTACAGTCTTGCACCGGCCGTCCTTGATCTGTTGATTGAACGCTTCGATCTGTTCTTCCAGCGGCGTCGAGGGATCTGCTCGATGCGCATACAACACATTGACCTGCAACAACCCCCCCGGCCGAACACAATCTGTTAGTGGATGTATATGCATAGAGACTTCCTAGATTCCGTGCAGCAGCTTACACCTGCGGCCCTTTGCAAACGTTTCAAACTCGCTGTGACCGAAGCCTCTACTGCTTCTCGCGAGAGATCCCCGCTGCCGTCCGTCTGTACGTTGGTGTATACTTTCGTATCAATGATAAAACCGTCTCCGCCATTACTTCCACTATCGACAGTACTGAGCAGTGGCGCAGCTTCACCAATGAGCTCCTCTGATCTCCCAGGGTTGTGTGGTGGATATCGGGCTCCGGTGTCCAGACGCTGGATTCCCAAGTCCCAGACAGTGTCGAGAATGTTTTTGACGGTGTCCGTGTCCTGGAATTCGGTTCCGTCCATGCCCAAACTGGCCGTGCCGAAGATGAGTTGCGGCGGCATTGTCAATAATCGGGCTTTCTTCTCTTGGGGATGAAAGAATGCAAAGCATCTTTCTGCTTGCTCTCCCCGCTCGGATATTTCTACACGGCAACAAACTACTTCTATTATATAGTCGCTCAAATCAAAGCTGCGTGAACAGATTGGTAATTAGTATCGGCGATCAGGTAAGCAGCTACTGGCAGTCCAATACTTTGACTCTCGGACGAATTGTGCTTTTGTCCGTGCTTGACAAGCTTACAGTATGGGAGGATGAAACATCGATGGAACCATTCGGCTCGGTGTTCTGCTAGTTCCGTCTCTTTACAAGAGTAGCAGAGATGTGATTGAATGATACAAAAACCGCTCGATGTTGTATCGCTTGGCATGCATCGGCGATATAAAGGATTGACTTTGTAGTAGCGGCCTCGTCAGTGGACCTACTCCTATGAGACGGAATTAGCTAGCAGAGTATCCATACCACCATCAAGGTTGATGTTATAAGATTAAAGGAGAGGAGAAAACCAACGAACAACGAACGTGTGAAAGTCAATGGGGATATTCAAATCTGATCGATGCAAACGACGAAGCGGGGACTCGATGAGCCGCAACTGCGTCATCGCGCCCGATCGGGAAAGCCTTCTCGCTCTCGACTGAGATGCGTTGACATCTTTGGAGACGGCGATCAATGCAATTAGGTAGTATATTTTATAAGTGTAGATATATCTGTATATTGTTCTCATACCTGGAATTGCCTGTCCAATGTCCTTTATTATCTTCTCTCCAGCTGAAACTAAACCTCAGGCTGAATACAGTATACTACTACAAGGGAGTATCAGAGGATGGCGCCCCCAAATCCCAGCGTAGTCGTGCTCTACTGGCATCGCACTGATCTGCGTCTGCACGACTCTCCAGCTCTGCATGCTGCACTGGCTCTGAAGCCCTCGGTCTTCATCCCCGTCTGGACTTGGGATCCGCACTATGTTTACCATGCGCGCGTCGGCCCCAACCGTTGGAAGTTCCTCATCGAGTGCCAGCAAGATCTGTCCAAGACATATACCAAACTCAACCCCAAGCAAAAGCTCTGGGTCGTGCGAGAAGCGCCGCAGTCGGCGCTGCCAAAGCTCTGGAGAGCGTGGGCAGTCACGCATCTGGTCTTTGAAAAAGATACCGACGCCTATGCACGGCAGCGAGATGAACAGGTCCGCAAACTGGCCGAAGGTGCCGGAATCCAGGTTGTTGTTCGGCCGGGGCGTACTCTGTACGATTCCGACGAGCTGGTGCGACAGAACGGCGGCGAGCCGACTATGTCGATTACCCAGGTGCAAAGGGCCGCCGAGAAGATCAACAAAGGAGAACCAGATAAACCGCTTGATGTGCCAGAAGAACTACCGAATCCTTGGGAAGACGAGAAGATGAACCTGGAGAGTGTTGACCACGAAATACCACGGCCGGAACCGGACCTAAATAGGGTTTACCGCAAGATTGATGCCGATAGGCAGTATCAACATATCATGGGTCCCAAACAGGACTTTGCTGTGCCCGCTCTGGAAGAGTTGGGAATTGATTCATCCAGGGCGACAACTCCTCACCGCGGAGGGGAGTCTGTAGCGCTAAAAATGCTGGCCGAGTATATCAAGAACTCGAACTACATAGGCACTTTCGAGAAGCCCAAGACTTCTCCTGCGGCCGTTGAGCCACAAGCCACGACGCTTCTGTCTCCTCATCTGCATTTCGGCTCGCTTTCCGTGCGCAAGTTTTGGTGGGACGTGCAGTCTGTCTTCGAGCGAAGACGCCAGCAGAAACAACCAGTGGCCCCCATACCCACCAATCTTCTCGGCCAGCTGCTGTTTCGCGAAATGTTCTTTGGTGCCCAGGCCGCTCTCGGACATGTTTTCTCACAGACATTCGGAAACGAGATCGCTCGTTTCATTCCGTGGCATCTGCAATCCGTGCATTCCACCGGCTCGAATGGCGAGGTTGTCCGGGAAAACAGCTACAACGTCGACTCCGAAGAAGCCGAAGAGTATTTCCGCAGATGGAAAGAGGGTCGGACAGGGTTTCCCTGGATTGATGCTCTCATGCGGCAGTTGAAACAAGAAGGTTGGATACACCACCTGGGGCGACACAGTGTAGCATGTTTCTTGACTCGCGGCGGCTGTTATGTGAGCTGGGAACGGGGCGCAGAAGTTTTTCAAGAATGGCTGATTGACCGTATGTCTACTCCTTCTCTGTTCTTCTTCTCCGAATTTTTGAAACTAAAATATCTGTAACATACGTTAGACGAGGAGGCGTCGAATATTGGGAATTGGATGTGGTTGTCTTGCGTCGCTTTCTTTGCCCAATTCTACCGCTGCTACTCTCCGGTGTCATTTGGCAAGAAATGGGACCCGGAAGGCGCATTTGTGCGTCGGTATTGTCCTGAGCTTAAGAATTACAGCAAAAAGTTCATCTACGAACCCTGGCGAGCGCCTATCCAGGACCAGAAAGTATGGGGCTGCCGAATCACCGACGATGATGCCGGGAATGGCGACATAGCCACGTATCCGAAGCCTATGTTCGATTTTAACACCCAGCGACAAGTGTGTATTGACTCCATGAAGAAAGCATACGAGGTCGGTCTACATGGAAACGATGCAGCAGTGCTAGATGGAAGCTGGAGAACGCGCTTCCAGTTTGACTCCCAGATCATCTCTGTCAAGGACGCGACAATTGGGGACGTCGATGGACCACCCAAGAAGCGACGAAAGATAGCAGAGTACGAAGAGGAGAATGAGACACACGACGATGCAGGTGATGATAGCTCGTAGCTGAGTAAATACCCTCAGTTCTTGTATGTAGTGGTATCTTCAATGTTTGTACAGAGGAATGTAGATACAATAATGGAGATGGCGCTCGGCAGTTCGGAGATAAGGGGACCCATTCGTCATTATCGATAAGCAGCATAAGCACACCGACCCGTCTCCGCACTCCACTTACTCTACTCTCGTCTCTCTCTCTTGATTCGAGACTATGTACTACTGATTGCATTTCCTCTACTTTGTTGGGTTGCCATTTTCAATCTGTCGCAGTTTCATGGGCTGTCAATAGGCATACTTGATTTTTCAGAGCTGTTTCCGAACTTGGCCCCTTCCCATGTCTAACAGAGGTTCCCCGCCCGGCCATCGAGCCGGCTCACAGTCGCCCACCGCTGACCGCTCAGAGGACGTGTTTCACCTGGCCAGCGAATGGCCAGATGATGAGGATGACGACGATATGGATTTTGAGCCGGCTTCTGAGGCCACGGATAACATCGAATTCATCGACGAGGACGACCCCGAGTCGGATGAAGAGGAAGATGATGAAGCGAGCGACGACGAGATGGCTCAAGCAACGGGCTTATTCCGTAGGTTCCGGGCTGTGTGATTCATGTGCCTTCATTTTTCTGATGTCTTTACGGCAGGCGACTCGGATGGAAATATTCAAATTGAACTCACCATGGGATCTCTCGGCGACGAAACTGGTGAAGAGACTCTCGGCGGTGGTGGGGTTGGTCAAAGAGCTATGAGACGTACGGCGCCATTATATCACCTCTGAAAATTAGCTCGGCTAAATATTGGCAGTGTCTTCCGCACAGGTTCTTTCTTTACTCAATGCCGGTGGCTTGCGACGTATCTTGCAGAGCCATGGGTTGCTTGGCGGAGGCGGCTTGGGTGCAGATGACGACGATGACGAGGACGAATTTGGTTATGGTGCTTACAGATTTCGCCGACGTCGAGCGAACCGGGCGGCCGGTCATGCCTTCCCCAAAGTGCCCAGTGAAAACGGAAGGGCATTAATGAATTCTGGTTCGTATGGACATAGTCTCAATCACGTTGACGAACACAAAAAGCGCAAGAAGACCTTGGCTGCGAAGCTTATGTGGCGCGAGCTGGGAATTGGTTCTGTCAGCGACCAGAAGCGAGACGTGCGGACTGTGTTTCAGGTTAGACACCATTAGATTATCAGCTTGAGAACGAACTCTGATGGTCTAGGCAGGATCTGATCCCTGGCACAACTGCCGACAAGATCATCCACTACGACACGCGATGCTACTCAGGCCAGTTCTCAGACGATGGAAACTTTTTCTTTTGCTGCGGTCAAGATTTCAGAGTACGCATGTACGATACGTCAAATCCCTACGATTGGAAATACTACAAGAAAGTTCGATATCACGGCGTAGGACAGTGGACAATCACCGACGCCACGCTGAGTCCTGATAATCGATATTTGGCGTATAGTTCCATCCACCCCGAAGTCTCCCTAGCACCAACAGACCCCCGCGACACTTCCGAGCCAATGTCGCTGGACTTTGCCAGCACGCGACAGGGACGTGGAGGCTACCGCCGCTGGGGTGTATGTTTCCCCATTCTCCCCTTGCAACTTAATGTGCTGAATAAATCGCCAGATATGGTCATTGCGGTTCTCCGGCGACGGCCGAGAGATTGTGGCAGGCACGTCGGATGCGTCAGTGATCGTATACGACCTTGAGACACGGCAATCGGTCCTGCGACTGCAGAACCACCAAGACGACGTCAACGCTGTCTGTTACGGCGACACTTCTTCCCCACACATTCTCTACTCGGGTTCTGATGACACCACAATCCGCGTCTGGGATCGACGGTCGATGAATGATAGCCGAGAGGCCGGCGCGTTTGTGGGACATACAGAAGGTCTGACCTATGTCGACAGCAAAGGTGACGGCCGATATGTGCTATCGAACGGCAAAGACCAGACAATGAAGCTATGGGACTTGCGGAAGATGGTGACGACGGAACAGCTGGACAGGATCAACATTAACCAGTATACCACTGGGTTTGACTACCGGTACATGGACTACTCGGACGAGGACTATGCACCGCATCCGCACGACTGCTCTGTGGTAACCTTTCGCGGGCACCGGGTGCTCAAGACTTTGATCCGCTGCCACTTTTCGCCACCGTCCAGTACCAACTCGCGATACGTGTATTCTGGCAGTGAAGACGGCAAGGTGTACATTTACAACATGGATGCAACGATCGCGGGAGTCGTCGATGTCGGGAGAGTGACCCATCAATCGCGGCCACAAGAGCGAGATCTATTCGCGAGTGAGTTCGAGATGAGGAGCGGCGAGTATGCTTGGAGAACATGTGTCCGGGATGCCAGTTGGCATCCGTCGGCGCCTGTCCTGGCGGGTAAGATACCTTTCCTGACAATTTTTGGCTCGCTTCAGAACTAATTGACTTTCTAGCAACTTCGTGGAATGGCTGGGGTATGGCCACGGGCACTTGCACCGTGCATTCATGGAACGACCGAGCCCAAGAGGACGAAGGCACGCCCAAACTCGGCAAGAGTTACGATGAACAACTGCGCTACCACCGCGAATACAACGAGTTCCAGGAGCACAATGAGTCCGCTGCTGAGCAAAGCCGCCGCAACCGAAGATACGCATCGTAGAAGATAGCTGGATGACGCCAGGTTTGATATGTAGTTTGATTTGGTAATCATGATGTATATACGCCTTGCATCTGCTGCACATTTTGCTCGAACAATACTTTGGTTATGTCCTTCTAAGGTGTAGTCCGGGTTACATGCAAATAGATAATGAAGAAAAAGCGCTCCTCCTGGTTTTGAATGTAAAAGAACAAAACATAGGTGTTTCAATACTATACAAATGGATCTGTCGATTGCTTTCTTTCAATCCAAGGACAATCAACTGGTATAATTTCCCCACACCGTACTCCTGATTATTCGTGCATGACTATTTGTGTGTATGTGTGATCGGTTGGCTTACACCACCTAGATCAACCGGTGTAACTTTGTTTGATTATTGATAGGTTCTGCCAGTCGCAAACCCCTCTCAGCGTCCATCAATAAAAGTGTTCCATTGACGTATCAGATTTGTGACGACTATCCGACGAGAACGTTGTTGACGGGGATGTGGACTATCGAGATGGGTTAATATGTGCAAATGGGTTATATGTCTGAATCCAACGTACTCAGTTTCACAAAGTACCCAATCGCCCCCTGTCAAACACCAGTATTAGTATGCCTGAACCGAGTGTCGAAGCCTTTAAAACCAAGTACACACCATGACGACGAAGCCGACACCTGATTTGAAAGTGTTAGTGACTGCGCAACATGTCCAAATATGAGCTACCAAACTTACCGACGGCTTGAGAGATCTTGAGGAATTCGCGCTTGTCGGCTACATGACAATCAGAAAAGAGTACCCAGGATAGAAACGCAATCGAATACTAACGCTTGGTGCAGCGATTGACAAACATCATGCCGTCGCGGACGAAGTCCTGAGACAGTCGAGTTAGCCAGATCGTTCCATTCCGGAGAGGAGTTCTGTGTGATTCGGATTACCTTGGGGATATCCGCGAGTTCCTGGAAAGTGTCCGACATTGTGAGCGATGTATAGAATTTGAAATTAATTCAAAAGAAGTTTGGCAAAGAAAGAAACACAGGAGGGAGCGACGGGGGGTGCAGAAGAGGAGAGAGCGAACAACAGCCTGTAGATAATCGCACGCGGAGAAGAGCGAATTGCTCAAGCTGGCCTCATCGGGAACCGGGCGCTAGTCCTTATTCAAATTAGTGGATATCACGTCCGCCGGAGAAACGTTGAACAGCGCCGGGCCAATAGCGCTATGTTAAAGTGCCAAGACGCAGGGCCGCGGCTCCACATGATGCAGCTTCCCTCAATTCCAACTTCACTCTCGCTCTCTTTTCTCTCTACTCTCTTGTTGCTCTTGACCTCAGCTATTCGCCACAGAGGGGGTTGTCCACATCTTTTCACCTCGTCTTGTTCAGGATCCAGTACCAGGTTACCTCTGACCGACAGCTTGAGTACTGTTCCATCGGTTTTTGGCGTGGTCCTTCCAAGATTGGCGTGGACCATTGCTCTGTTCAAAGGCAGAGCCAACGCATTATACAGCTAATCTATCTCTTTCATTCTTGACAGATTTACCCTCTAACAGATTAACGATCTTTTGAAGTGAAAATTGACAGTTTGCCGGTCTGTGGCAGCCTGCTGCAATCTTGTGTGGATTCGGAATACTCCGTCCGATCAGATACTCCTGTTCAACTAAACTCGCACTTGCCATCAAGGGCAGTCGTGTTACCAACTTAAAATCTCTTTCACTTTCATAACTTCTGGTGATCTGTTTGTTTCCGAGAAGGACGGAGAGAAAGGAAAGAAAGAACGTTGATTTTCTCTCTTCTCTTTCTAGCGTCTCAGCTTGTACGTATTATTCGTTCTCTTCATGTGCCATGCCACTATGTGTCACTCGTTGTCTTCATTTTCGGCTATGTCAAGGATTTGTGATGTGGACCTTGCTTGCCAGGTCATGTTTCGCCTCTACTCTATCAGTACTAATATTCCTATTTGATATGACAGACATGTACTCAGTTTGAAACATCCTGACAGGAGAAAGAGATAATCATCTCGGGCTTGTGCATAACAGAAAACAAGGAAGAAAAAAAAAGAAGAAAAAGTTTTCCGTGATCGTTTATTATCACTCGCGTTCGCCCTTTCTAGTCTTAACACAACATGGCGGAAGACGATAACTTTGACTTGGACATCTACGGAGATGGAGGCTATAATGGACAGGAAGAACCCGAGCTGATCCTTGATGCCCCAGAAACTAACGGTCATGAGGGAGGAGATGGCCAGAGTAATGACAATGCTCAGGCAGCCAATGGCCACAGCGCGACTCCACAACAACAAGACACCGCTTCACACAACCAGTCTGCCCAACAGCAACCACAACAACAACAGCAACAGCAGCAGCAGCAGCAGCAACAGCTAAGCTTGAAGCGGAAGGATATGAACTCGTCGGCGTCGGGAGACCGCCCAGTCGATCCAGATGCGACCACTGCGCTCTTCGTGTCTGAGTTGTCTTGGTGGACTACAGACGATGAAGTCCGCGGCTGGGTCAACGAAGCTGGGGTTGAGGACGAGCTTAAGGATGTTACGTTTAGCGAACACAAGGTGAACGGCAAGAGCAAAAGGTAGTTCGGTTACAGCCAAACCTCCGGTCGAAACTGAGCTGACATAACTTTGCGTCTAGTCAAGCTTTTGTCGAGTTTACAACGCCGCAAGCCGCGACGGCAGTAAAGCACCTCATTGAGCACTACGCCAACACCCAGCCAAACCGCAAACATAGCGCCAACTACACGAGCCCACACCAGAATCCGTTCCGTACGCTACCCAAGGATGCACCAGCCCGCAAAGATGACCGCAATAACCGCCAGTTCAACCAGGTGGGTAACCAGAATTTTGCCATGAACAATAACATGGGCGGTGGCTTCCGTGGCCGCGGCGGATTCAACAACCGTGGAGGCATGGGCTTCAACAACCGCAATTTCAGTGGTGGCATGGGAGGTGGCAACTTCCAGGGCGGCGGATCCATGGGAGGAGGTTTCCAGAATCCGATGGGCGGCATGAATAACTACGGCGGCTTTAACAATCGCGGAGGCAACATGATGGGCGGGGGCATGCGCGGCGGCCCGAACATGCGAGGCGGACGCGGTGGAGCGACTGGCAACATGGGCGGTGCTCCGAACATGATGGGCATGGGCATGGCGCCGATGGGGGGCATGGGCATGAATCCGGCTATGGCTGGCAACATGAACCCGATGATGAACAACATGGGCATGGGTATGGACCGCCTCCACCGTTTTGACAGCAGATAGGCTAACAGCAATGAAACTCTAGGGTTCCAAGGCGGAAACTTCAACCCCAATTTCGGCGGCGGCTTCCAGGGAAGCCCACAAATGGGTGGTGACCAAGGCGCATGGAATCCTCATGGAGCCAAGCGGACGCGACAGGAGTAGTTTTCTGGTTTTCTCTTCGAGAATATGGTGATATAGGGTATTCATTGCAGTCCTGGCGTTTTTGTTTCATTCTTCGTTTTCCACCGATGTATTCTTTTTTCTTTCTTGAATTCTTCACAGATTAATTTATGCTTAGTTTGTTACTCTTTCTTTCTTTCGGCTTTCTTACGGATTCCTGTAACATTGATTGGGCTAGATTGGGTTTTACGGTTTTGTTATTTTTTAATACTATTTTTCGTTATCACTGGAAATGAGGTTCCATTATGTACTGGATAAATTGAATCCTAGTTTACTGACATTGAGGCTGTCGATACGCGTACTGGGCGTATCTGGTATGGGTTGTATCCTTAGGCCTAGTTATTCAGGTTTGATATTCCATGTAATAGAGACGCGAGCCAAGATTGAACCCTTGAATATACTCCAATCAAAGTGTAGTCTATATGGAGAAAAGAAAAAAAAAACAAGTCTAGACTATAATAAGGCACACCAGGATTGCACCGCACGCAGGGCTGATCCCGGAGCCAGTTTACCATAGCAAATCAATATACAAGCAGAACCCGATACTATACCAGTTGATGTTATTGCTGCCGTCTTTCAGACGATAAACATTCAGCATACCATCGCAGCAGCTCCCGCCACGTTTGGATCCGCGCACGCTCCTTGGTAGTCAAGATGGCCCGGTCCACGATGGGACAGACATGGCCTTCATCCTCACCGACGAAGAAACGCAGATTCGGAAAGTTGGACTGTGATTATGTTAGATTCACGAGTGTCATTAGTTGTTTCCCTGTCCCTGTCGATCGAGACCATCGAGACGGAGAGAACCGGGAGGAGACAGACCTGAACCTTGTCGGCGAATCCGGCTATCCCACTCAACAAGATCTCATCCGATCCGGCCAGCACCAAAAACTCGCGCACGCGCACATCCTGCCACCATTCGGCCGGCGCCAGCGCGGGCGCAGACCATGCGTCAAACGGGCTGTGTCCCGTATACGAGTCGGCCCAGGCCCGCTCGGATCTGATCGAGATGCAGTCGCGGTTTCGATTTGCGGGCTCGGATGGCCCGTCAAAGTCAAAGTCGACCCAGGGGCTGAGACAGACGATGCCACCGAGGGACGGGCTTTTGTCGGGGAAGAGGTGTTCTAAGCCTGCTTGGGTTTCGTTATCGTTCTCGTTGTCGGTATTGGCTTTCCTATAAGACGGGTGGGGATGGTGTGAGATGTGTAATAGCACGGCGAGCGCAACATTGGCCCCCGCAGAATCGCCGCCTAGGTAGACATGTTCTGGGGCGCGCGACGGTTGGCTCAGAATATACTCGAGCGCCTCGGTGCACTGGTGTAGTTGGGTCGGGTACCGGGCGTGTGGAGTGAGGGTGTAGGCAACGAAGAAGATGGCAAGGTCGAGATTGGCCTTGCGAAGGCTCTTGATCAGTTCCAGAAAAAAGTCAAAGTATACTTCGTTTGCGCTGAGCGCGAAACCGCCACCTTGGGTCTATCAACATACCAGCTCTTCTCTCGGGAAAAGACAGACAACGCTCACCGTGGTAGAACACCATGACATTCTGAGACGACTTGTCGCCTATCCACAACCCCTGACCGCCATGCTCGACCAGGTTGACGATGTCGGGAACATGGCGGTGTTTCCTGCACCAGCCCGTGTATGCCTCGACTGTCGGCTTGAGGAGATATCTGCGTATCATTCAGCATGCTGACCCCTCGGCTTTACGGTATAGTTACAAAAATCAAGCAGAAAAGAAAAAAGGAACTAGGAAAAGGTACTGGTACTCGCGATCCGACAAGGCATCACTAAGCCCGCGAATCACTGCATGCGCCAGATGCACACGCAGACGGCGCGCGCCCTGCCGACCCCTAATCAAACCGCCAATGCCATGGGTGATGCACGTCGTCGACACCACCCTAGCTGCGGTGCTGTACAGCTTGACCTTCTCGGCGTGTGACAGTTGTGGCGGGTACTCGGCCTTGATGGACGGCTGCTGCTCGGTAGCAGGGACCGAGTCAGTCGACATTGCTGGATCTTTCCGTCTTCCAGATGCATCAGCGGGCCAGAAACATGTGTTCTGAGGCTGACATTTGATACAAGAGAGCGACCTATTTTGACACTGGCACAGAGCGATCGACCCGTAGTTAAAAGAGAGAAGAGGGAAGAGGGAAGAGGGCAGAGGGAAGAGGGAAGAGGGCAGAAGGAGCGAGCATACGTATGCATCCGAGACAAACAACGCGCGGAGTTAATTAAGCTTTGTTGCGGGGGCCTCCACTTCTACTTCGGCCGATCGAACGATCGATTTTCTTTCTATACTTCTGCAACGGTCCTTGGTATATTCACTGAGCCCGCTTCTAGATACAGCATACGCATTTGTGATTCTGACTGCCACAAAGTCTGGTCTATTTCACCTCCAGCCGTCCCCCGAGCACAAAGCCATACCACACGGTCGCAATCATCGCAATCAGGTTGAAATGAATTGACATGGCATGGTTCCGCGAAAACGCCTTTTTGACCCGTTGCACCAGCGACTCGGAGTCTGTGTTCTCTGCTGGATTCTCGCGGGTCTCTGCTCGATAGATTCTGTATAAGTACTTTACCACCTAGATAGATCATCTACCCCCCCTGGGGGTTCAGGGGAGGATGGGGAACCCGAAAAGAGAAACCTACCTTTCAAGACATTCGCCCGCTCCACCATCGCATCACTCGTGCGCGGCCCGTACGTGTACCAGTTCAGCCCGGCCATCGTACACGCCACGCCCAGTAGGACATTGCTCAGGCTGACAGCGGGCATCGGCAGCCATGAGCCACTAACGCCCGGCTTGGTGGCCGCGGTGAGCAGGGCGAGTCCCAGTTGGCATCGAAAGTATACCGGCCACAGGCGTTTGTTCAGGTTGTGAAAGGGCTGCGGAGGGAGCGAGCGATAGCAGATTTTGGTGTTGATGAACGACTGGTAAGTCACCACGGTCAGCGTGAGCGTCTTTGGCCATTATGCTCCTCTCTTTATCCATTCCCTGGTCCCGGGCCCTGGGTTATGCCCTGGGTTATCGTACCTGGTACAGCTGGCTGCCGAGAAAGGTGCCATAGGCGAGGAGGTGATACGGGACAGGGCTGAGGAGGACCGACATGGTGCGCTTTCTTTGCAATGCCGAATTTGTTGAAGCCTTGCTCATAAATATGTTGCAGTACAAAGAAACAGACCAAAAAAAAAAAAAAAAAAAAAAAAAAAAAAAAAAAAAAAAAAAAAAANAGGAGAGGCCCGCTGCTTATTCCTCTTGCAAGGCAGCACAATAAAATTGATGGAACAAGATGCACGGCAATAACCGGCGTAGCCAACGGCGGCGACGCTAGCCAACAACAGGAATAGCCCGTTGACTGAGCAGATTGTTCCATGTACCTCTCATTTAGTTCTCTAGCCTTATTTGATGGTCGAAGTGATGATTATATGAATGAACCCTACTTGAACTGGTGAGTTTTCAAAAGGAACCTGCTTGCTTCATGTTCGGAGATGTTCGTGGTCCATAGTGGTAGTCGGTTGGCACTTGCGATACAACAGTGATAAGCATACCAGTGCAGCTTTCACGGTAGCAACTTTACATAGAGGCTGAGAGATATCCAGAGTGTGTGTATACATGGGGCTACCACAAGGACAAGCGTATCAAACCAAATGTTCACCGGCTAGGCAAACGGCAACTCTTTTGGGTATCCATTGAAATCACAGCCCGCGAATCTCCACCAGTCCTGGTTCTTGTACATGTACATCCAGCGCAGGATCAAGGCGAATATATATGGGAGAGGCGGAAAGTCTTTCCAGATGTTGTCTGCGAATGTCTTATCGTGCAAGATGATGCTCATAGGGAATACGTTTATCTGAATCGAATGGGAGGGCGTGTCAGCGAAAGCCGGCTGTTGGCTTCATTACTTTCACAAGGACCGCAAACCTACCCGGTATTCATATTTGCTCATCGAGTTCTTTACTAGTTTGTCCACTGCCTTCTTGAACCAAGCATTCCAGTCCACCTGGTCGTATTTCTCCAGACCGACCAGGGTCTCAATCTCATTTTCGAGGTGGGCGTGGAGCTGAGGCATGAAGGAATGGATGAGCGTCTTCAGCCGTTCTCCATCTAACTTGTCCTCACCCTCCGTGACCTTCTTCAGGTACTCTGCGTATTGTGTAAGACTGTCATGAAACCCGGCATGCTCGTTGGTGTTAACTTCCATTAACCCCGGTACCCCAGCAGCCTCGCTCATTCCCGGGAAGATCAGCGTGTCCTCGCTTTCATGGTGCTCATGAACCAAATTGGTCCACTGAAAGGCATAGTTAGCAAAATCGGTCTTGTCCTTCGCAGACCCTTGCGTCTCGACGTTGATGCATTGGTTATACACCGAATTGATCCCGCGAATCATACAATTGTGGACGATGGTCATTTCTGCTGCCATCGCTCTGGCCGATGTCAGCGATTTGCCTGCCTACAATCATTATAATCAATGACACAGAACTTGGCTGGAACCTTTCTGTAGTCTTACCGACACGCCACTCTTAGAAGGGCTGATAAGAGCATAGGGCCCATCGACCCAGGGTTTGGATTGGCTCATCTTGTCCTGGTTATGCAGGGGACCACACTTGAGTTGGTAAGGAGCTCTATTCAATTGCGGGAGTTACCTATTTGGCCACTATATAAAACAAATGCTCAGCTAGTTCTTTACGCTCTACCAGGTTACCTCAGGGTACCCAAAGCTAAATCATGGTTCTATCCAAATGTGGATCTCTGAGATGAGGAAACATTTGAGACAGGTTGTGACTAATCTTCGAATTAACTGCTTATTCAGTCTTAGTTACTCGCTAGTTCAGTTAGAGGCAACGGTCCAGCAAACAACATAGACTTTGGAGCCTTTTCTAGTCATTTTTGCAGTATTGCCGTAGCCTGACAGAAGATAAATCGTCCTCGAAAGAAAAAGACGAGTAAGACGGTAAACACGTGCTGCATATACAACGACCGTTTCGGAACGTCGCGGAGTTGCTCATCCTGAGTATGCCCCTTTTCCCCTTTCAAATCCCTAAAGTTTTTGGCCCCTCATAGGGGAACACAGATTTAAATGCTGACTCATTATACCTTTCACGCACAACTAAAAATTACCAATCGCTGGAAAACCCACCGGATGGAATTACGCTATTAGCTGGATTGTGTCGAGAGTCAAACTTTGGTCAAAATCCCGCACCAAGAAGTTTGCTAGTGATGATAAACCGCGATTGGACAAAATTAATACTTTTGCCAGCTGCGGTCACGCGACATCCGTCCAGTAAGGTTTTTGTTATATGTTATATGTTCGTGTATAATGCGACTGGTTAAACGAGGTGATATAAACTCCTCAATCTGTGATTGCGGATGCCTATACCTCAAAGGCTTTTTTGTCGATTATTATTGCTGCTTTACGATTTCTTGAGTGTTACTTCTAGTGACTTCCTAACAATATTACTCGTGATAGATTGTCATACTCATTATCTCATGCTTGGGGATTTCGCTCTGACTATGCTTCAGTTGCATGACCCGAACAAATATCGAGCCAGGGCTTGTAGCCGCCATCGTTTTAGACGGTCATTATTTGTTACGATGCCTGATAGCCACTGGAGAAACAAAGTTGACTATGACTATGTTGATTACTGAGCATCAGGTCCATGAATATCAATCACCCTGAACTACTTGGCCTTACTTGGATTTACCTGACCTAATAAGCTTACTAAACAGCTGTGACATAAGTAGACGATCTTTCTTGCACTTGAACTGCTAGGCTTCCCTAATTAACTCTACCTGGCTCACAGAGTAAATCCGATATGACCGACTGTCCCCGCAGTTGTCCACCCAGACAAGAATTTGCTCTATTGAGAGGACACGCAAAAGAGCGGTTCAAACGCATGTTAACCATGAGGCGAGAATGCATCAGCTTTGACGAGGCGACTCTACAGATAGAAATCCTCTGTGACACCACACCAGAGCCTCGCAAGTGCACGGATCCCTACAACGATCCCAGAAACGGAGGTTCCTGTAGACGTCAGCCTGTCTACTATATGGGAAGATAGAAAACTGAGTACGATTCTATTCCTTTCCAATTACTTGAATACAAAGAACGAGGCCGAAAAGTAAGGCGTCGAGAACGTCTACGTGGTGGATTTAGAAGTGTGTCCCATCCCTCCATGATAATATTTCCGTTTACTTAAAACAGTTGTTAACGTAACTTTTTAGATATTCATTCCATTTATTTCAGTAATTGCATGCATGCAGAGTAGCGCATACCTGGTGCCGGCAATGCGGCAGACGTTCCGATTGAACATTAGATCAAAAGATTGTCCCTCTTGCCAGATTAGTGGCAGCGATATTAATAACTTGACAGCAAGGATTACTGTAACCATGTACAGTACAAATTCCTGTGCTTCTAAGCCTCAGTGAGGCCGCTGACTTACTACCCAAGTTGATAAGGAATTCCAAGGTAATTGGTAGGATATTACTCAATAAGATCGGCAAAGCGGTCATTTATATCACATGTGATATCAGCATACAAGGCATTTCGGTTGCACATTTCTGTCCATTCATTGTAGAAACAAAAATCCCCAATCAGGTAGTGTGCAGCACACCATTACAGACCGGACGAATGGTTCCACGAGGACTTCCTTTGGATTAGGCGGTAACCGCATGTATATGCGAGTCAAACTGAACCAGACAGCGACCCAACGAGCTCAGAGTGAGATCAGTCTCATGCACAATTGAATTCTGACCAAGCCTATCAGCATAGTCATCGCTACGTGTTTCTCGCCTAACAGCCTCAGACTCATATCATTGCGGGGTAATCAAGTCTTGCATCTTCTAGCCTAGGCTTGTATACTTGACGAGCCTGGATTGTAACTGGCCTACAACCCATGCTCCAAATTCTACCGACTATGATACAATGGACTAGAGAACGATAAGAAATATTGCGAAACTGTAAGGCATCAAACTGTACCACACCAGCGATCTTTCAGCCTCGTCCATGTTGCACATGGCGCTATCCGGATAGCCTCGTTTCTGAACAGAAAGCCCAAATCGCTAGAGGAGATGTAATTGCATCATTGCAAGAATATGCATGACTTGAATTATATACTCTTCTCTTCTTTTCTTTTCTTTTCTAAATCAAAAGAAAACAATGCATGAGACAACAATGCAACACCTCGTTATCCCTGTCTGGTGAGTGAGGCGAACCTATGGTGCGAGCACACTTCACCTCCAACACGCGTCCGCATCACTCTATAATCGACCCCGCAAAGCAACGAACGCGCTCAAGACTTATAAGCGCCCCAAATCCCATAGTGAATCAGAGGCTACCCAAGACTTCTATGGTTGATAAGAAAAGTAGGAACCCCCGACTGATAGGCACGCTAAAGCGACTTATGGTAAGGAACGGTCGCTCTCAGAGTCCAACCGACTCGCAGGTAAGTATTTTTCTCGATAGGTTGACTTGAGCTAACCCAGGTCCGACCAGACCTCATCAAACTTGCCGAGACGGGAAAAACGAAAAATGGAACGTCGGAACGGTCAGACCATTGCAGGAAACGGCTATGAAGACTCCGGTACAATACCGCGAGACTCCATTTCTCGCTTCATAAGATTATTTATGTCCCTAGGAGTCTACGACTACGATGCTACTAAGATAGAAAATGCTTTGCGTGATCTTATGAAAAAAGATGAAGAGATCAGAGATCTTCGGACCACAATCGAAGAATTGAGGCGGTTCGACTGTGAAGAAGTTCAGAAACTGAAACAACAGAACGATAAACACACAGCGCGCATATCGCGTCTAGAGAAAGAGCTGTGTGACTTGAAAGGCATTAAAAGTGCTTATGAAGCTAACATCGAGAGAGAAAAAGTGCAGCGCAAGGAATCCGAAAACAATTGCAAGACGCTAGCCGTACAGCTATCAGCATCGAACAACAAACTAAGAATTTGTGATAAACAACTAGGAAAGGCAAGGAATGAGATTTCAGAGCTTAAGAGCCAAGTCAATACGCTCTGCGAAGAAAAATCCCACGCGGAGAGGTCTCGTGACCTTCATGCAAAAGACGCCTCCGAGTGCGAAGCGAGGCTGAAAGATATCGAATTGAGATATTCTGTTAAGCATCTACCTGCTAAACACTAGTCAGTGTTGATCTACCCTGATGATATGATTCTGACCCTAACCCCTACTAGCGAAGACAAGCTTGGGAAATTACGTGAAAAGCTAAGAGAAGTCACCAAGAGTCACTTGTGGGACTTGCCACCAGACAATGAATTGGTAAGTGTGCCCACAACCAGTTTAAAGCTTCAATTTTAACAGACCAAAGGACATTGTTGAGATACAAAAAGAGTTCTCCAAAGAAAACAGTATTTTTGGGAAAATCTCTTTGTCTGCGTCCGTGGCATCTAGTTTTCTTCGAGTTTGCGCTGCTCAACATATCATTATCGAGACCATTTACAAAAGCTTTTGGCGGCCTTTCCACCTTACTGGTGGAAGTCTCACGACCGAGGAAGAGGGTCTGCTTTCCGGTGTTTCCAAAAACTTATATAGTGAGGACCGTTATAAAGAAAGCCTATGGCGGAGCCTCACTTTCAATGGTCTCGATAAGCCAGCTTCGCCACAAGATGACGGCCAAGTCACGGGGGAAGTGAAGAAGATTGCCGGGATCCTCCGACGGTTGATCGCACAAGAGAAATACAATGAGTTCGAGAGCGAGCTGAAAGGCCTCCTTCTTGAGTCTATCGAGTTCTGGAATGAGTTGAAAAGGGACAGTTGCGCGGTTGAGTTTGACTGGAAACCGCCACCAAACTGCGCTCACGGTCACGGCTGGGAAGCAGAGGCCTGCCCCGAACTGGAACCTGCTCCCGAGGAGGCAAATTCCAAGCGAAAGATTGTTTCTAACGTGTCTTGGTGCCTCTTCCCGAAAATCGTTTTCCAGCCGATTGATGGCAGCGAGACGATCTTTTCTGGAACGGCAATCTTTGCCGATTCCCCAGCTTTTCAAGTAAATCGCGCCGAAATCCATCACCAGGAGGAAGAGATTGCCAATTTGAGAAAGACCCATGTGAGAAGGCCGACACTTCCTAATGGTTCAGCCCGTGCAATCTCAGATTAACTGGGCTACAATTTGTTTTTCATGCTTTTCCACGTTGTTTTTCAATGTGCCTTTATGCTTCGCTGCTTTTGCTTCAACGCCGTCTATCCTGATCTTTCACATGTATTAGCCTATTTGCGATTTAGCTTCAATTTGATAATCCGTACCTGCTTCAACAGAGTGAGCCATCGTCAGCTGTATTCGCTACCGAGTGATCATCCTGTGTATAGTGCCGAGGACATCTCACCACTATTTCCAACCCACCAGTAGACAGTGGCCAAACGCTCTAAAACAGAGTAAAAAGACAGCCGTGTCGAGTTGGATCAGAGGCTCAAAATAATTAGGTGGCCAAGATTTCGCTTTTCTCCAACAACATAGAAACCCGAGTTGATGGGCAAGGTCGTATAGTTCGCTGTAACCGGAGCCCAGACCGAGCGGGGACGCCCCGCCGTACGTACCCCACAACATGTGTGGATCCGCGGCTTTTCCCGTCCGATCGATCCAGCCAAGCCTCCCAAGGCAACGAACTGTTCTGTTCTCCACTTTCCCACGGCGACTCCTCTCTGGCTCCCCATCAGCTTATTCCGGCTTCGTGCTGGGTCGGCCTTGATGGGAGAGTCCGGATTATATCTCCGCCACCACCATGATCAAAGGGAGGCATGATCCAAAATGCCATTGAAAAGGGTTAGATCATAAGTTTCAAAACTTCCACATTCCCGTTGTCTGGTTTCAAATGCAATGTGCGGTGCGGTGCGGTTGTGGTAGCGCACAGAAAGCGTGCAGCTAGTAGAGTAAGATTAAAGTACTAGATTCAAACTGTTTAATCAAGTGTCATGCATCAGCTGAGAGCTGGGTTGCAGCCCCATTATATAATCATTAACTCTTCGAAAGGTCTTCCACAAATGTCAAGCAGATCTATACACACAGGTGAAGTAAGTAACCCGAAAGAAGCCGAAATGGAACGCAGAGAATAAAACCGAAAGACGAATATGAATGAATGAGTCAACGAATCCATGAACGGGAATAAACCGAGATCGTGATCGCTGAGCAATACATTCTTCAGCCAACCAATTCAATCATAGCCATGTAAATCATTGAACCAAAGCCGTATCCGTAAAACTCATGGACATCAAGTAGGTTGTTAGTAATTCTTCTAGATATATATCGAAAGGACGTGAGGAGTACAAGGTGTACTCGTGAAAAGGGAGAACGTGAAGCCACGTTCAGGTGGAAAGACCAGGAAGAAGAGTCTCAATTATGGGGAAAAACTTGCTCGGAACATAGCCTTTTAGACAGAAATTTCCGCGGAAAGCCGTCATGCAGACACGCAGAAATATTATGGGATTATCAGTATCAGCCTTCCTTCCGTCTTCATCGCTCACGTCAAACAGGCTGGACGTGGGCCAAAAGTCTTCGTGGAAATGCTCGCATACGTGATAGAACAGCGAACCGAGGTCGAGAAAAGTTAGTGGAGGCACCTTGCTTCCAAGAGAGCGGAAAAGAGTCATCTGACTATTGTCCAAGTTATTTTTGGATTCTTCCTTTTGATTATTGGTAGATATGGCTTCTTTTGAAAGTGACAGCACAAATGTCACTGCACGCAGCTGAGAGTAAAGTGACGCTAGTCTCTTTTGGCGAGCCCTCTGCTCCGCTGCAACAGAAGAGGAGGTGGCGACTTCATTCTTGAGAGCGTCGAGGGCTGTATGGCAGTGGGTTATTTCCGTGAGCACCTTTTCGCCCCATGCCGGTGAGCTCTCAGAGGTGTCCCTGAGCATTTTATGCTTAGTCATGAGAGCGTTTACAGACTTTTCTTGGTAGCCATCCACACACGTTTGATTGGGTCCGCCCACAGTTTTGAGCCTGAAGGAGTCGCGACTAACCGTTCCCGTGAGTCGAGATATGCTCGGCGAAACAAGCGAGAGCTGCGTCATTGAGAAAAGTAAGTAGGGCATTGAGCCTGACGTTGGCACGCCCAACATGCTAGTTGGGGTATCAGCGAATCTCTTATATCCCGCATCGACTCGAGAAGTCGCTTGTTCTATCAAAACTAGCGCCCGGGCGTGTTGGCCGCCACAGACATGACAGGATTCTTGGGTCGGGGTGGGCGGACAACCCAAGCACGAGCCGTACACATGTTTACAGCGGTTGCAGCGCGGCTTATACGAAGGGGTTTGCCCTACAGGAGGCGCACGCCGACGAGTTTTTGCATCGTGGAACAGTTGTCGAATGTGCTGTTTGCTCCGCGAGTCTATCGGTCCCCTTGCTGAAGGTTTGTTGGTCGGCGGAATGGGCCGATTAGCTAAAGTATCTACAAGAGCGGCACGTCGAGCTACAGCGAGCCCGTACGGGGACAGGTTTGACCAGGCTGATCCCAGGTCCAGGGGCCCGGTTGAAAGGGGGAACAGTCCCCCCGGACTAGTCCCCTGTTGCCCGTGGGGCGCGGAACCGTGCCCGGTGGGCCCCCCATAGCCACCGGCCCCCCCACCTCCTCCATCGAAGCCCGGAAAGAAGGGGTCATTCGCGGGGGTTGCAGGCTCGGGCACCAAGATGAGACAATGGGATTCGATGCCCTTGTACCAGGCATCCCAGGACGCAAACGGGCCGATATGCTCTTGAAGGCCCTCATCGTTGCAGATGTCGCAGAACGTTGGGATGGGCTCAAAGATCTCACTGCGCATCAGCTCGTGCTCGGTGGATTGTCTGGCGTGGCTTTTCATCATATGTTCATCCGTCCTGTGTTTGCGACAATGTCGGTACGAACACAAGGGCATGAGGCAGTGAAAGTACGATTTCGCCCTGTGTTGCTCACCGACATGTCTTTTGAACGAGCTAGCTTTGAAAATTTGGGGCGAGTCACACATCTTGCACTTATAACCGCTGCGCTGTGGTGTGGGGCTCTCTGGTGCCGGTTGTTGGATCGCTTGCCGATAATCCTCTATGGCCTGGGGCCCTAGAGTAGTCACAGCCAAATCCCAGGCGAACTGTGCCGGCTGTCGACTGACCGTATAGTTTCGCTGTAAGGTTCGGATGACAAACCGGAAAAAAGCATCGACGTCGTTCGAGGGCAGGTCTAGGTGCGGGTTGGCCGCATAGGCTTGTGCTGTACTGGAACCGGGCGTTCCCGCGTCCCAGTGGAACGGGGGGAAAAGATGCTGATCGTTTACGGGGTCGTTGGCACTCCCGACCTCGGGGACCATGGTGGTTTCCCATATATAGTCTGCCTCCGGGTCTGGAGAGGTCGGTGCATGTGTTGTGTCCAGGTAGACCGAGTCACCCAAAGCCGAGTGGTGGATACTGTCACCCGTTTGCGAAGTTGGAGGGACGGCGATCGACGGATCCATCATGTTGGTATGCTAGAGACAGGACCGCACTCTATCAGTCTTTGTGACTTAACCGGCTGCTGCATTGACATACCTGGGTACCCGTCGTCGACATGGAGACCGAAGAGCGACGAGAGCTCCGGCCGCTGCGAGGAGTTGGAGGGGGATAAAGGTAGACGCGTGGCGCCCGCGGCCGCCGAGACGCTGGGCTCATTTCTCCAGCAACTGTGCTACGTTTTCTTCTGGATGTATCAAGGATGAGCGATATCAACGTCGATGTGAGGGGCGGTCTGGTGAAGACGATATGGTGAAGAAGTATTGAACAAAGGAGCGTCCAAGAGGAATGTAAGGAAAACCAAAGTGGCCCTAGGCTCTCTCTCTCTCTCTGTGTGTGTGTACATAAAATGATGAGATGGTCTGTTCGTCGATTATATCTTTTTATTTGTTGTAGTTTTTTGTTGTCCGATGCTGGCTATCGATGCAAACCGGAAAGGACAGGCGCTAACGAGGCACACCAGCGGCTGAGAGCCACTACCAGGGAAAGAAAGAAAGAAAGAAAAAGCAAAAGAACTCAGAGAAGGAAGAATGAAACTAGAGTGGGTGAGTGAGGAAAAGAGTGAGAACGGGCAAGAAACAAGATTGAGAGATTTTCGAGGTTTATGAATGTCGAGACAATGCTTAATACCAGCACGATCTGCACAATATCTAACGCGGTGCCGTAATAGGCAATTGGAGGGGTGCTGGCCAATAGCAGCTCTACACGCAGCTGGCGGGCTCTTGCCCGGGTTATACCTTCGACAGCCTCGAACCATCTCCGGTCGACTGCTTTTGATGGGATTGACGAAGAATTGGTCTGACTGACCGCTGGTGCCATGTCGATGTTCATCTATAATTTAAATGCGAACTCAACAGACGCCTGGCAATTGCGGCGCCCCGTTGGTCAAACTCCGGTTCCCGCCCGGCTGATTGTCTTTATCTCCATGGTACGAACGTCTCAGTGGAATTCAGTTCGCAAGGAGAGCTTCCTTGAAGAGCAAAGGCAGTCCGTGTCCGCACCGTTTCTTCACCACCTGCCCGGGTGACGACTTGGGTTCTGAGCTCGACTTCTGCTAGCCAATGGGCTGTGCATCGAGTCCCCGTGGGAGCACGGTCCGTGCAATGCCTTTGGACAACAAAAAGGCTGCAATTGTTTGCCAATGCGTTTGTTGATCCCAAGCCGTCTCGGACCCAAGAAATCGACTGATAGCGGCCCTGGCAGCTGTTGAGGATATTGGTCGTACAGAGGCAGTGGCTGTGTAGCGCGGGCACGTTCGGGGACATGAAAGGTAGTATGCGTACGGGGGGCTAGAGCAGTCAACATCCAATCTGCTGCCGGGCCGAACCTTCGACGAGCCGCATGCGCATTCTCCGCCTACGTTATCGTCCGTTCTACCCCGCTGTACTTTATTGACACCCAATATTCTCTTTTCTTCTTTGTTATGCATCGTACTCGCGACTTCGGAGATTCAGCATCGGCCCTTCTAGCCACAATCTAGGCAAATCGATTGTCCTAGTTATGCTTGTTTACTGGCCAATCGATAGATGGATCCGGCCGGATACGTTACCCGTTTTACCCTCCTGTCTCCTACAAGATTACAACCAACAGGAATTTGTAACCCCTAACCTCTGTTGACTCTGTTGGACCTCCCCATTTCGAACTGTGCTTGCCCAATCGTCCCCACGCCAAACGGCGTTTCCATGCTCGAGCTGGAACCCGGAGCTCACAGTTGACGAATATCACAGCTATGCGCCGGTTCAGTAGCAAATCCACAAGTGAACTGACCAATGGCAGTTCTTTGGCACCTTCAATTGTACCCAGGTGGGCCCAGACGGGACCGATGTCTACATTTGTCTGGCGATCTAGAAGTTGCTGATGCGATCCCTTGGAAACAGTATCACCACATCAACTGTTGATAATCCATAACAGTATTGACTCATGCTCAAGGTATGCATGAGTTCAATCCAAAACCATTATTTGAGTGTAATCCGTTGCAAACGATCTCTTTTCGGGCATCAGCGCCCCGTCGATCTGTCTAATTCGGTCAACCTTTTCTATCGTTGTTTCGTTGGTGTGTGTTTGTTTGTTTTTTGGTTTGTTTGTTTTTGGATATTCCTTCGGCTTTCTTGTGAGGTACCTAAAAGAATGCACCAGCATTGCCATGTTTGCTTGCAGTCCTCGCCGCTTAGGGATGCCCTATCCGGGCATGGTTCGGCTGGTCCGCACCCCGACTGCACTGTATGAGGTGCTGCTGCATACTGTATGCTTTGCATAAAACGCCACGAGACGCAAATGCGGGTCTTGTTCACTTTCGGACTCACGTTTATCTAGATCGTGATATTATTAGAATGCGACGAACCTCTCATATCCACACATTATTTCCAGCGAATAGACACTTTTCTCAGATTTTGATATATAAACAAGAAACACTGCACGTTTTACATTGCAACTACTATGAATCAATAGGTATCGTGGGAAACCCTTTTAGCCCTCTCAAATTTGATTGAATCTGGGTGTCAGCAAAAGCAGATTTCCCGAGTGAAAACTGATTATAGAGCCGATAGAATCTATGTAACCAACAAGCTAGCCATAGATGAGCTGTGCTAGGAATAGGCCTTACCTGTTGTCAAGGAGCACATATTGTGACCGATTCAGCCATAATCTAAATATAACCCTCACCTGTCGATTAGCGGACACTATCGCAAATTAGGCTCGGCTCAGATCAGATCGATCCACCGCCGATCTGTCCCGATATTCCAAGTGTTCGTCCATTCCAAACGAGTAAGCTATCATCTCCAAGAGCCTGTTATGAGAGCTGGGAATGGCCACCAACAATAATTAACGTAGAGTAGAATTCCGTCAAGACTGCGCAAGCTCCAAGTCTTGTCGATAGATTGGACCTCGGCAAGAAACTTCATCGCCCGTCGATTCGCTCTATCGGCTTTTGTGGTTTTCTGGAACCCAAAGCTGACCACGCTAAGCAACTAGTCATGATCCTCATGGGGTTCAACCCTTATGTGCTGATTTTTACTGCTGTGAGTTTAATCTCCTGGATTAAAAGAGTTGTTCACACCCGTTTCCCTAGTTTGTAATCCTGTACGTTGGCACTCTGGCAAGACGTTCAGTTGATCTTCAATCACCTTTCCCCGAACCATGAGGCCGTGGCCCAAGCACGGCTGCCCGTGAATTGTATCTGTCGGCTCTTACACTGCGCTTTTGCTGTCATCGTTCATTAAGGACTTTCGATAAGCGGTCACTGAGAAGTCAGTCTTGTTCGAAGCTTTTGCTTCCGTATTCGACTCTGATAATACTGATTCGAGATTGAAGCTTCCCACTCACAGGGTTTAACACAGCCCTAGGAGACTAAACCGCACTTTAAACATGTGGGCTGCAAGCCTTTCCCCTACTTGATGTCCCACCGCGCCACCCCCAAAATCTAAGCCTACTATTTGCGTTTCCACGAATCATAATCCTTATCTTCAATGATTAACTAGCGCTAAACTGGAGCCAATTCACTCGGCCATAGTGCTTATTATCTAGTACATGCGTTAGGTGCCATTAACTCCGATGCATTAATTTATGCTCTCCTCTGATTGGCCGATTCTAAGCCACTGCAACATCACTTAGGGTTAAAAGCCGAGAGATAGTGAGAGCCCTGCTTGCCCTAGTGATAGCTTTCTGACGAGTTTCAGGGTTTCATGCGTAAAAAGTGACCGCTAAAACAACCTAGTTGTCTGACTGAAGATCCCTTTTGATTAATCTCCAATCTATTTAAGCAAGGCAGTGACCCGGCTTTAGACTGGTCTTTTCACATTCCCGTATACACAGCTGCTCTCCCATACTCAAAAGCCTTCTCCCTCCCGTTCCCGAGTCTACAAGCCTATTCACCATGCGCCGTGGAATTTTGGCCGCATTCGTTGCTGCAGGAGCATCTGCTGCTCCTGTCCGTGTGCTGGACACCGACTTTGCTGACCCCAGCGTCGTTTTTACCGGGGAGACCTACTATGCTTATTCCACTTCGGGGAATGGAGTGCATGCGCAGATAGCTTCCTCCTCAGATTTCAATACTTGGACTCTGCTTGATGGCACCGATGCACTTCCCGGCCCATTTCCCTCATGGGTAAGCGGCTCACCAAGCATTTGGGCACCGGATGTCCTGAAATTGGTACGTTTTTTCCACCCCTTATTATTGTTTGAAAGAGCCTTTCTACAATTCAATATCTCAGCGGGACATTCACCTGCTCCCACCGGGTCATTTTCTTTCTTACTGATATACTTTTTGTCTTTTTCCCGCCTAGGCTGATGACCACTACACAATGTACTTCTCCGCCACCTCGGCCGAGGACACCAGCAAGCACTGCGTTGGCGCCGCTAGTGCTACTTCGGCCGAAGGACCCTTCACTCCTGTCGACGGCGACGCTGTTGCTTGCCCCATCGACCAAGGCGGCGCCATCGATCCCGATGGCTTCATTGACGTCGACGGAACGGTCTACGTTGTCTACAAGATTGACGGAAACAGTCTGGACGGAGATGGCACCACGCATTCGACCCCAATCATGCTGCAAAAGATGCAATCCGACGGTGTCACGCCCGACGGCGATCCCGTCCAGTTACTCGACCGGGGCGATCTGGATGGTCCGCTGATCGAAGCTCCCAGCCTGAAGAACGCTGACGGCATCTATTACCTGTCGTTCTCCTCCAATTACTACAACACCGAAAAGTACGATACCTCCTACGCTTATGCCACCTCGGTTACTGGGCCGTACACCAAGCAGTCAGCCCCCTATGCCCCCCTACTGGTCACTGGCGTGTCGACCAGCAATGCCGGGGACCTCAGTGCTCCGGGCGGTGCCGACTTTTTGGCGGATGATAACAAGATTGTCTTCCACGCCAACAGGAATGGAAAAGACATCAATGACGGACGAGCCATGTTTGTGGACAGCATTTCCTTGGGTGACAACATCATCACGCTTGGGTAATTGAGCGACTGTGTATATGATCTTTCTTGCAGTGAGATACTGCCATGTCTAAATAGAAACCAGAACATCAAATCAAGCTGCATGATTTCTGGGGTCGTACAATGTAGAGTTGTCAGTTTATTTAGTCGCCAGAATAGATCGACGCTCCAAGGTTACCGGTGTGAACTGGTCCAGCACAGCGGCTACCGGATATGTGCTGAAAACTACATGTAGGAAAAAGAAAAGAAAAGAAAAGAAAAGAAAAGAAAACTACGCTTTCAATAGCTGCCTTAGCAAAGTAGGTTGAGTGCAGGGTTTGCGACGGCCACGTGACATGGTTTCCACTTTGGGCAATCAGTGCGTTTAGTTTCGTGCATGTTATAGACACCAGGACGACTCGATGTAGAGCTAACATAGTAGATTCAGAACAGATTGTATTATTTCGGTAATAAACATGACGACGTTGTGCCACTTGGAGCAAAGTAAGTACAGAACTGGATCCCCCATTAAAGTAATCCAAGCTCATATCCGATCTGCTATCACTGGAAGCTTTAGGATTTGACGCTGAGTTTGGCCCGTTATCTAGATTGCTTACTGTATACGCTCATCCAGTGTTTTTAGCTAGGCTGAACTAATCTAGAAGGTAGTGACTATGTCCCATGATGGCAAGTAAACCGGGATCCGGGTTGCGGGCGATAACTGATACGCCCAGTTTCAGCACCGGGCTTAACGAACTTCCGTTGATGAGCAGTCGCAATCCATTGTATTAGATACTTGTCTTTACAAGATCGCGGAGAAGGCGGCCCTCATCTCGTATTAGAGCAGAACTGTGCCACGCGGGTGAAAGATTACCTGATGAGGAAATCTCGGCCGTAGCTGGTTTTTTCTTCTCTTTCTATTTCTTTCTTCTGTTGTTTTTGCCCCCTGGGAGGAGACACCTATCAAATCTTAATTCAGCATTGTCACCACTGCAAATAGCATAGATCAAAGTGAGGTGACATCAATGGGAATTCAGGGTCAAGTTTAAGCTATTCTCAATTTGGACAGTGAATCGACGCTTCCGCCCCAGACCTACATGTAACTAATATTGGTCAAAGGAAGAATAAGGACTTGTAGCCTCGTTCTCATGCATGGCGTCTCCGCTAACTGCGTGTGGAAATCGCGCTTCCATCGCTAATTTCAATAACCTTTACAGCTTGGGGCCAAAGTTCAAGACATCGTATCTTAGACGGTGCTTCCTGCCTCCAACCAGACTGTATCCAGCATTCACTATTCCAGGACGATGACGAATATCCCAAGCCCCTGACTCAATCAACAGCTCGTTCAAAATAGCCAGTAATTCCAAAACCATGTCGAGCTCGTCACATGCTTTCTTCAAGGTAGAACCCCTGTTTATGATTCAACGACCCAACAGGCGATCGCCGATCAGTCCCATCAAAAAGACTTCCCAGGTCTACGTCAGCCTAACCTAAAGAGCGGTGAAGGAACAACTCCACAATAGCTCATGTTGTTATGGATTGGATCAGGGCGAAGTTGCAAGGCTGAACAGTTCAGACTTTGAACATCGACGTAAACCTAATCCTACCTAGCGTTATCGTATGTCACCAAAAAAAGATGGTTACAATGATTGTTCGATTTATGACTCGCAGTGCAGGGTGGCCAATTTATGCATTTCGAGATACTTGCACATTGGGCCCCCCCTTCTCCCCGCATCAAGTGTCAAACATTCAAGTTTAGCCTGTGGCAACCGACACTATGCGGCCGATATTCGGGCTTTCGGCGGGACTCTGGCTTGACTGGCCCTGACAGGCGAGAGCAAACGTTTCCCTTTCACGAATCCTACAGGCCACAACATTCATGCATTACTTGTGTTTGCATAGGGTTCATGAAGTCTGATGCGTACTGCGAAATCTGCGCCGAGTCGGTCGCGAGGCAAAATTTACTATAACAGTATGTTTTCTGCTGGTGTCGCTGGTCAAACAATCCGACCGAAAAGGGGCTGTTGCTTTTGAGGCTCTGTTCGTTACTGGCTTATACAAGCGTCTGACGTGGCTAGAGAAAAGCCCGATCCGGGCGGCAAGCTAAGGGAGAAGAAAAAGGGGATCAGCCAACACCCCCGTAGTAAGAAGCACGACTGAGTGGTCATCGAGACCTCAATTACTCGAGAGTTGTGTTAATTGCTTCAGTATTCATGGAAACCTAACGTAATGGTACAACTGTGATGAATTGAATAGTACTAGATACAACTTTTCTTCGTAAAACATATTCAACAAGCGCGTTAAGGTCAGGTGGTTTACAAAAACCACAAGAGAACAAAATCGAAATACCGTACACATCGCCTCGCCTTTACCACGCCAGCATGGCAAGTTCGAAAGAGCAGGGCAAAGCGATTCAGATAGTCCTTTAGTGGTATAACATGAAAACACAAGGGACAGTGCCCAACCGGTGCAAAGTCTTCGGAGTTGGCCGAGTATGCTAAAGACGGAAAAAGAGGGAAAAAAAAAAAAAAAAAAAAAAAAAAAAGGGGNTCTTGCTGCTGAGGATGGAAAGTAGGTCAGTCAAGTCATTCCAGGGTGTTAGGCGTGGGGTCATGGTATGATAAACCACTTACACTATACCATACGCCAGCCCAGCCTACCAAGAAGCCGCCCCAAAGAAGAAACAACTCTACGGCGGCACTCCATTGTTGTTCTTCGAGGTCGCTTTTTTATCGGCTTGTAGTTTTTCACTGGTGGGTTTGGTTCCGTTGTAATGGTTCCCTTGCTTATAGCCAGTATCCTTCTGTTGATTCTTGTTGACTGTGCTCAAGATAGGGGCCTGGGATCGAGATGGGTTTATGGGGGCCCATCCACCTATATCTGCAAAGTTTTCGGGACAACTTCCGTTCTCACGGGAATCCGGGTGCCTATAGTCGACAAGTCAAAAATAATGATCAGCGTTAGCGCTAGACCGGAGTTCTGGCATATGCTAAACCAGAGACCCTTGCGCGGGAACCAAGCGGGGAGAAACCGCGACTTAGTTCGCAGGCCCGGCAGTGATTCATGGTTTTGCTCGGTTGGAGTAAACGCAAGCGAGCCTTGCAACCATAATCTGCTGCGGGGCTTAGGGGAAAAAATAAGAGTATACATACTGTTCCTCCCATATATATGGGGCTATATCGTTCGGTTTCGCCATACTTCTCTCAAACATGTCTTGCAACGCTCGGCGCTGCGTTTGCCGTATATTGGACCCGGAACCAGGCCGGTAGTAACCAAGGTCGCGCGGAATTCTTGGGGGACGCGTATGTTAGTGATGAAAGAAGGCAGCACAATATCACTCCTGACGAGACACTGTGAGAGAGAGAAAGAAAAAGGAGGAGAGAGTCGGGCAGCCATCGGTTATATATAAGAGTAACGACAGTTTGAGCCGCATTTCCACTACACCTCCACACCGACTTTAGGCGCCTATGTTTTGGTTTCGACAGAGGGTGGCAGTCATCCAGTCATTGCCAGCAACGTCGTCAAAATAATGAAAGTAAGCATCAGGCGTAGGTCCCCCTGCATTGTGGATCCTAAGATTCGAATGCGCAACCTCGTTGCACGAAATGCCTATACACCGCTAAGTAGCTGGTGAGCTGCTATGCGATCGTGGGTACGGATCCGCTGTACGTGCTGGATTTGTCGATGAACCGAAGAAACCTCTAAAATTGCTCGCCAAGAAAGAAAGCGTCAATTCTGGATCCTGTCCAGAATGGCCACAGCCAGGAAGCTGGTGAGGCAATCCACGTGGGGTTATTTAGGGTGCTGCAACCGGAGTTACGCAGTCAGGTGGAGGTGGTACGTCTGACCGACATCTTCGAGAGAATGGTAATCCACATCAAACCAGATTCAGGGGCCGTCTCACCGTAGGAAACAAGGCCTCAGCTCAGATAAGAAGCATTAGTGTCGCCTTACTGCCTGAAGCGTTATTGGCAAAACAGGCATGAATAGCTCCGTTTTCAGCCAGCACCCAGCCCGAAAAGGCTACCCTGTCGGTCCAGCGCACCACATGGCTTCACAAACAGACAAGGGCCGCGTGCCTCATGCGGTTCGTGAATGCCGCGAGTAGTGTGTTCTGTACCCGGCTGTCCTCCGAGTTCTGGAGAAACAGAAAACGACTCACTACACTGTGTAGTCACTTTTCAGGCTTCCACAGCTTCAGCCATGTACCCCTCGCGGTAGACTGATGGTCCCGGATTAGACTTGGCTCCCGTCAGGTACACAGGCTTACCTATCTGCTAACTCAGCACTCAATTTATCCCTCGATTTTAGAGCGCACCAAATTGAAAGATCCCAGCGATCTCCGGCGCTTAGGATGTAGGTCGGCCGGGCTGACGTTAGCACGTGTAGCGTGGTGGTGGGTAAGATTGTCGATAAGGCTGGTGATATATAATTCTGGGGATATGTCTATTTCTGTCTCAGCGGTGTTTTTATCGGACTTCATTATTATGAGACCCGGATTAGAATTTGGTGCGCACGGTGTAGCATTTCTCTGCGGCAGATGGCATATTGAGGTGTATAATAAGGCACGGATTCACTTGGACAATAGTCCACACTGCTCAACTATTGGTGTTGCCTGCTTTTATTTTCCTGACCTCGAAAAGGGAGGAAGAGAGGAAACGCGAGAGAGAGAAAGAGATGTGAGCAAGTGGCCGGCGACGTTTATTTCAAAAGAAATGATAACCGAGTCGGCCATTAGGCTACAATAGGCTGCAGAGTAAGCCAGCGGGCACAAATCTTCGATTGCTGTTGGCCGTATATATATAGGGTCGTACGACTGGTTCACAACATAAGCTAGTAACTTGGACTGTGACCGAGATGGAGAAGTTCTAGGTTAACGTTGTCAGTGGCTGTGCTCATTCTGGTTGCCCATTGGACAATACCATGATGCCTAATGTGACAGATTCCATCAGTTCAAAGCAGACATGTACTGCTAGTGACTGCTCCGCTTTGGCGTCTGTGTCGCAACATGGGGATTTACCAGTCTTTCACTATCAATTCAATGGTTTTCCCGTAAGGTATATTGTGATAGTTGTCCGAGCGCCTAGCCCAAGGCTTGTTAGCTAGTAGGATGATGGTTAGACAGTGACAGGCTACTTGGAAATATTCCCCTGGCAATGACCTAGGCTCTTCGTTAGTTAATGCGAACGGTCGAGAGACAGACAAAGAGATGTGAAATGATGTTTTCCAGCTAACCCACGCGAGAATGCTTGACGTGGCACAGGATGATACCAAGTCTGTTAGAACGAAAAACAGAAGCGAAGAAGCGAAATATTGTGAATCAACACGAATAGTATTCTTGGAGCTATGTAAAAGATGCACGCTTCGGTAACAACGCGACATGTGTTATGTTTTCCAACTTCCAATGTCGATAAGAACAGCCAATTCTGAGGAAGTTCAGAGAAAGCCTTCGACACATCAGACGCTCATCAGTCATTTCTTGCCACTGTTTCCGCCTGGAGGAGTATAAATCGAGAAACCGCGGCCGTTGTTGTAATAGGTGCTGCCATTAGGGTTGCTGTAGTAGTAAGAGCCATTCCTGAGTACCCCTCGGAATCAGTACGGTCTTGCACGTCTGGTTCCTGTTCATATCGCAGCCGTAAAGAGGCTGTCAAGCCATAAGGGGGGGTTTGCAAACGAACGAGTTAGAGTAGTGGTAAGAGTTAGGATTGGCAGCACCGCTACCGTAGTCACGAGAACAGTAATGATTGCCCTGTTGGAAATCCCATGAGCGCTGGTTTCATGCTGCTAAAGATGTAGCATTGGCGATTACCTGGCTGTTAGTGCCAGAGCTCTTGTAAGTGAAGTTGTCAGGCATGTTAGCAACTGGACGAAAGGGCAAGTTCTTTCTCAAGTAGACTTTGCTGGAAAAAGACCGTCGAGGATTGTTAATTATGCACAACGAAGGCCAAGAGTTGAAGTGGTGAGTTGTGAAGAGGAGCAAAGCGTGGGGAAAGAGAAGCGGTCAGGAGTAAGCAGGACGGTAATTTTAAGGTTTAGTGGTTGACCCACTTCTACTGGCTAGATAGAAGCGTCATAACCGCTTTGTGGGACTCATTCTATTTTGTTTTTTGTCTTTAGTGGCTGATATTGCATTCTTAAATACTCTAGGCTGCTGAAAACCATCAGCTGTGCGAGTGTGTTGTCTCCGACATGTATCCAGCTCTTTACTTAGTCGCCGGTGCCCCTGTCGACCCAACCACACGTTCAAACTATGCTCTTTCAAACAGGTGAGTAATCCGCGGCAAAACCGCTGAGTCGGTATATCTGGGAGGCAGCAGCCTAACTTAGCATTGTATCTCACTCCTCTGACCCAGGCCGCGGACGATAACTAGCCATCATCACAGAAGCAGCAACCCCACAATGAGTTCTCTCATTTGGTGAAAAACCAATACAATGCCGAATACTCGACCGATATGGTGCCCTCTTTCTGTCCTTCACAAGTCACCGGGGGGCTTCCGCCAGCGGTATTGGTCCGGTAAATGCTGGTTACATCCGCCTTTGTGTCAGGACTCGGCAGCAGATACAGCCATGCTACTGCTCCATTAAGACTCGGCGGTTGGCCGCCTGGGGCAGTGTTGGGTGCCTTCATTGAGTCGGCCTTGTAAGCAATTACCTGACCGTATTCATGGCTGGCGGTGTTCAGATCAAACACCGCTGTCGTCGAATTCCCGAAGCGGTGGTGGCCCAATAGGTTCGGTGAATCCGACGCCAGAATCTCGTCCTTAGTGTTGTTGACCGAGAATTGCAGAAGGAGGTCGGGAATCTTGTCAATTATATAGGGATAGTTTTGTGCAATGCAGTTGGCGTTGTACAAAGCAGCAATGGCACCGATAGGTGCAGGAGTCGCAGTAGGATCCATTCCGTCACACGTATAGTTCTTTCAGTTCAATTAGCGTCAATTTTGTATTTGCTTGCCTTCCATGCCATAAGAAATAAAAACGACCGAATAAAAAACCGAAAGAAAAAAAAAAAAAAACAATAAGAGCAATGTGTTGATCACGCAGGACAACTCACTTGGATGCCGCGCCCAACAGCCACATACTGCAATCTTTGTCCAGTTGGAGAAGGCAGAGTAAAGTCTGATGCGGCAGTCGGGATATTTGTCATGTTCATGGAGCATTTTCCAGTCAATGAAGAAAAGAAGTTCGCATTGTTCCAGTGTGGTCTCCATATGCTGGAGGGCACCGGCGATCCCATGGCCACCGCCATCAAAGCAAATAGAAGCAAAGATGCCAGCATCTTGAAAAAAAATTGAAAGAGTAGGAAACTCAAAAGAAATAAACAACAATGATCAATAGCAAACTTCTGAGGTTCAAGCCAGGAACCACAGCCACTGTTAATGGAGGAGAGATGTAGGTGATAGTTTGTCGAAACAACATTGTGTCATTGGGATCCCTAATGATATAAATAATGTCAGTATACCAGGCACGCGCTAGTGTAGAGACACTTAATGCTCGGCACCTGGAAGACAATGATTGGGTCCGAGCTACCTGACCCGGGATCCATAGCTCGATAAAGTGGTGCTACGTGCAGGTGCCATCGCCATGCAAAAGGATGGAGATATAGCGCCAAGAGCATGATCCCAAACCCTCACGTCCAATCACGAGCAGTTGATCTCCTCGGTAACCGATAATTTGTTTCTAAGAAAAGTCCCGACTGCTGGCACCAACAGCCACGGCTAGATGTTTAGTAACCTTCCGAAGCTGCTAGCAGGCGATCGGTTTCTTCAGGACACAGACCCTTGATTGGAGAGATCTATAAAAAGGATCGATGCAACGTTTTTAGCAATGAACGAATCTGCATTCCGAGAGGTCAATAATGTAGCATCAGTTTCACTTGACGCTTGCCTTCGTTTCATCCTGTATACAGTGTTGACGGCTGCTGGTGATTGGACAAACTAGGATCTCTTCCTGCCACTGAAGGATCACTCACTGGTACATTTTTAGCTACACGCTAACTATTTCTGGCGCAAATCAGCGGACATGGACTATATTGGCCAATCAATGAGCGCAGATTCGGTACTTGAACGATATGAAAAGTGGGGACACTGAGGCCCACTTCCAGCTTGCAAGACGCCTCAGCGCTGATTGGCGGCATTGGATTGGTCGTTAAGAATAGCATCATTTTGATATCGAGGTGCATAAGAGCACCAGCCAAAGTCGGCTCTACACAAAATGGCTCTACCAACTAAGTGTATACCTTACACCTGCATATATTGCAATCAGATATATATCTCATGGTCGATAATTTGACAGCCAACACACTATAGCATTTCAATACATTGGGCAGCATTTCTTTAGTCATATACCGGCTGTCGCAAACACTTGCACCAACTGTATGCTGCATCACCTGAGGGTGATACTCCGTCTATGCGAGGTCTAATGAAAATCAGTAGCAGCCAGTACCACGCTAACAGCGCTCTCAAGCGGAACTACAGGTACGCATGAATTCGAGGACACTGCTGGAAGCTCCGACTCGAACCAGGAGCCAATTGTGTGCATGCTTTGTCAGATGTGACATCTTTAGTGAAACGCATAACACTTTGTATATGCCTATAACAGGGAAACATCAATCAGTCCAATGAGTACACCCTACGGGTATTCGAACCACTAGATTTGGCATTCTCGTTAGTATCGACGACACCGCTTCATTTGGCTCGTCAAATGACCCGGGCCTTGGATTGCTACTAAAGCTGTATATGTGCCGTGTCAAATGACGACGTACATAGTGAACAGCTGATGATCACACAGATGAAAAGTGAAGTTTCGCATCTATTGATATATCTCCATCTAAAATAAGACTTCAGACCGACACTAGACCCTCGTAAAACGCCTGAAAGAACCCTAACTATCTTACACATCACACGGGACCTCAAAGGAAGGCCTTGACGAATAGCTGCAATGTAACCCACACCAGAATAGCGCCAGCAATATGCAGATGAGACAACCCGCCACGCGCGGCAAGGGGAACGGAAGAATATTAAAATAAGAATGAGGAGATGGTGGTATAATACAGTATTTTCGTTATGAATAAGGATGTTGTCGCCGGCTCGGTGTATTAAGAAGTCGTGCCGAACAGTCGTAGGATCACCTCGTACCTGAGAAGGATATTAGTGTCGACCACAAAATCACCGACAGCGGGGACAATGCTTACATTCCAAACATGATAGCGGCAGACGGCACAACACGTAGAAGATGTGGAGTCAGACCGCCGTAAAGTCCTGCCATGCCTTCTTCCTTGGCTACCACCTTAAAGCACTGAACCAAGCCAGTATATTTCACGTGCATCTTGCCACCTTCGGCAGGTACAACAGGTGCTTGCCTTAATCGCGTGCGAACAACTTCGTGGGGATATGTAGCCACGGCAGCAATCAGCTTGGCCGCGCCAGCAGCAGCGATACGACCACCCCAAAGCTCGACATCATCCCAGGTAGTATGCACATGGCCAGGGTCTGCCTTCTTAGCAGCCTCGCGTCTCGCTAGAAACATCTTCATCTGCTCGTACAGGACCCATTGTGACGAACTCTCGACGACACCGAGGTACGAAGCAGACAGTCCTTTGTATAAACCTCGGATTCCCTCGTGACGAACTGTTTGCTTGACGCAATCCCAACTGTTCTTGTATTGGCGGCCGCCCTTGCCACTCTCGGCATTAGACTTATCCAGTTGGAGGCGAGTCTTGATCAGCCAGATAGGATTCGTAGCTGTGCCAGTGGCCATGCCGGCAATAGCTGCTGCGCTTAGATGGATGCCCCACGGTGTGTTGGTCGAATCATGATACCCCAGGTAATTGCCCAGGATGCGCTTTCCGTTACCATAAACGTAAAAGTTGATCGCACGAGCAGGAACAACGCCGATTAGATTAGGGCCAAGGCCCTTGAAAAGTGCGCGTGGCCCTTCGTGCTTGTAAATCGAATGAAGAATTTGAAACGTTTCTTTGAAATGTAAGAGGGCGCTGCGTGGGAGTGCAATTATAGCAGGAGCTGGGCGCACGGGATGTGATTTTCGCAACGTTTGCAGTTGGCTCTGATAAAAATCCGACTGAAGTCTCGTTTTTAGAACGTCCAAAGGGCTCGTCAATGTAGCTGCTGTCATTCCGCCAACTCTGCAATGAAAGTCGGTTAGCTTGCAGGAACTAGCCGTCGTCAATGATCAACTTTCACATACCCTCCTGCAACAAAATGTGCCAAAGGCTTGGCTTTTGGCGCTTCGTCCCTCTTTTGCATCACCTCGCCAGTCTCTCTGGATTCGGGCATCGTATTTTCCGATGAAAGCTTCTTGGGCAGTTGCGCCTGCGCAGGGCTGCTATGCGAGACGGCCGAGAAGGTCATGCTGGACTTTATGTAGAGCGGTCGAATAAAGTGATAAGAACGAGGGACTCTGGTCCGTGATATATAGTATTATTCTTCCGTCATTAAAATTTCATTTAAACAGGAATTGTACACGAAATGAAAGAAGATAGCACAGCAGTTCAGGAGTTGCAGGCAATAATCGCCCGAGAACTTTTTTGCGGAGTTATCGGGAGTCGCCCACCGCGCCAGCCAATCACACGTCCGGTATGGCTCAGCTTTTCAGACTCGCCACAAAACGTAAATTGCGAGACACATGTGAAGAGCATACACAAGAAATTATCAATATAAGATCTTAATGAAAAGAATTAGAGTAAAACCCTCGATTTACAGTTTGTCTACTAGTAATTATCTTGAGTCAACATAATGTGCAGGTATTGTTAACTGCACTCCAGTGCTTGCATTGCACATCGCGGTAGCCATTGTAGAAGGGCCACCTGGCCTGGGATCGATCCATGTCATGTCTGATATGAAGCTGGAGAATTTTTTTGGTTTATTCTTTTCTCGTTGGGAATTCTATGCACAATACATAAGGTTTCCCGAACCGTTTGCTCATCATGCAACCCACGACCTGGCACAAAGACATACACACAAAAACACCCAATCCCAGATTTTTTTGTCCTGATGAAATAGATTAGATGTGAGTGTCGTAAGGGATAGGAGTGATCGTCTCGGGGAAGTTGTCATTCGAGTCGACAACGCGGGCCTCACGGGGCTGGACGGCTTGTCGCTTCAAGTGGAGGTGGGTGCCCTGCTCCTTAGCCTGGCGCTTCTTGATGGCGTTCTCCTTGACACGGTTGATGAACTCCTCACGCGAGCGGGAGTGGTGGACGTGCTCGACGCGGACGCTGATACGCTTCTCGAGGTAACGGTTGCCGACACGCTTGTAGATGATGACACCGACGGCGGACTTGGTCACGTTGTAGACCACACCGGTCTTGCCGTGGTACAGCTTGTAAGGCAAACTATAGGAGAAAATCGTCTCAGCATAATGAACACAACCGTCGCTCCCGTTGATTCAATCTTCGGCAGCAGACTGAATGCTCTCAGGGAACAAAGTAGTGAAGATTGACTAACCCCTTCTGAACAGCACCATTGCATCGGATGTCGACAATGTCACCGACCCTAGACTCCGTCAGATTTATATTACCCTTCGAACTGTCGATATTATCGTTCGTACCGGTACTCCTTCAGGTAGGTGGAGAGGGGAATGAGACCCTTCCTCTTGAAGTCGCGAGAAAACGCATACTAATCGTAGCCATTAGTTTGTCGTTCGGTGGAAAATTTTCGCTCAGATAAAACGAGTAAATATTCGAAAACATACCCGAGTACCGGCGCGCAGACCGTGTGAGTGACCCATCTCTGCGGTGTTGTCGTTATGCTGGTGGTCGTAAAGCTGTCGACTTAACAAAGTGTTGTGCCTCTGTCCGTAAAGTTGGTGATGGTTTGCGGCGATTAGTGCGCGGGCTAATCTGTATGCGGCATAATTTTAGGGCTTACCCTACAGCAACCAATCATCGCTGCTTCGCTTCGCCAGTGGGTCTCCCGATGCCCTCCACTTCAGATCTCAAGGAACTTCGAACAATTTCAAGTGAACGTTCCGACTTCATCACGACAACCGGGAGAGTACCACCGCAGCCATGGCCCCAGCTCCGTGAGTCTATTCGGATTATACAATGGATGAGCATCATCTAATTGATATTTTCACTTTGCAGGCGTTCCTACTCGAAGACCTACAAGACTCCTCGTCGACGTGAGTAACTTATCACCACGCTTTAGAAGTTTTCCTGAAAATGGGATACTAACTTTTCGCTAGCATATGAGTCGGCTCGCCTGTCAGTACTCCCCGGCCACTAAGTAGAAGCGTGCTTCTGCTTATGTCGTGTTGTCCATTCCTAACCCCTCGATAGTGACTCTGAATTGAAGATCGTCGGCGAGTACGGTCTTCGCAACAAGCGTGAAGTGTGGCGTGTCCAGCTCACCCTGTCCAAGATTCGTCGTGCTGCTCGGTATGAATGCTACTTTTCGCCATCCTTATAAGTGAGGCGGTCTGTCTGACTGGATTCTAGTGAGCTTCTTACCCTCGATGAGAAGGACCCCAAGCGCCTTTTCGAAGGTAATGCCCTGATTCGTCGTCTGGTTCGTGTCGGTGTGCTCGATGAGTCCCGCATGAAGCTCGATTATGTCTTGGCTTTGAAGATTGAGGACTTCTTGGAGCGCCGTCTCCAGACCTGTGTCTACAAGCTCGGTCTCGCCAAGTCCATCCACCACGCCCGTGTCCTGATCCGCCAGCGTCACATCCGGTATGTTATTGCTTCTTAAGGTTAAAGAGACACTTTGTGTTAACAGTTCTTGGTAGTGTCGGAAAGCAGATCGTCAACGTTCCTTCCTACATGGTCCGCCTTGACTCGCAGAAGCACATTGACTTCGCTCTCACCTCACCCTTCGGTGGTGGCCGCCCTGGACGTGTCCGCCGCAAGAAGGCCAAGGCCGCCGAGGGTGGTGATGACGAGGGTGAGGAGGAAGAAGAGGAGTAGATCAACATTTGATACCAAAAAGTCTTTATGGACAGGGTCTCTGAGGAGTTTTCTGCTGCAGCATAGGATAGCATGTTGTATGGTCATGATTCAATATGAACTAGCTACACAGGTGGCTTTATTTTCAGAGGTTCAAAAAAAGCTAGATTTGATTGAATAACGTAGATAGGAAATAAAGCTAGTATGAAACCGCTAATGCAACGCCGTACTCCTTGTCTGCCTGGTATCATTAACTTCATGGCGACCTTCCGCAACACCACCTCAATTTTCCACGTCAACCAACGTTTTAAGAGTGGCCTCGGCTCCCCGGTACCACCTGCCCATCTCTTCTAGACCGTCGCTTTCACCCTCCGACTTCTTTCTCTTCGCCTCGCGCGCTTGTGCGATGGACTCTGTCTTTCTACGCTCTAAAACACCAAGCTCTCTCTGCATTGCTTCCGCCTCTCGTGTCTTACGAGGGAGGGTAGTTTGTATAGAGGTTATTTGTCGATCCAGTCCCGCCAATTCGGCTTCCCGTTCTGCAAGCAGTGACAAAGTTGCCGCTAACGACAAGTTCTGAGAGGACGCAGGATTGCTGGGATCTGCTGCCAGAGCATGTCGGGCTTGTGATTCCCTTAGCTTCGCAATTGTGCTTTCCAGATTGGCTATCTCTTCTGGAAGTGTCGAAAGCTGGGTCGTCTGAAGCTGCACATTTTCATATCCTGTAATTTTACGGAAGACAAGAGTAAGCGCCTGTTGAAGCAAGGTACGATGACGTCCGGGAAAGCTCACGTTTAGCCAGTGCGCGACCAACTTTCTCCATTTCCTCTACCATGACTCGTACTTCCTCTTTCCGCCGCTTGAGTTCCTTCTTGATTTCTGCTAATTGGGCCTCCAATTCCACATTTTCATTATGGCCCACGACGAGCGGAGGATCACCGACAATAGCACGTAAAAATTTCTCTTTTGTGACTTGTTCCAGGTATGAGAAGCGCAGTTTGGAAAATAGTTCCTAGCACATATTAGTATATGCGTCAACCAACAGGATAGCGAGACTTTTAAGCCAGCTACGGCATACCTTGTAGTGCGTCAAATCCGCCTCCAATGACGCGGGGGTAGGATTCTCCGATGGGCTTATCGACGCATCTGAGTTACGTTTCGACAGTGAGCGCGATAGATCGGTGACATCCAGTGACGATGTGATTGGTTCACTAATGCGCAGAATAGCAAGGTCGAGATTGGGTTCGTTATTTTTGCTCTTCTGAAGCTGTTGGATTTTGGCGTAGGCTTTTGCGGGGGACAATGGTGCTGCCATCACGGCGATTCCACACGTCGAGAATGTGTTCCAACCGCCAATTCACTATATTGTTTCTCCAAAATAATGTATACCGCAAGCCGCAGTCGTAACACTGTGAATTTAGCGTAGAGACTGGATTTAGACTTTGTTTGACCCTCATCGCGACTGCATCGCGACTGCGCCGAGACGTAAACAAGGCAGGATTGCTCACCGCGGTGTGTTTGTTCTGTTTGACCATTACGGCGCCGAGCTTTCTAGCGGGCGGCGACGATAGGTCTCACCAAACTCCAGCAACACGACGCAGGCAGTTGGAAACAGCATTTATATTATTTTAATACCTAGTTTTCGGGGCATCAGCTATATATTCGTTTATTGTTTGCCTCCTTTTCTGAACAAACTGATCCACAGACTAGTGCGATGCCTCTCGGAGAGGCGATCGACGACCCCACCAGCAATGACGATTATGTCGCAAGGCTGCTTGCCTCCGAAGCAAAGGACAGATCCTTGAAGTACTCTAGTCTTGGACTTGAAGCTTATCTTCCGCGTCGGTAAGGGTGTTTACGCCCGCAACCAACGTCACAGCTCGTCTTTCATGTGCTTTCGAAGCTAACGGGGGTCTCTCATACGTAGGCCAACAGAACGCGCTCCTAAGCCCAACACTCGTTTTCTCAAAAACATTCTGCGAGATACAGATAGCCACAATGCTGCGCTCAAACGCAAGGAGGAACAGGAAGCGAGAGAGCGTATGCGCCAGCTTCGTGGGGAGACATCATCGTCGGCCAAGCGACTTAGGAACCAAGATGGAGGTTACAGAGACAGGTCACCCCGACGTTTGAGAGATGATCGTACATCTTCCAGGAGATCAAAGCACGATTCTTTCCGTGACAGAGATGACGAGAGACGCAGGCGACGCCGTCATCGAGATAGAAGCGACAGTGATTCGAATTATGAGGAAAGTGCGAGGTCTCACCGACGACATCGAGACGAAGACACACGGTCAAAAAGAACACGCGATTACTCTGATTCCCCCCCAAGATCTTCACGGCTCCAAAAAGATGAGAGAAGTGACCACCGCCACCGGCATAGGCGTTCTCGTCGATCTCGCTCTAGCTCTCCTAGGGCTTCGCAGCTCTTTATTCATGAGCGGCGTAGTCACCACACATCTGAAAAATTGAGTTCTAGAGACAGTCGCGAAGTAGATATCGAGTCCGAAAGGGTACCGAAGGGATACGAGGTCGTTGACGATTCGGATCCTCTGGAGGATCTTGTTGGTCCTTTACCAGCGTCCTCACGCAAGAGAAAAATTGTTGCGTCGCGCGGCAGAGGCTCTTACCGCGAGAACACAAGCACAATTGACTCTCATTTTGCGGACGACTATGACCCAAAACTGGATGTGCAACTTTCCGAGGACGACGAGTCGTCGTCACGGGCAACTCGAAGACCAGTGGCAGGTTTAATGACGGAAGAAGATGACTGGGATATGGCGCTCGAAGCTCTGCGTGACCGAGCAGAATGGAAAAAGAAAGGAGAAGAACGTCTCCGCGGTGCGGGGTTTGACAACAAGTTCGTCGATAAATGGAAGTCCCACCCGGCCTTTTCGTTGCAGTCTAGCAACGGCCAAGACACAGAAGGAAGTATCGATGATTTCCGATGGGCAAAAAAAGGCGAAGGGAGGGAATGGGATCGTGGCAAGGTGATGAACGAAGACGGCACATACGAAGTCAAGGTGAAGTGGTAGTATCATCACGAAGGTCTGGGCGGCATAGCATGTCTATGGTATGCTGTCACTCTATACGACTCAAAGATATAGCCCCAGTAGGCAACATACGGATGCACATAGTTATGACATTTAGCCTAAGTCTACAGTATAGCAGAGGCCGGCAGCTAGCACCACGAAACAATGTATAATCCTCTACAGAGCCTTCCATCGTTAACATATCTGACTGACCCCAAAAGCCGGCTGTAGCCACAGCATAGAGGCGAACAAGGATGCAAAATAAACACTGCCTTACTTGTCCTGTATGGAGATGCCTTGTAGGGTGCCCGGTATAGAGCCTTGATAGCATACACATTTGACTAATCAGGTCTAGTCCCGCTTTCTGTGGGAAAGTTTGGTTGTGCAACCAATCAACTACTTGGCATCTCATATAGACTTTGCGCTAGTGGTTATGGTGGTTTGTGTTAGTATTCGAAGCTGTTCGCACAAAATGCGTGTCGAGCGCTTGCGTGACTTACAACTTAAAATGCATTATATCGCTGTGATGTAGCCTTATTGCTTGGACAATTTAGATTCTTTTCTGAGAATTTCCTGGCTTATGAGCTCAATTTGCTCCTTACAATTGTTTGAACTAAATCAGTAATCAAATCCCCCGTTAGCTGACTATATGTAGAGCAACAGGATATATTTCCCGTACCGGTTCTTTTGTTCTGTATCCAAGTTGGCAAGATTTGGCTCCTTTGACCGCTGCCCGTGCCACGACTGGACTCGAATCAGAGCGTGACGTCCATCAAATCGAAAAACAGAGAGACTAAAAATTATACTTCTCCAACAAGCACACGCGCTGCCGCCTCCCAACTCGGTTTCTGAGGAACCTGTCCATCATTAGGGGAACGGGCTTGTTATTTAATGCTGAAAAGACCTTTGCTTAATGTATCTAATTGTTAAACCGACCTAATAACAACTCTCCAGCGAACCAAGGACCAACTCAGATACCGAATTTACATCCTGGTAGGCTACCCAGTCCTCAGTAAATCAGGCCATATCAGGCGGCGACCAAGGTGTGTACCAGATTGAGTGGTGCATACAACCGTGATTTCCAACATTGTTTGCTTCTCACTCTGCTCCATTCCTTACAAGTATTCTAGAAAGCGTGCACAGCCAAACCGGATAACAAGGAAAGACCAGCAAGCAATCGAGCTCTTTTTTCCTCTGGCAGGTTGATCAAGGTGAATACGAACTTCTAAATCGTTGTGCAAGCTGGTTTTCAAGGTAAAATAACCCAAACAATTTGTGAACTTTGTAGCTAGGTTGACAATAGAGGTGCGGAAAGTGTAGCACGTAGCATTTCATTCATAGAGTTGCTCCTAAAGATTTAGATGTCAAATTTGATAGAATGATTATCAGATTGGCATATGGTCTCGATGCTACTTATTCTATTTAAACAGATTAGCAGGATTTGCCCATAGTGCCAACCCTCTTATGCAAGCCTGAGGATATGCCGAGTCAGTAGCGACCTTGAGACTGCAGACATACCTTAAGGGAGCTTTGCGGAAGAAAATTAAAAAAGAAAGAAAAAAGAGCATACTCAATCCGGATATATAACAACAAAAAGTGCGATGAAGCGGTCAGCATGGCTATTCAACAGGAAAAGCCTCTATCAACAGTAACTGATGTGAACAATGCCTCATCATGAACATGCTACACCTAATATAATCGACCGGATATAAACTTTGATTCATCCTCCCGACATAGTCGCCTCGTCAAGTCTAACCAGCCTTTGATTTGCGACACATCATATCGACGCACCATAAAAAAAGAGAGAAATTAGCAAGATACTTGCCTATGGCAACGCTTATGCGTTGTTCTGCTGGTGGGGTTTTGGCTCATTTTGCATGCAACATGCTCGGTCACGCCGGGTGAAGCGTCACTTCTCATTCGACATCTTTTGCGCGGCAACGTGCTAAGGTGATCAGGGATCGATTCTAGTCTTATCGATCAGTTCTGAATGCTTCCGATATCCGACGCACAACAGGGGAAAACGGTTTGTCCCCAAAAATACTAACATCAACAATTGGCGGATTCACGCTCTTTGGTTCCTGATGCGTTTCCGTGATTGGAAGCTGACGTTGATCGGCAGTGCTGACCCCCACTACGAGGCCGTTCTGGCATGTTTAGCCAGAATGCTCATGGGGCTATAAGCCTATAACACTATTTCGACAAGCAAAGCGATGTGACTGTAACCTGGCGCTCAAGCGTTAGTTATGCCAGTAGAACTCGTTCTACAATGAGACCCAAGCCAAGTAATCGAGGTTTAGGATCGCGTGACAGATGGTATTTCAATCATAAGGGTCCGAAAACCCTGGTTTATTGTCCCTTTTGCTGTCCCTCCACGTAAAGAAGCAGCCGACCGGGCAAGGAAAGCAAGTTCACAGACAAGATGAAGTTGTTTCTACCTCTTGTCTTCGCGGCTGGCTGCACCGCTGGCGCCATTCCAGACTATGTGCTTACTTATGGTATGGACTCTAACCGCAGACAACGTCGCGTCATCACTGCGAGCTGTCGTGTTTCTGACCCGGGAATGCCCTCTTGTAGCACCGGTGGTCTGGATCGATGTGAACGAGACCTACTTTCCGAGCGACATTTACGCGCAGCTGAATAACTCCTACCCGGCGCTGAACGATACTCGCATCACCGACTACTCTGCCCCGCTGACGCTGGATAACTTGGATCAGCTCAACGACTTGGGCGACACTAGTGTTTATTTGACCTCGAACGAGGGTATTGAGGCTAACCCCAGCTGGTTCCAAGGTGTCCAGCCCGATGCCGACGGAAAGACGGGCGACGCAGTTAGCTGCGCGATTGTCACCTATGACCACGGAGATGGGATTGTCGACGCTTTCTACTTCTACTTTTATGCGTAAGTGCCTTGTCGTAGAGACGGCAGGAATAAGATGGGCAAGCAATTGCAGTCAAACTGAGTGTTTTATCAGCTTCAATCAGGGCAACAAGGTCGTTGGTCTTTGGTTTGGTGACCATGTTGGTGACTGGTAATAACATCACAAGCCATAACATCAAGAAATCGAGGACTAAGGTGTTTCTGACAGGGAGCATAACATGATCCGATTCGATAACGGTGAGCCACAGGCCCTGTGGTACAGCCAGCATGCCGGTGGCGAGGCTTTCACCTACAGGGCAACTCTCAAGATCGATGGCCGCCCAGTTGCATACTCTGGCAGGGGAACCCACGCCAATTATGCCATTCCAGGGTTCGTTTAGCTGTTTCCGGTCCAGATATCTACTGTGCCAGGTGATGTTAACGATTTATTCAGTGATCACGACCATACCATCCCCGGGTTCAATCTACCGGACGGCCCTCTTGTCGACTACACTAGCAACGGCACACTGTGGGATCCGGCCGCCAACTATTATGCGTACAGCTATGACAGCTCGACAGAAGGATTTACTGCATACGACTCAAGCTATCCTGTCAACTGGCTGTATTATGACGGCCAATGGGGCGACATCCAGGTTCCTAACCAGATTGGCATCTTTGGCCAGTACAAATACGTTAGCGGCCCCAACGGTCCGAAGTTCAAGGGTCTCGTTCGCGACAACGTGTGCCCAAACGGAGGTGACTGTGACGTGAAGGACTATCTTATCTGGTGAACGTGTCGACTTCGACGCAATGTATGACGTACCATTGTATATATGATGAGCGCCGGCTTGTCAATTTTGCGCGATATTGACATGAGACAGAAATGATGATTTCCGACTGTTATATATATAGCCTAGTAGGCATCATTGAATCCAATAATAGTTACGGATTGACTGGTTGACTGTCCCTCTAGTTCCCCTTAGAACCGTTAATGGAGCGCCCGGACCGTGCATTGCTGTTCTGTGTTCTAGGCTCTGACTGGTACGTTGTCAGTCTCAAGAACACATCCCCTTTCTTTTTTCTTCTCTTTGTTTTTTTTTTTTTTTTTTTTTTTTTTTTTTTTTTTNAGTCGGGTGCGTTAGTGCGTACCACTCAGGTACCGGAGCTGCCAACCACGGCAAAAATATACTTGCAGGTACCCAGACTGTGGTCATTGGCTCACTACAGGGCTTGGCCTACCCACCTGCAATGGGTTCTGAGAACGTGCGATCGGCGAAGAAGCTTGGGACATGCAGCATCCAGACGCGAAATTGATGCCCCACCAAAGCTCACCAACAGTCGGAAATTGCCAGCTGGAAAGCACCTGTCTATACGAGTCGGGCGGTTCGGGCAGTTCGGGCAGGCTCCGGAATTGGGGTGTAGCCGGCGGCCGAACCACCCAAAACGTTTGCGCTGGACGTGCACAACAAGAGAACTTCAATTGGGGCATCTGCGCCTGCACTGGCCTGTTCCCCTGAACAAACTCGCTGCTCCTCACGGGTTCCCGTAATTCGTCGGAGGCAGAGGATGGCAAGGCTTAGGCCTTTCCATTTTAGGCAGATGGCGAGTGCCGGCAGAAAGCCGGACGGACCTTAGTGGCCAGCCGGCGCGGTCCATCAGCCAACGACTGCTCCCCGTCGCGCAAGTGGGGGAGGCGAAGCAGCCCCTGAATGATGGGAGAAGGCCTGGAGGCCTGGGAGGCTTGCGCATTTTGGTGGGCGTCCAGATTGCTCGTCCAATTTGAAGGATTGCAGGCACGTCTAGTCCAGAAGCATTGGTAGTGAGTGGACTGAGGGCCCTACATGCGGAATAGGCTCAAGCTAGGAAAAAGTCGCCAAAGCAGCGCCGGTAGCTAGGTTAGCTGCTAATTACACAGGCGAAAACGACTGGGAAGGGAATCATAGTTCTTTCTTGCCTGCTTTCTCTCTCCATCCCGCTGTCTTTCGTTTCTGTTGTTCGTGGTGTCGCTGTCGTCGTTTAACGAGGCACAGTGGCTGGATTGCTTGCTTCTAACCTTTCAGGAGAGCCGGTCCATTCTCTCTCTGCCTGTCCCTCTTTTTCCGTCTCGCTCCTCTAGCCCCTGGCCGGAGGGCAGAACAGCTGATCTTCTTCTTTCCTGAGTCATCGCTTTGGTCGAACGGGCAATCGCTGGCTGGACTTGTGATTGTCACCATATCGATTGACTGATTGACTGGCCTAAGACGCTTACAGTCTCCCCGCCATCGTCACGAAACGGCAGCGTTGTTTCGTGTTTCAGGTCTTCCCTGACGCTCAAACGTCTCTCGAGATCGTTTCGCAGCGGCCACCGGTTCGCGGCGACCAGCTCGTCCGAGTCATCCATTCGTTTGTGCTATAGCTACGCGTGAACCCACGTGTGAGTAATCCGTTCCCGCGCGGCTACTGATGAGTTCCTGCGTGTGGAAATAATCCTAGCCCGTCTCCTGGCCCCCTCATGTTTCGTGTGGGATGCCATAGTGTCGGGATCGGAAGCTGACAGGAGAACATGGAAGCAGAGGAAAACAGCAGCAACAGCCTTGTGTTTCAGCTCAACCCTCCCGCCTGCTGCCCGATTAGGAAGCCGCCCACCATGGCCACCGCCAGACCGCGCACGCCTGGCAAGAGCCAACAACCGCCACCGCCCGCAGACGCTGTTCCTGCAATCACCGAGAATGGCAACAAGCTGAGCGTCAACATCAACGGTTCTAGTAACTCCAGCAACAACAACAGCAACAACAATAACAACAACAGCACCAGCTCAGACGCAACGACGCGGCGCTCCTCCCTGGGCTTCTTGCGCCGCTCCAAATCTACTGAACCGCTCTCCGAGCGCAAAGGTGGCGGCAAGATTTCCAAGAAGATGAAGGAACAGATGAGGGAGGAGGAGCTGCGACGCCAGCGCGAGTCCATCCCTCAGCAGGCCCCTCGTCTCCCCGACCTTGCGCCAGCGCCAAGAATGCAGACATTCGGAGGCGAAGAGCGTCCTGCCAGTCTCGCGGTGCCCAACAGTGCTGCTGACAGCCGTGCCAGCTCATCGCACCACAGTATGCCTGCGTCTGGGCTGCCACAGGCAGTCGTCGACCCCTATGCCAGGACTGAGAGCATGACCCATCGTGGCCGTTATAGCTATGCGAGCAGTGCAGTCAGCACTATCAACAACCCCCGCAGATTGCGCCGGCGCAAAGACCCCACCCCTTACAAGTGAGTCCCCAGCTACTGCTCCCAGATGAGACGCTTTAGCTAATCTGTTTGCCACAAACAAGTCTTCTTGTAGTCGGTGCCAAGAGCAGCGGAAAGACATCGTTCGTCAATTTCCTGTGCAAGTCCCTTGCTTTGCCTCCCAACAAGCACCCGATCCGCTCACAGGAAGAAATTCTGGAAGAGATCAATTCCACGTCGAAACCCAACTTCAAGTCCCACTACTTGGAAACGGAGATCGAAGGAGAGCGGGTGGGTTTGACTCTCTGGGACTCGGAAGGACTAGAGAAGAATGTGGCCGATCTACAGTTGAGGGAGATTACTGCGTTCTTGGAAAGCAAATTCGAGGATACTTTGGCTGAGGAAATGAAAGTGATTCGCTCCCCTGGCGCTCGTGACACCCATATCCACTGCGTCTTCTTGATCCTCGATCCATCTCGTCTCGACGCCAATCTAGCTGCTGCCCAAAAAGCAGCTGAGAAGGCCAACGTTGATTTCCCGCCTTCTTGCGTCACTGGTCTTCTGGACGAGGACCTCGACCTGCAGGTCCTGCGGGTGATGCAGGGCAAGACCGCCGTGGTGCCCGTCATCAGCAAAGCCGATACCATCACCACCGCTCACATGGCCTACTTGAAGAAAGCAGTATGGGAGTGCCTGAAACAGGCCAATATCGACCCGTTGGAGGTGCTGATCCTTGAGGAAACCGAGGATGAATCGGAGCCATCCTTGGCCGAAGAGGACGAAGATGCCGCAGAGGAAGCGGCAGAAGAACCGGTTACGGACTCGGCTGAGAAGCCAGTCACACCTTCTCGGTCCTCTCCCCGGCCCCAGCACCGAGCAAACAACTCAATCTCGATTACCTCGACGGCTGAGGTGCCTTTCATTCCCCTTTCAATCATCTCACCTGACCCTCACTCGCTCGATTCGCCAGACTTGCCAGTTGGCCGCCATTTTCCATGGGGATTTGCCGACCCGTATAATCCCGAGCACTGCGACTTTGTGAAGCTAAAAGAGTCGGTCTTTAAGGAATGGCGCGCCGAACTGAGAGAGACTAGCCGCGAGCTGTGCTACGAACGTTGGCGCACTAGTCGTTTGAACATCAACAGCAACACACCTAGGCAGGTATCCAACACGGGGCGCTTTGGGCCACCCCCGAGCGGCCGCGTGACACGATAGATTGGCTGTGTTCACGCTGATGGGCATGGAAAGGTCTTGCTCAGTTACATCTCTTTGGGTCTTGTCATTTGTCGCTATGGAGCCAGTACTATGCTTCGTTTCATTCATTCTTTTCGATTGTTTCCTTGTCCTCCTGTTTCTTATTTTCTCTTTCTCTCCTGGTGTCGAGAGTTGCTTGATCTTCAACAGCCATATATCCTCCATTTGGCCATGTTCCAACTAATCAAGCTAGCTCGCCTTCATCTTCGTATACTCGTGATACTTTACGACAGTGGTTACGTCTTGCAAATGAGGGGAGTTTACATTTCTGCTTCTTTCCTCTTCACCTCTGCACGAGTACACATGCAGGTTACCATCGACAAGCCAAAGAACAGAATGTATTACTAGCATCTCTCGCCGAGAATTTCCTTGTCTAGCTTGATTCCCCTACGTTCTATTATCTTTTTGTACGTTACGCTGCGGCTAGTCTGCGTGTTTTTTTATACAAAAAGCGTTTGACCTATTCTCTGTGTCGATTGTCAGCACCCGCGAAAGCGGGCTTTGTCATTAAGGTTTCCAATCTGTGTCGATTCTCTTCTTGTTTTGTCCGTTGTTAGTAAGCCAATCTACTGTGAGTTTTTAATGCGACTCAAGACAGTGGTTCTGTAGGGTTTGTGAATTTTTGGGGCACTAGACTTGTCAATTTCTGGAAAAGCTCGAATCGACTCGATCAATGGCTTGCGGTACGGACAATTTCGAGATTTGAGGATCCACTCGTTCGGACGATCTGGCGCATTAAGAAGATGCTTTGCATGAAGCTACTGATCAAGATCGCCCCCCTAATTGTGTACTGTGTACAGTCGATCACTATTCAACATCAGCTGCAGGTACGCGTATATGTTAATGTGATCTTGCCAAGCTCGTCAAAGGCTTAAAACGATGTACATGTAGATGCCAAATGTTGCGCTTGAATTGGTTGTGTCGGGTGTAATAAGTTCGAGATACAGAAACGACAACTTCGATACCATAATTACTTGATCTGGGATTCTGAAAGTATCTTCTCTGTACGCGTTTTCAGTTTCTAATGTTAGTTTCAATACGCTGTTTACTGAGCTCAAAAAGTTGGTTCACGTGTGATTTTTTCTGCTAGGTACAATATTAGTCTTACTGATACAACTGAACGGCAATGGTCAGTTCAAGACTGATATTAGGGCTAAACAGTTCTAAGAGCTTGGGTATGCGCGTTGAAGTATGTGCGCAGAGACATATGCGAGCTGTGCAAACTTTTAATATATAATATACTTTGTGATCAATGATGATCTCATATGCTTGCACAAGAAGACAATCCTTCAATGGAACCAGATTGGAACCAGTTCCTGGACTCCACCAAAAACAGTCATCTCTATTACGAAAGTCTAGCTCATCAAAATAAGTGAATTAAGCGAGAGTCAAACTATGTTTCTGGCCGATTGGAGTAGTTGGTTATCTCGTATCGTTTACAGGTCTGCCTACCAGATGTAAGCGCTGAAACCGATAAGGTCGTCGGATCGAGCCCGGCATCGGTCAAAGTCAGAATTTTTTATTCTTTTTTGGTGCTTCTCATCGCTGTTTGTGTCGTCATATCCATGTCGGCAAGATCTTTCTTATGTATATATATCATTTTTTTTTCCCCTTTGGCTTTGCGGTTTTCTTGGTCACAAGACAATTAGCCACAGAGACATCTTCGCAAGGTAGCGTTTCCGCTAATCATTGACCAGAGACACAAGCCGTGGACCGGACCGCCTCGCTGCCAAGACCTCTTCAAGCCGCCCTTAACATGCGAATGGATATTGGCAAGCCTGGAACCGTGGCGGCTTGCACTTAAATGATCAATATTATTATTCCCCGGATTTCCCTTAAGTAGCTTCAGACGAATTGTCTTTTTGTTTTTGTTTTCCTCTCGATGCACAATACCCTCTTGGGTATTAGGTGCCTTCAATCATCTCCGGGTGACTTGGATCTGTATGAGTCCGGGTTACCTGGTAAAATCCGTGGCATCTTCCTATGCGAAGGCGTTGGATCCAATCAGCTTCCTATGTTGTTACCGCAGAAGGCATACAACGGCGATAAGCGGACTGCTTTGACTGATTGTCTGCCGCTTCCTGCATCCTACAAACACCTCAGTTCAAGTAACGTCGTACGTAAAAAGTAGTCGAACTGGCAGACCCTTTCATTTATAGTTCGCAGTGATCTCCTAGACAAGGTTACGACAATACCACCGTATAACTGATTATTTATATAGTATTACTAGCAATACAAAATTCACGTGACTAGATGCGCGCAATAGAGTTTCCGGGTGAAAGCCCCAACTGAACAACGTATTCCTATTGGGCGCAGCTTCGTGGTACCTGATTTAGCCTCTAGGCCGGTGGCACCTTCCTGGCCGGGTAAGTGGGGAGCAGTGCCCTTTTCTTTTTCTGTATTCTTTCATCATTCTGGAAAGCTTCCATACTGGATCTACACTTTCTTTATTTCGGCTACCCATGAACAGCGAGAGCCATGGGTACAGCTTCACCCCGATATCAGACTTGTAGGCTCGCGTTCCTGGGACAAGGGGACACAAGGGCCGTTTCAGCAGAGAAACAATACGACATCTCTTGATTACTGCTTATCAGAAATAAGGGGCCCTGCAAATCTGAATCCACTACGACCCCGCGATGCTACGCCAAGTCCTTTTAATCACTGGCTTATTGGTCCAGTCGACCTGGCTTGCTATTCTCGCTGCTCAGCTACGAGAATCACGCGATTGCGGCCTTTGGGTAGGGCACCCTTATCGTGCACCTACTGCTCAGGTTTTGCCTCGACTGGTGGAGCGGTGGAACACAATGTTCGGCCAACGCTGCTACTCCGTGGGTTAGCTCAACCTAGGAGAATAACAGACCAACTATAGAGTAGCTATGGGAGGACTGTTCTTATGGGGCGCAGCGGTGATCTCCGCACCACCATGCTGTTGCGACGTATATAGAAAGGCTGGCCTGGCGCTTGATCATTCCTTTGGTCTCCTCCATCGTACGCGTTGCTGTGTCGTGTGGGCGTTTCAGCACAGCCAGTTGTAAAACAAAATGCATTCTACTCTGTCGCTCGCAGCCGTCGCCTCATGGGCTTCGCTTGCTGCTGCTGCTCTGCGCCAGATTCCCTTGGCTCCAGCTGTTGCAGTTCTCGAGGGCGCATCTACAGGCAGTGGTACCTTCGATCAGCTGATCGATCATGACCATCCTGAGCTGGGAACGTTCCCTCAGCGATACTGGTGGAGTGACGAATTCTGGAAAGGCCCCGGGTCCCCAGTGAGCTAGCCGGCTATTCCTTCTGTTCATCCGAGCATAGCTAATCCGACGTAATGTAGATTATTCTTTTCCAGCCTGGCGAGGGCGATGCCGACGGGTACCAAGGATACCTCACAAACGCCACACTCACGGGTCTTTATGCGCAAGAGTTTGGTGGCGCTGGCTTGATTCTCGAGCGTGAGACTATCCATCGTTCTATTGAGGATTTGACATAACATTGTTTAGACCGCTACTACGGCAAATCGTCCCCCGTGGATACCTTGACGCCCAAGACAATGCAACATCTCACCTTCAAGAATGCACTGGCCGACACTGTCAATTTTGCAAAGAACGTCAAGCTCCCCTTTGACAACTCGACCAAGAGCTCCCCGGACAATGCTGTATGGAATTTTTTCCGATGACAATAGGTGGATGCGTACAAAGCTGACGTTGGTAGCCATGGATTCTGGTCGGCGGTTCCTACAGTGGCGCACAGGCTGGCTGGACGTCGGCACTCTTGCCCGGTACCTTCTGGGCTTACCATGCCTCGAGTGCGCCAGTCGAAGCGATCTGGGACTATGTATGTTGAACACCCAGTTCTGAGATGAGAAAGGCGCTAAACTTCAATAGTGGCAATACTTTGTTCCTATCCAGAACCGCCTGCCCGATAACTGCACCACCGATCTGGTCAATGTGATCAGCCATATTGACAGCATCCTTTTGGGATCGGACGAGGACGCCAAGCAAGCCTTGAAAGCCAAGTTCCAGCTCGGAGATCTGCATGACGACGATTTTGCGGCGTATGTACAGCCACCGATAGTCTAACTGTGATTGTGTTTTCTGATGGACTTCTTCAGCGCTCTTGTCAATGGTCCCTACCTTGGCCAGACCACCAGAGCAAAGGACTCTTACGGTCTATACGATTTCTGCAACTATATTGAGGTAAGATTGGAAGAACTATGCTGGCAAGATTGTCTAGCTGATTGGGTAGAATGTGTATGCGGATGCTCCTGCCAACGCTAGTGCGGGTGGTGTCGGTGTCGAAAAGGCTCTCGAGGGCTATGCCCAGTGGTGGGGCACGATCTTCCCCGGATGTGAGTTTTCTGACAGTTTTGCTGTTGCGGTCTGTTACTGATTACGGTTGGTATAGATTGCGCACAGTACGGATACTGGACCTCCGAGACCTCGACCGAATGCTTTGATACATACAACTCGTCCAACCCGCTCTACGCCGATAACACCATTGGAAATATTGCTAACAAGCAATGGAACTGGCTGTGCTGCAATGAGCCATTTGGTGCCTGGCAAGAGTAGGTCACGTTCTTCTGTTTTATTATTCCTCATGAACTTGGGAAGAAAAGAAAAACTAAAAGTGAAACAGCGGTGCTCCCAACGGAACCAAGTCGATCGTCTCTCGTCTGGTCACCGACGATTACTATCTGCGCATGTGCAGCACGTATTTCCAGCCGGATGATGGATACACGTTTGCTGCTGCCGACGGCAAGCGTTCTGATGATCTGAATGCCTGGACTCAGGGCTGGGACGGCACTACCGAGCGCGTTATTTGGGCTCAGGGGTGAGTTTCCACCACTGACCTCTATCAGTGTTGCTCAGTCACACAAAGGTTGATACTAAACAACGAGCAGAGAATACGATCCGTGGCGCGAGGAGACCGTGTCCTCGGACTTCCGCCCTGGCGGCCCCCTCGAGTCGACCGAGCAGAACCCGATCTTTATCATGAAGGACGCCAGCCACTGCTACGACTTGGTTTTGGCAAACGGCCAGGAGAACGAGAGCGTGCAGGAGACGATTGATGCCGAGCTCAAGCAGATGAAGGCCTGGGTTGATGAGTTCAAGCCCAAGAACAACGGAACCTTGTCCCTTCGCCAGAAAGTGCGTCACCACTAGATAACCAAATCTAGACAGGGAGAAATAAAAAAAAAAGGGGCCTGGAAACATGTACATATATATCAATTGATATAGATAATTAGACCCAGCATCTAATTTCAAAAAACGTCATCAACTATGAACAGATTTGTGGCTATGGGATTATCAAGGATTAGAAAGCATGGGGGTTTTTTTTCCATGTCAAGATTGCCCCGCGGTATCCTTCTTGTCCAATCCGCCCAACAACTCCAAATCCAGTGGAATCCGTTCGCCCATCCAAGTGGCGCGCTGCGAGTGATTCCGCGTTTCTTCACCCGGGTTCACTGTGTTGGGGTGCACGAGCACACTCAGCGGTCCCCGATTGATGACCAACCAGGGTATAAAGGCGCCAAACTCGGTGGGAGTCAGCAGGTTCACCTCGAACATGGGAATCGGGTGCGGACCGACGGGGTGGTCCCAGAAGCGGTAGATACGTAGTTCGGGAACTGTTCTCGTCAATACTTTTTTCTCTTGCCAACAGACTGCGCAAGACATACATTCTCGCCGAATCCGCTCATGTAGCTCGCGCGCATACTTTGTCTGCGTGGCGTTGTTGTGCATATAATAAACATGCACGTCGAAGCCGCCACGGCGACCGTTGTTCAGCGGCGCGGGGAACTCGGTGTATGCGGACGATTTCACGCCGGTCTGGGGATTGAGCAGTGACTTGCCGTCGGCGCCTCGTTCTCTGTATTGTCGTCTTAGACATTGTGACCCAAACGCTTTGGAACTCTCTACGCATGGTTGGGACGTACTCGGTCAGTGGCTCCAGGTTCTCGTACCCCTCCAAGGGAGAGGGGAACGTGTAGTTGATTGCATCTGTCATGTTTCCAATCAGACAACTTGGCTGTGAAATGTAGACTAAAAATGGTGTAGATAGTAAAAGCAAGGCAAGAGCAAGAGCAACAGTGGATGTGATATGGAACAAGTGGGAAATATAAGCTTAGATTGATCTTATCAATCAGGCACCAGGCACGTGTGCATCTTAAATAATTTCCCTTCGTATGAGGGGCAACAAGACAAACCCCGATTTATGATTTACATGTGCATTATTAATACTGCCCGAATCCTCGATGGCAACACGCGGTGGCCGAATTGCTAATCGTTACTAAGCCGCGTAGTATTATCTAACCTAGTTGTTTGAGGGGCTGCAAGTAATACGATGATCGGTGATGTACAGGATGTGTATTTCAATATTTTGACATGGTTTGGGTTGCATTAACTAACGGATATCTCTTTTTTATTCGCAACATCGTCATCTCAACAGCCAATAACACCGGAAACGGAGAATGAAGGAGGAGAAGAAGAAGAAGAAGAAGAAGGGAAAGGGAAAAAATAAATAAATAAAAGAAACGAGGAAAAAAAAAAAAGGCAATTGATCAACGCAGCTGACTCAACTTGGTCGAGCTGCGCACCAGCTCAATGCAAAACTCGCCCATGTCGCCTTTCCCTCCCGATTCCATGATCTCCTTGGCGATGGCCTCCTCGACAATCTCCTTATACCGGCGCCGGTACTCCTCTTTGACCAGCTCCAGATGTCGTGGCTCCCAGTGCAGCCGCACGAGTCGCGATATGAGCAGCTCCGAGCGTTCTTTGCCCGGGCGGGACTCGTGGATGGCTTGGTGCAACAGCAGGGCGTCGCGCATGGGTCGGTTGATGACGCCGTTGAGAACATGTACGAGAGTCTCGCCCTGCAAGTGACGAGTTTGTTAGTCGATTTGATGAATCAGAGGGACAAGACGGTATACGTACCACTAGGTTGGGCGACTTTCTGATCACCTCTTTGGCGAAATTGCGCTTAAACTGCGCATCATATGCGCGCATAATCTCGCGCAGGTGGCTATCGCTGCGGAGCAAGAGAATGTTGATCATGGCCGTCTCGCCGCCCTCGCGGGAGACCAGAGCGCGATGCAAGTCGGCCAGGTCACGATGCACCAAGTTCACGTCAATCTGCTGAGAGTCGGGCTGTCGGCGTTCCGACAGAGCGAGCAGGATGGCGGTGCGGAACTTGTCGGCCTTGAGTTCGGCTTTCATACATTTCTCCAGGTCGTCCGCATACCGCGCGTCGCGAAAGCAGTTCTTGATCTCCCGAATGTCCGAGTTGCTGCGGCCGATGAGCGATTCGATCAGCAGTTCGCGCCGTGATGTGCCGGCTTGGTAATAGCAGTTAGCCCAGTAGGCTTCGGATTCCCAGCGGCCGAGAGCGGTGGCATAGCACGCTTTGCCAAAGGAGGTGCTGCCCAGGCGCATTTTGATATGCTTGGCAATGTTGATTCCCTTTCCGTGCACCTTGGCGTGCTTCTTGTACTCCTGTCGCAGCGCGAGGATCTCGTCACTGGTCAGGCTGGGCAGGATCTCGAGCAGGGGGCGGATGTCCAGGCTGGTGCGATGCGAAAGCGACTCCTTCAGGGCGAGGGCATCCGGGACGGGGTCATAGAACATGACCTTTTTGCGACTGGACGGAGCAATCAGGATGATCTCCTCCTTCTCGCCGCGGCTGGCGTGTCTGGAATGCTTCTTGCGGTCTTTGTCGGCGTCCTTCTTGTCTCTGCTGTCTCGCTCGTCCCGCGATCTGGAGTGCTTGTGCTTGCTGCGACGGCGATCCGAGCCGGAACTTCCGCCCAGGCCTTCCAGGTCGGAGATGTCGTCGTCGTGAGCCAGGCCCGCCGGATTCACGATGGGAGAAGGCATGGGCGATATCGACTGGTAGGTCCCCTTGTATGCTTCGAGCAGCGGACTCGCCGGGGGACGGCCACCGGCCGAGCCCAGACCCCCCACCGACAGATTGCTGGACACAGAGAGACTGTGGGGACGGCCTGGGCGACCAACACTGTCGGCGCGAGTCCGTCCGGGGGCGATCTCCAAGAACTGCGGCTCAGCGCTGGCGGTATAATGCGGCTGTTTCCCGAACTGCGGTTCTGCGCTTTGCGTATACGAAGGCCGCTCGTTCTTCGGTGTATACTTGACAGCCGGGTCTAGATTTGCGTACTGAAACTGGGGTGGATGCGCATATGACGCGGTCGATGTGTAGCCGGGTGCTTGGGAGTATGGACTGGGCACTGGCGGTGCAGTAGCCGGGTAGCCGCCCGGGAAGGCGCCTGGAATGGACTGCGTGCTCGCTGGATGAGTGCTGGGAGGCACGTATCCGGGCATCTCGGATGGAGGAATGGGAGCCCAGTCGGGAGGCAGCACTGGAGGGACTGTCCCTTGCGGCGCAATCTGTCTTGGGTCGGGGTACTGGTTCATCATGCCTGATTGCGGATAATACTGCTCGGGGTTGGCGTAGCTGGGGTGAGCCCCTGATCGGCTATGGTCATCATCCAGCCGATAAGTCGAGCTCGGCCGTTGCGACGACTTGGTCACCGACTCGCGAGACGACCGGGGGTCTTGGGACGACTTCTGGCGACGGTGAGAAGTAGCCGTCGAGTCTCCATACGCGAGCGCACTCAGATCCGAGTCACTCTCGGTTTCCGTCTCGCTTTCGTAGCGACCACGGCCGGGGCGGCTGCTGCCCGCGGATCGACGATACTTCCGTTCGTCTTCATAATCCTTGTATTTGCCCGACCGGCTCGATGATTTGTCGTAGTGCCGTTTTCTCCGGTCGTCTTCACTCTCCTCATCAGAGACATCCTCTGATGCTGAATGGTAATAGCGATCTTTGGCGCGCTCCTTGGCGCGACGCCGGTCCTCGTCCGACAAGTCGGCGACCTCGTACCTCTTATCGTACTTCTTCCCAGTGGAGGACGACTCCTGGTAGTCTGCACGACCGCTGGAGCGGCTCCCAGACGAGTACTTTGCCTCGCGACGCCGTTCGCGCCGCTTCTCGTCCTCGCTCGACTCGTCCTCATCGTCATCGTCGTCATAGTATTTCTTCTTGACCTCGACAGCAGGCGATGGCGCGCGAACATCGCGCGATCTGGACCGGTCGCGCCGCCCGCTGGGCGACTTGGAGCGGCCTCGCGAGCGAGGATCGCTGACTAGCAAAGACGACATGATCGTAGGCAACCGAGACGCAGATACAAGGGAGAACGTAGACAAAGTTTGTGCGGCGAGTGCGGGGTTGGCGGTCGAGACGAGTAAACAAACGTCCTCGACTCGCACAGGTCAGGTCTCTGTCCACCCTGCAACAGGGGCATCCGCATCGACAGTGCCCTGGTCGAGGATAACAAACACAAAAGCGCGAGCGGAAAACAGATAAAGGAAGACGAGAAAGGAAAAACTGGTGGCAGGGGAAAATGACAAAATCACGAGGCTGAAACCAACATCGAACTAAGCTTGCATGAGCGATCTCCGCCACAGTGCAGTAGTCGCTGTGCTAGGCGTTAGGAGCTGAAGACGCCCCCTAGCCTAGGCGGCCTGGGGGCAAGCCGCTCGCACTGGTCGCTCGTATTCAGCTGCACAAGGCTCATGCTAATTGATTCTTCCAGCCTGGAGTAACTAAAGAGTGAGCTTACTCGGCACAGAGGCTAATTCACCAGTCCTCGTCTCCGTAGTTCTTCGGGGAATCCTTTGTTAGACATTGGACGGAGCAGGTTGTTCCAGTGGCCGGAGTCGCTTGGCTGCCGAGGCATCTGATTGGCCTGTTGGTTCCTTTCATAACTATACAGCATCGCTGGCCAATGACATGTACTGGGGGTTTCGTGACAGGTATAAATCGTCGATTTAGAACAAGCTTGAAGAGCATAGTAGATTCAACTCCCAAGGTTTCTGCACTGGCCAACATAAGAGACCGAGAAGAAGGTTACATGGATATCGACTCCTCAAGTGATTATCAAAGCGGACTTTGATGTCTCTTCTTCTTGCTTCTTGGAGACCAAACCGGATGGCAAGTTGCGTTCCCTCAGTGCCATGCTATTTCCGCTACTGTTATTTTTGTGTAATGCCAAAACGAGTCATTCGTATGGTGATTACCGCATTGAGCACGGTTGCTCATGAATGGCCGGCCAATCGCGTCATGATATCAGTCTACTTTATAATGCGTCATATTCGAGCAAGCGGAAGTCATATATGCAAGATTCAACAATAAAACGAACTAACCTCAAATATTCCGTTTTTGCAATTTCAAATATACCCCCCAGTTTGGTACCTCGAAGCTTGCCGTTCACGTCGCTGCCATCACTGGATAAAAAGAGGCTAGGTCTTATGCACAACAGTCATCGCTCTACTCGATAAATACTGAAATGGTCTTCAGATGCTGGCACCGGGTTGATTTATATCAACAAATACTAATTGCAGGTTGCGATACTGAAAGCTGGTTTTTCCATAAGATCTGATTGGAGCTTCATCATGTAACTAACTACAGCTTGCTTACGTCACGCCGGATCCTGTCCGCAATAGGCAACGGACCAGGCTTGACTCGTTCATCCTGTTCCGGTGCTCGCGATCCTTGTTAAGGATTCAAATGCTCCTCTGACCTCGTCGGACTATTCGTAGTCAGAACGAGACAAAAATGATGGGTAAATCAGCTACGAGGCAACAAATACACTGAGATCATGCAAACTTGGACACAAACTGACTTCCAGAGCCCGCACTCGCGCTGGCTTGCTCTCACCCACCGCAATCCCTCCTCCCACTCTTCCTTTCTATACGGCGTCAGATCCACCAAAATCTACTGTCGCCCGACATGCTCTGCAAGACTCGCCCGTCGAGCGAACGTTGTCTTTTACGACACCGCTGACCAAGCCCGTCGTGACGGGTTCCGGGCGTGCAAGCGCTGCAAACCAGACGACCCGGCGTTCACGGGCGAGCGCGAAGAGCTTGTCACCAGAGTGATTGCGCTTTTGCGCATGAACCATGAGGACACGCATGCGGGCGCCGTCACCATAAAGCGCAACCTGAAGGAATTGGCCAAGGAGGTCGGCGTGACCCCGAGTTATCTCTGTCGCGTCTTCAAGAAGACCATGGGAGTTACAGTGGGCGTCTATATGACAGAATTTGACAAGGAGGGTGCAGCAGGCCTGTCCGAGAACGAGACGGTGCCAGAGATAGATCCCGCCAATACTTTGCCAAGTGAGGGCGAGATGGATGCCGGAGCTGTGGACGTTGATTTCAATCTAGACGACTGGTTTCTTACCGAAGAATTTCTGCGAAGATAATATCGACAATGAAGCAAATCAAATTTGATCAGCAAACAATCTTGGATCACTACTGTATTCAACCATCAAGCTCCCTTGGCATATAAGCCTACATGTACATGTGCACCGCGGTACATCACCACTTGGTCAAGTTCCATCCCTTCACCCTAACCCGAACCCATGCAAAGCACAGTAATGCGCCCACATAACTAAGCCCAGCAAAGAGAGCAAGACCCCAGTACTTCTCCCTACCGGCTGCCTCTACCGCATCGAGCAGACTGCCAGCAATAGGAATACTCGCCAGCACTCCAAAGGCGACGACCGTATAGCAACTGGCGTAATAGCGGCCATAGTCGTGCGTTTCACACAGCTGGCCCAGGCAGATGGGCGTCAGGCTCACGTTGGAACCGCTGAAGAAGCCGAATATCAGAATGAACACTATCAGCAACGCGTCATTCTTCATATCCGGCATCAGGATATCCGCCAACCAAAAGCACAGAACGGAAACGGTGCATAGCACCAGCGACACGACCATGGTATTATACCGGCCCAGTCGATCGGCCACGTCACCGGCCACGTAGCGACCGACGCAGGATGAAGCATTGCAGATAGCTAGCAGTTGATACGCAAATGCTGCTGAACCGGTCAAAACCTCGTCGTGAGACAGGCCCTGGCGATCTATGTAGTAACTCGGCGTGTATGTGATGGGTATGAAGTACGCCAAATCCATCAACAGTGCTCCCAGACTTGTCATAGCCATTGCTCCCGTGCCATCCATAAACATCCGAGGATCCGGCAAGGTATCTCGCCATGTGGTTTCTTCGCCTTTGCGCGGCGGCACCCTGCTCCGACAGAATGCTATGCTGACGGTGCAAAGGACGAGCAAGACGAATGCGAGGATCCGGATTGACCAGCCCCAGCCGACTTGAGGTAGCAGGCTTTGTATCATCAGAGGGAAAACAACGCCCCCGCAACCAGAGCCAATAAATGCGATGCCACTGGCGAGTCCCCGCCGTTTCATGAACCAGTGAGCTACACATGCCATCGAAGGCGTGAGGACAAGGGACGATCCGATGCCGGCAAGGATGGAGAAGGACAGCAAAATTTGGTAATATTCTGTTTAATGTAGTCAACATTAGCTTCGGAAGAACCAGGGCACATTGTACATTGTTACCGCACCTGTACAAACACTGAGAGCAAAAATGCCAACAAGCGTGCATACTGTCCCTGCCATGATCAATGCCCGTGGGCCCATTGCATCGAAAGTCGGCCCAACTTGTACTCCAAAGAACCAAGTGACGAATGCGTAGAGGGAGAAGATCCAGCCAATGTCGGATGGAGACTCATCCGGTAAAAGCACTTTGGAGACAATAACCTCCAGCACGCCGGCGGTGTTGTAAACTCCTATCGACGCGGCCAGGCCGCACCACGCGCCTAGCACAACCAGCCAAGCGTCACGGCCACCTTCAGGGTAGGTTCCTTCGCTGACGAAACCCTCTGGATCGGCACGACATTGAGATGTTATTGTGTGGGCCGGCGTATGCTGCTCCGGTTTCTCATTTGACTGTGAATTGTCCATTGTGCGACGAACATGAGAATTTCAATGAAAAATTGTTCTATGCGTAAGTAACAGTAAGCTTTCTCTTAGATAGCAACTTATAGATTAAAAGAATCAAAAGGTGATCGTGGAACACAATATAGGTAGTCTATATCAAGGCTTGAATGAGTGAACTCATTGTGACCAATCAGAAACGCGCTGGGAGTGTACTCGAAATAGCCAATCATGTTGGCCATATTCATCACTTACATACACCATTCAACACTGAAAGTTGTTCCCTGATGAAAGCCACTATCATTAATAATCTTTAGTTTATTCTTTGAATCAGAGGTGTAATATTCATGTGGGTGCGTGTGGCACTAATGCTGTATGGTGCGATACAAAACAGTACCACGGAATTTGGACAATAGCATTGTTCACAGATACGAACTGCATGTGCAAAGAGCCATAAGAAAAGAGGCATAAGCTTTCTCCTACGACCTATCATTTTGATCATAGTGGTTCACCCAAGAAGTCCTCAGGTGATATGTTGCACCTATCTCCGATATTTCTCGAAGCTCCTCGGGAGTCAGGGCAACATCCAACGCCTGCGCATATTCGTCCAACCTTTCCGCCTTGCTTGTAGTCGTCACAGCCACCACACCTGTTTGTAGCAGCCAGGCTAGCAAAATAGCCGAGGGCGATACATTTCTACCATGGGCTTTGGCCATTCTCGCCAGCGGTTCGTGCAGTGGACCATCCGGAGCACGCACAGCCGGGGTTAGACCTTTGTAGGACGCTACTTGGATTCCATTCTGCTGCAGCCACGGGACAAAGCCATTGGCACGCTGTAGGTACGGATGATACTCGAGCTGATTGATCACAGGCGGGTCAACGGCCGTCTTGAGCGTGGCCTCGATTTGCGGACGCAAGTAGTTGCTCACACCAATGGAGCGCGCCTTGCCGGCCTTTTTGATGTCCTCCATTGCCTTCCATGCTTTCTGTAGATCGGCATCTGATTTGGCAAAGTGCGGACTGTGGATAAGGTATCTAAGAAACAGTCAGCCTAAGCGTCGAGAAGAAGGGATCCAGACCGCACAAGTCAAAATAATCCAGCTGCATATTTTTCAGACTCTTTTCAATAGTCCCAGGAATGTCGTTCATGTTATTCGACGCCTTGTGAGTTACAAAAAGCTTCTCGCGCGGTACGCCCGATTCCTTGATTGCAACCCCTACTTCTTCGTCGGTTCCGTACATTTCGGCGCAGTCCAGATGATGGAAACCCTTTTGTATAGCAGCCTTGACGATCTGAGTCAGTGCCCCCGGATTCGAGCTGCCACTCATCCATGCTGTGCCGCTCCCAAAAGCGAGCTGTTTTACGTGTTATCCCACTATTGCTGGTGTTGATCCAAGGTATAGAGGAGGGGTGTTTCTTACTGATGGGATGGCCCGGCCATCGCGCAGCGTCAGTGAGGGGATGTTCATTATGGATCAATTGCTATACGAAAGAGCCTTTCCGCTTGACTGGGAGCGTTTTCTGCTAAACCGCAATTCGAGTAACTCTTGACTGGAGATGTTATGTTATCGATCCTTGACATTCTCATGTCGACAACGGCCAGTCGGTGATGGCTACCCCACGTTCGGCCTGTTCGCCGATATGGCGGGCTAATCAAATGCTGACCGACACTGGGTATGAATTGTACTAAATACTGAGGCAGGAAAAATAAACTCAATATGAATATTTACTGGTCGTACTGATAGTATTGACGTTGTTCATGACTTTCAAAATGCCCAATGCCTTCTACGAGAGCGTTCAAAGGTAGTTTCGTTCACTAGAGAACGTCGTATGGTAACGAGCTATTTCTGCGACCATATTTTCTTCCCCTTCTTTCTGCTTGAAAGAATCGCATACAGAAGAGTTGTAGTATACCTAAAGAGGATTATACCGTTGGGAAGTGTAGACTTCCGCAGATACTAAACCTTTGGCCGTTGGTCGATAGAATCTTCAGACAAGATCTAGGGGTGATGGCCATGCACTCATTCATAAGAGATACCCCACCATGTCACACCGACCGTGTAGCTTTCAGAAGTATGATATTGTAGATGGCCATGCTGAGGCGAGCGCCCAACGTAGGAGAAGCCCGCTTCTCTCACGCCAGGGGAGCATCTCACAAGTGTTCTCTGCTGGTGCACCATGGATACTGGTCTAGACTGTGCCCTTGAGCCGATTTTTGCCGAATCACACGTGAGAGCTCGCATCTCAAGAATAGCCAGATTCGAGAATTTCGAAATTTCGGGGCATCAAACTACAAAGAAACTTGCGGATGGCTGAGCACGACTTGTTGTTGAGACACTTTAAAAGCAAAGCCCTGTCTTTTGGCCAATCTTCCGTAGGAAGCGTGGCAATGTAGCTCATGGTAACAATCAAAGGCAACGTTAAAAGATGAGAACGAAAAACTCCCACGGCGGGATGCAAGAACAGCGAACTTGTGTCGAGAATCCGACTGCAATATGTCAAAGGATCTGCGTATCTCCCTTCAGGACCAGCTTGGCCGTTCTGGACCATTACCTGTCCGACCAATCCGTAGATTATGACGCAAGTAGTCCAGTAGAGTGTCGATATGTGGGCCGTTGCCAGTTTTTGAGGTGTGATTTCATCTACGGCCTGAAAACACTCTTCTGATGAGATGATGATATTCCCAAACTTTTCATACCATTGCGCCAGCCTTTCTTCGAGTTGAATATATTCGCCGCGGAGGAGTCTCCAATCATCGATCGTGTGGTCCAGATTGGGCGCCCGGATCGTGTCCGCAGTCCCCAGTATGGAGGGTACACATGCAAGAATATCTAGTAAGCTGTCGTATGGGGTCTTGCTCGTGTGTCTCCATGGGGTCGTTCTCCATGATGGGTTGCGCAGAAACGTCTCTTTTCTGTCTATTATCGAAACCAAAATCTGAGACATGCATGTTAATGGGGGGCTGTGTAGGTGGTAAAGCTGATATACACACCAAGTATAGTCTCCAGTCGGCGAAGAGCTTTTGGCTTTGAGGTTTACAAGAAAAAGACATTGGTCCTCTTTCCATCACCAGCGCCGTACTGCCGTACCCATGGGCAAGCCAATTCGTGGCCCGAGTGAGGCCCTCGTCCTCTTCTCCGTACAAAATCTAGCAAAATTGTTTAGCATCAGCTGACGTTCGAGAAAGAGATTTAGGGAAGGTAGATCTACCTCGTATAGACCTAACAATCGCACCGAAGCCAAGACACTGTCGGCTTGTCTATCGCGAGGACATTGTAGCCTCTCTGCTATCCTCTGCAAAGCAGAAGTATACAGTCTGCGTCCTAACAGACTCATCCATGTTGCACTTTCGTCTTGTTCGGCAATGGTAGCCACAGACAACGCAAGAAGAGTGTGTTTTGTAGTCTCGTCAGTAGCACATAGGCTTTGCACATGATGCATCCACCCACCAAGGCCACTGTTGACAATGTCCAAGGGAATAGGTTCTCCATTCGGGAAGTATGATTGCCAGAAGTAGCCGATATACTTGTTCTCATATGCTGACTGCATCAGTTCCTTTGTGAGGCTTGGCTCAATCGATCGTACACGCGGTGTGGTCAAAGGCCGATCGCCGTGGCCACAGGGTACGATTTTGTTGATAAAGGTCATCGCTCTATTGTAGCCTCGACAGACTTTGCGAGCTTTCTGACACTGTTTACATGTTGGCCTTTGCCCATCGCACTATTTTTTGGCCCTGTTAGCGCTATACAGATGAAAAAGTAAAGTTTGCTTACGCCTTTTTTTCTCTCAATGCATGTGATGCAAGCCTTTGATCGTTTTACACCTGCCATGCCTATTGTTTCGACTTTAATCTGTATATGAAATGGACAAAAGAGAAAAAAAAAAGGAGAGATCTAATCACGTAGATCTGACATTAGAATATCGAGGTAATATAGCGAACAGATCCGTATATCATGCAGTGGTGTCTAGAGTCGGCTTATCCGCCCTAAGATGCCTTGTTTAGTGATCTGCGCTTAGCTGAGAGTCAACTCAAGTGACGTTTACTAGCTGAAATGGGCCCAATTTTTTATTAATTATCTTCAGCATGCGCTAATTGGGGATCTTCTAACTTTATCCCTCAGGAAGAGTCAGCACTTATGGCCAACTGCGGGATGCTGCGGGATGTTGGATGCACTACATTTCACCTTATCTAAAAATAGGCAGGGCAAAAGTCCCTGATACCCACCGAGCATCAAGATCATTGTGATTGACCTGATGTGTATAAAATGTTCATATTTGGTCCCTAATGCTGACCTCAATATTCAGCGCCAATTTAGCTGATATGGGAACTGTCCAACATTATCATACTTAAGGGCTCCGTTATTCCACCATCGAAACCAAAAAAAAGGGAAAAAAAAAAAAGGTAGAAAACAGATAGCAGCAAAAGACATATACAAAAATAGAGAAGATGATTTTCAGGGCTCTTCTTCCCATCTTGGCGTTTCTAATATCGTCTATACATGCATCCTTCTCCATCTATCCCCGGCCATCTATCTACAACAAATCTGCACATTTCTCGCTCAAGATCAATGGCACGGATGCTTACACAGTGAGCTATGATGGCTACGACTATGTCCAGGCTTCTATGGACGAGGGGTACTCTACTGAGATCCGAATTGGGCTTACCAGCAGGGAGGCCATCACATCCTACTCAATCTCCCCGGAACAACTGCCTATATCTGCGAGAACGGAGGGCAACGAGCTCATTTTCTCGCTCACAAAGGCTCATTATCTGATTGTCAAGATCAATAAGCAGAAAGAGTTTGTTGTGCTGCTGGATCCTACTGAAGTCGATGTGCCAAAAAGCTCCGGTGAAGGAATCTTTAATGTCCTTGATTACAATGCCGATAACACCGGAGCCTCTTTGACAAAAGGCGTTCAGGCCGCCATGGACGCGGCAGCTGAGAAGCCGGGCAGTATCGTGTACGTGCCTGAGGGGCTCTATGTCATTGGCAACCTGATGCTTCGTAATCACACCTCATTGTACTTGGCTGGCGGCGCGGTGCTGCGCTTCTCAGGCAACCCCAGCGACTATAAGACCCTCTACAACAAGTCTGACTTGTTTGACGGCACATGGTGGATCCAAACCGAATTCGACTCGACCAATATCAAATTATATGGTCGCGGCACTATTGACGGCAATGGGCTAAACACGCGCCAGGCGAAGTACATGGCCAGCTTGGTCGTGCCAGCCGGCACAACGAATTTCAAATTTGACGGAGTCCTTGTTCGTGATAGCTCGTTTTGGGCTGTCACGCCAATCCAGGTCACCGATGCCGTGCTCACAAACATCAAGATCCTAGACAGACATGATATCACGCAGAATGACGGGATTGATGTCATCGAGTCGACGGGAGTGACGGTGCGCCGCGCGATTGCGATTGCCAACGACGATAGCTTCTCCACCAAGACATGGCCATACAAAGTCCATACTACCGTTCCATACCCGTACAAGCCGCGGGTATTACGAAATGTGCTGTTCGAAGACTGTTTGGCCTGGACCCTATGCTTCTCCTACAAGATTGGAGAAGGCGTGTGGGAGCTACAGGATAATGTGACTTTCAAGGACAGCGTGACGTATAAAGCTGGTGTTGGTATCGGAATCCACCATAAGTTTGGCTCGGAGGTCGCAAGCAATATCACTTTTGACAACATTGATATCGAGAGACTAAGCGGGGCGCCAGCCGGGCAGGCGACATGGATGGCCATCTATGTCCACGAAGCCGGTCAAGGCGTTGGGCCGTTGAAGGACTTGACAGTCAAGAATATCCGAGCACGGGCTCAGGGCGCGCGCAATGCGTTCTTGCAGGGATACAATGCTTCGTCTATGGTGAGCGGTGTGACGATCAGTGATGTGTACATGTTGAAGAACACGACACCGGCTACGACTTTTGAGGAGATGAAGTTGTTCAATACTAGTTTCTCGGAGGGCGTCAAGATAGTCAACTCCTGAGCAGCTAGCTATTTGTCTGACAAAGTGCTGGGTGCTCTAGTTGTTAGTGAGAAAGTCATTGTACATATGTAGAGTAGTGAAACATGATGTTATAACCTAAATTGCGTATTATCCTGAAACAGTCTCTCCTCAAGCTTCTTTCTGAAATCATACATGTATCTGAGCATTAGCTAAGCTTCTTGTAACTCCTTTTTCTTTCCATGTGCATAAGAAACACTGTGACTCGAGAAACCAAGACGAGGTGTGTTTGCCGTGACATAATCGGTTTCTAGATTATGCAAGTATGTGAATGTATTCTCGACGTAGTAATTGATCAAGTAAATATATTTTTCAAAGCTATAGACTCTTATCTACGCAGGTGCGCTTCCATCAAGAGTAGGCACGCTCTTCAAGGACGCCTTGACGGGGTTCTTTGCTTTGAAAATTTCATCCATTTCCTCCAACGTCCTACCCTTGGTTTCAACAAAGAACACATACACCCAAACAGCCTGTACGATATTCCAAACCGCGTACACGATATAGATCTTCCAAGCTATATTCGCTAGCGCAATAGGAGCCGCATACGTATTCACAAACTCAGCCGCATTGAGGACCAGATTATTGATTCCCATTCCCTTGGAACGCGTATTCGTGTGCAGACATTCCACGGGGTACGCAACCACCAGAGGATTGATACCACCCGAATGGAAAATGCCAACAAAAAAGATAAAGGCAATAGTGAGGTTGGAAAGAGATGATGATTGTCCTGGGTGGTATTGGGATGTCGCGCCGATTAGAGCAACCAAGCATGCACTCATCGACAAGCATCCAAATAGCAGTTGTGGCCGACGACCGATTTTGTTCGAGAGTAGCGAGCCGACGCTTGCACCGCCCAAGGCCGAAATGTAATACGCCATGTTGTACACCAACAGACGATCTTGGGCTGTTATGCCGATGTTGCGGAGATTGTTGGCAAGGTAATATCCAGTAAGGTTGCTACCACCCCATTGGCCTAAAGACAAGAGTTTCAGCAAACTGTGACGGCGGGTAAGAGTAATGAAAAGCAAAACATACCAATCACTGCAATCGACGCAACCATAAACAGCCGGTATCTGTTATCCCGGGTTTTGAAAAGCTCCGAGTAGTCGTACCAGCGTTTGTCAGATGCTTCCAATTTGATACTTTCGCGCATTTCCACAATCTCAAGCAACACAAGACGAGAAGTCTCATCACCGTCCGCGTGATATTTGGTCAAGATACGGCGAGCATCTTCTAAACGGTCATTGGCAATCAACCATCGGGGTGACTCTGGCAAGAACCAAACCCCAAGCAGGATTATTGACGGAGGGACAACCTGCAAAATCAACGGTAATCTCCAAGAAAGCGAGGAATCGATTGGCCCGGAAGCAAAAGCAATCGCACTGGCAATAATAGCACCAACAAGCCAGAGCGAATTGTACAACATGACGGCGGGACCGCGCCATTGAGGGGGGCTCATTTCGGCCACCCACGATGGCGCTGAGGATCGACCGATAGAGAGACCAAAACCCGTCAGAAAGCGGCCAGCGAGAAAAGCATGGTGGCCCCCAGCGGTACACAGTACTATGGCGCCGACCAATGTGATGGTGTTACCTATCACCATACCAACCTTCCGTCCCCAGCGATCCCCAGCTGGTCCCGCGACGAAGGATCCAACCATGTTGCCAATTGTGTAGATAGCAGTTACAATGCCCAAGAGTCCGCCGGATTTCGGCACCCCTAGGTCACTATGCCAGCGGTTACTGCTGTTCATGGCCGACATGAGGGAGGAGTCAAAACCGGTGCCCCATGAATCTGCTACGGTCAACGCTGGGGTCGAACCATGGGCTTGGTGGACATTGCTTACTGCAGTAGGCCAAGAACATAAAAAGATAGAGCTGGATCGCCGCCTTGGAAAACTTCTTTGGCGGCGAGAGAAGCATTTCAGTTCTCATCTCAGTCTCCAGGCTGTCCTGAGGTGCGTCTTTCGCCATTTCGACTTGAGCCACGGTGTCCTTCTTGATGTCGGACATTGTTCTGGTTGTCTCGAAGTGGATTCATAGTACAGTGGAACCGCCCACGCCGTACGGGCCGGCATCCTCTCAGATTTAAGGTAATGACTATTCCTTCGAAGCTCGTTCTAAATTAGATGCGGGTTGCATAGTTACGGCACATCCCCCACACTCGGAGAGTCAGCGCTGATGCCAAGACTTCAGCCCGTAGTTTATCCAGGGACGGCCCTATGTGCGGTGCGGGATGATCCATCATCTGATCTTGCTTATCTCCGTTCGGATGCGGTTCTATCTGAAACCTTTTTTCCACCTCTGCGGGTTGCTGGAAGAGCCCTCTGCATGCATTCTGCGATAAAAATAGAAATTTGCAAATCGCTTGCTTACTTCAAGGTTGAAGACTCCGCTGAGAACTTCTCCGCATTGTTACCATGTCTCACAGTGGACCGGCCGATACGTGGGCTGGAGATCTGGTCACCTTTGATCAATTCATTCTGTTGGGAGACTCGATCACGCAGGGCTCTTCCAACCAAGAGCAGGGGTTCGGTTTTGCCCCAGCCCTAGCTCATGGTAAGGAAGGATCGTTTCTAGTTCTAGTTCTTGGTGATTGACCAGCGAGGAACAAGATTACGCTCGTCGGTTGGACGTTATCAACCGCGGCTTCAGGTCAGAATCCCACGCGACTTAGGGATATCTAATCATACCGATAGACAGGCATGGCTAACCTCTTTCAAGTGGTTACAATACAGCCAATATAAGTCTGATTTACCATCAATTTTTCCCACCCCCGCACGTTGCTCGCGTGCGGTTCCTTGTAGCTCCCCTGTTGTGCCGCCTCTAGCGCTTATGGTCCAACTGACATTTCTGCAAAGTTGATCTTTTTTGGTGCCAATGACTCCATCACCGATGAAAGCTCGAGGCAGCATGTCCCCATAGACAAATTCAAGGCTAACCTCGAGTATATTGTCAACCATCCGGCCACCCGACTGCAAAACCCAAGAATCCTCCTGCTCACCCCACCTCCAATCTGCGAGTATCAGCGACAGGAGCAGGATGAACAGAATGGGTTTCCCTTTCTAAGACGAAGGGCTGGGAATACGAAAAAGTACGCAGAAGCTTGTTTGGATGTCGCCAGGAGGTTGAACGTTGTCGGAGTTGATATTTGGTCGGCCTTTATGCGAGAAGCTGGGTGGAAAGAAGGGCACCCCTTGGAGGGATCACTAGAGGTCCAAAGGAATGAAGTTCTTGGAAGACTTCTATACGATGGTATATTCATTCCTCTTTCAAGAAAGCTAGATTCACGTAAGGCTAACTTTCCCAAAGGTCTCCATCTCAGTGCCGATGGATACAGGCTTCTTTATAAGGAGGTCAAAGATTCAATCCGTCAACATTTCCCAGACCAGACTCCTGAAAATCTGCCATTGATATTTTCCGAATGGAGTAATGCCCCTCGGAATGATGATTAAAGGAGAATGGTACGAGTGGTAGATAAGCTAGAACATGCAAAAAATCATTATATATCTCTGTAATCATGCGTCCTCTTGTCCATAATAGATAAATTCCACATCTCCTTTGAGTCCTTTTGTTTCAACGGTTTGGGGATCACCTGGGATAATGTCCAGACAGTTGTCTGACCATGTCACACCGTCGTTCAGCAACGCCAGTCCTTTGACAGGCTTTTTTGCCGAGATCAGCAACGTCTCCCCAGCAACCTTGATGTTGAGACCCCTATCAGGAAATGTATAATGCTTGAATGGCTGCGGCCAATCACTTTCCCTCGATATAACGTGCTTCCCAGACTCGTTAAGAAGTCTAGCAGCCAAGACCGTCGGTTCGTTCTCGGGCGTCTCCTCGTCTATAACGATCTCCGTTGTCCCTAATGGTAGAATATCAACTGACCATGTCTTTGCCAAACTCACATCCTGCCCTGTCACAACAGACACAAATCTCAACTCGACAGTTCCTTTTACTGTCTCTATCCCAGAGTTGGCAATCCATAGAGAAAAGGTGGACTCTCTGGGAGGATAGATGTGAGGCGTGGCATGCGCGATAACCCCGGCAGCATCGGCCTTCATCTTTCCATTGATAAGAGCCAAGTGCTGGAAATTGGGTCGGACTTCAGTCCTGGGTCGCCGAATAACGCCAATAGCTAGAGGGTTCAAGGTTCTGGCGATAACGTAGTAGGCTAACTTGGGTCGCTCGTAGTAGTCGACGATGGCCCAACTGGATACGGGCCAAGAATCATTCATCTAGTCAAATTGATCAGGTTAGAGACAGAGGAGGTGGTTTGAGAAGAGATCAAGAGACCGACCTGCCACACCAACGCCCCTCCGCAGAGTCTACCTTGGAATTGCCTTCTCCATCCCCGAAAAGCGTAACCCATTGCTTCCCCCTGCGTCAATTGAGACAGATAGATGTATCTCTTTACATCAAAGGAGAGACGAAAATTCTCACCCATGCAGGTAAACATTCTCTTTTCATAGCTAGACGCTTTACAATGATGCTCAAAGGCTGGCGATTGAGGATGACGGTCAGTATCAGCAGGGTCAAAGAAGGCCGTTTCCACTGTCGCCCAATGAGGACACGAGAGCATCCCAAACTCCGAAATAAATCTAGCACAAAGATCGGGGTATCTTTGGTAAGGAACCAGCATCCCACTGGAGACATTCCAGATATGTACATCCCCTACGGTCCGGTCGCTGTTATTGTCCTCACCCCCGAAGGGGGAGCCTGGCCAGTATGCGATCCACGGTGCATTCTGACAAAGAATGTCAGGCAGGATCCTCTCATAGGTATAACGAGCACCGAAAGTGGTGTTTTTCCATTCTGATTCCGGAGACTTCATGTCATGTTTCACTAACCATGATCAGCAGCTTTGTCTCCTGGTTTAGTTTAAGGGTCGTACATACATCCTTCATTGGCAACCTGGTAGTCCTCGTTGTTACCTGCAAATATACATAGCGATGCATGGTGTCGTAGACGTCGCACCGCGGCTACGGCTTCTTTCCTAACGCTGTCGACAAATTTCTCGTCAGATGGATACTGCCCGCATGCGAAGGCAAAGTCTTGCCAGACAAGCATTCCACGACGATCACATTCATCATAGAATGCATCATCTTCGTATATTCCTCCACCCCAAACCCTGATCATGTTCTGGTTGCCACGTAGAGCCAAATCGATCCACCGGGAATATCGACTCGAGGTCATTCGAGTAAGAAAATGGTCACCGGGAATCCAATTACTGCCACCCATGAATATGGGAATGCCATTCACTTTGAAATAAAACGTGGATCCATCCTTCAGCGGGGACTGGACCAGCTCAATTCGACGGAAGCCCACTGTGCGAGATACTGTATGAAGGATGGTGTTGTCCTCACTATTGCGGAGGGTCGTTTTCACTTCGTACAGAGGTTGCTTTCCATGTGTCCAGGGGTACCAGGCCTGCACATCAGGTATATGGATTACTATGCTTCGCTCCTTGTCGACTGTTTTCGATGTTAATTGCAGCCCTTCCGGACCGACAACGGTACAGTCCAGCGTATACTTTTCAGAGTCGTGACTAATTTGACTGTTCACAAACAGGGACCCATTCTTGAGATCTTCTGATAGCCGTGCTTCGACTCGAACATCATCAAGTCGGGACCGATAAGTTTCTAGGTATATTGGCTTCCAAGGACCTGCCGTGACAAGAGAGGGCCCCCAATCCCAACCGAAATGATATTGCGCTTTTCGAACATAAACCCGTTCATATTGACCATTCCAGCATACAAGGTGGCCTCTCTCTTTGTATATTGCGTGCCCTACATTCATGGCCGACTGGAAAGTGATTTTAAGGGTGTTGTTGCTCCTCAGCAAGCCAGGGGCTAGTTCGATCTCATGAGGTACGAACATATTATCGGATCTAAAGCTTTCAATCCTTGTTCCGCAACTCGACTATTGAGGCGACTAGACTCACTCGCATATTTTCACGCCGTTAAGCTCAACCTTGGCGAAAGTATCTAGTCCCTCGAACACAAGAGCAGAGTGATACCCTGCATCTTCAGGGCCAGCGGTAAACTGAGTAGTATAAACCCAATTTTTCGAGTCAACCCACTGAACGTCCTTCTCATTCATGCCAATGAATGGATCGGGAATATGGCTGCCCGCCATAAGGTCCAAGTGAATACTACATCCATTAGACAGAGAGTCAAGCCATGGTAAACAGGTTATACGTGCCTCGTAGGAATCTTTGTCTTGCCGCCCAATTTGCCCTCTTCATCGGACCACTGAAAGTCTGTCAAGGCCGCCCGGCGCAACATTTTTGGACTACTGTACAATATTTTGTACCGGAATCAAGCACGCTCGAGTAGTCTGTTATGTAGTGATGGGCATTAACACGATATGGCAGGCTTTGGATATGTGAGCGTGCACGTTTAGATGTTGTGAAATCGTCATATGAGGTCTAGCCAAATGCAAACTTTTGTAGATAATTGATTTATGTAGATCTTTCAAATATTATCACCAAAATAAGTCCTTCTACACATCCCGCACAGCTTGTTTGCCATCCCTCAAAAACAGCGACGATCAGCGGAGAACGGAGCATTCGCCGTGCTCGAATGTGTCGTCTTGCATACTGCAAGACGAGTAGTTTGTGACCTCCATTGGAGAAATTGATTCTAGAACACATCGATTAATTACTACTAGCATTTTCGTAATAGATAAGGGGATTTAAATCGTTTAACTCATAAGGCACCCTGAATAATCGGATTCTATATGGAGACATCTACGTAATATATCTTCTAATACCCAAATCCTTTCACATTGATCCCATTTTCCTGTAAATCTTTCTTCTGTGCCAGAAAGAATTCATGTCGATGTCCATTGTTCCAGCTCTCCAATAAGCCTTTCTGGTAGACCAATACGGCACCGTCGTTCAGTAGCGTATCTTGTAATTTGTCGATAGGAGCATCCTGTGCAGCTGCTCCAGCGTCAATACACAGCGACGCCGCGACACCTGCAGCCTGTCCTAAAGCAATCCAGCACGGCTCCATTCTCAATGTCGAAAATCCAATATGGGTTGCTGACACAGGGACAGGAGCTATAAGGTTTTCAATCGCCGAGTCTGGTACCATGACTCGATAGGGCACAGTGTATGGTGCACAAGGGTATCCCAGAAATCCATCCAAATGCACTCTACCAGCTTCTCGTTTGCGCACCGCATGCGAGTCCAACTGATAGTGGCTGGCCGTTATACTGTCATAGTGAACTGGTGGTCGTCCGTTGAATGTTGTTGGCAAAGCATCATGTGCTGTGAAAAGGTACTTTCCTTTCATCCTTCTACCTTCTCTAACATAAATTTGTCTTGGGAAATGTCCGTTCTCGACATATTCATCCTTTGCCCAGCCCCATTCATTGCACTTCTCCCGGAAATATAGAGGAAGCTCAGGGTCATGCTGGGCAAAGTAGAAAAGCCCCTCGGTGTATTCGCGTAACCGTATAGCAAATTTGTCACGCCATTCCCAGCTTGCTGTCGGATATGGCCAGTTCTCCTCGGGCAAATCCGTCGAGATGAAGGCAAAATGCATGTTGTTTCCGTCCCATTTGTCGCGTGGTAGTTTACAGATGCTCGACAGCCGTTGAATTCCCGGAATATAGTCTGGTTCTGGGGGCAGGTTCTTCTCTGCCCTCTTGACGTTCTCTTCTAGCTGTTCTTGCGAGATTCCGAGACTGTGCATCCCAGTATGTGCGCCAGACTTGACGTCCTGGATGAGAGATATGTATTCATCTCTGTTGTAGTGGGCTGGTTTCCGGATGCTGGCGCGATTGTCAGGGCTGTCTGTGAGACAGAGTCGATAGTTGTACGCTTGCACGGCGTTGTCTCCGGTATAATCACTGCCAACACACTCGGGGCCCCGCCAGAGCTTGTAGACTCTTCCAGCCCCGAGCTCCCCATACTGGCTCCGGCTTTCGCGACCAATAAAATAAGGAACACCGGCAGCTGCAATGAGGTCGCCTTCATACGTGGCATCCAGAAAAAATCGTGCATGATATGTCTCGCGGCCACCAGTTTCGAGATTCGTAACGTAGATGGCCTCTATCTTCTTCCCATCTGCCGCTATCTTCAAATCCCACGGTTGGAAATCAAACTGACGTTGCTTCAAAACATCGATCTTGTCCTTGTCCTTATCCAACATCTCATCAAATACCACTTCGGCGACACTGGGTTCGAATCGGTACCCATCACTGCAGTCTTCAACCTCTTTAGAGTCGGCACCGAACCTGTCGATGTATTTCTGTTTAACGCGCTGTACAAACTCAAAGAAGATTCCCCCGGTCGCTCCTCGAGTTGCGATGTCCGTGGCCCCCAAGCCATTAGCAGGCAAGCCACCTATAAATCGGGTGCGTTCTAGTATCAGAGACCTCTTGCCCAATCTGGCAGCCGATATACCGGCGGCTATACCTCCTGGCGTTGCGCCGAGGATTATCAGGTCATATAGTCGAATTCTCGCAGATGGACGGTCCATAATCGTTTGAGCTGAATTTAGCTACAGAACCAATACTCGGTGATTTTTTTTATTGGTGTTCGGCCGAAGCTGAAAATGACAATAGCTGGGGGGCTGACAATCAAATGTCAAAGACTGGATTATAAGTTATGCCAAATGACGACGTTTAGCGAGGGGCTGCATAAAAGTAATAATAGTAAACGGTCCGCTATAGTCCTTCATAGGTTTGTTTCCCCTCGATACTATTTACTCCGATGCAAAGGGTCAAACCACAAGTCCACCTTTGCCCAGCTGCGGGATGAGCATTAATCTACATATCCCGCACGCACGGAACCGGACATGTCACCGAACAACGCCGTGGTAGTTCCATTAATGGAAACAAGTCATAAAGCAAGTACCACCATTTGAACAGGCTGATAATGCATAATTGCTAGTTTCCAATATCTGAGCTTCCAAATTCATTGTTGCCGAGCTTGTCTTGCGCACGGTACACAATCATGGCTTCAGGCCGCAAGTTCCATCTAAATAACGGCTGCGGAATTCCCGCAATAGGCTTTGGCACCTGGAAATCGGCCCCTCATGATGCTTACTCCTCGGTCTTGGAAGCTCTCAAGGCTGGATACAGACACATAGATTGCGCATGGGTGAGTGGCGGTGCAGTCAGACTGGTGTGCGCCCTCTCGATGCTAACCAAGCACTAGATATACGGAAATGAGTCTGAAGTGGGTAAAGCCCTAAAGGATAGCGGATTGAATAGGGGAGAGTACTTTTTAACGACGAAACTGTACGTTGCGACGACCCCGTTAGTCCATTGACAGTTTTCAGAGGCTGAGAAGTTTTCAGCTGGAGCACCTACCATGATCGGGTTGAAGAGAACTTGGACTTGTCTTTGAAGCAGCTAGGGGTAGATTATGTTGATCTGTATCTCCTCCACTGGTACGAAAGTTTTCCTGTTATTTTGTTACGTTCTACCTGACACGGTGCAACCGCAAGGCCTGTCACATTAAACCCCAACGGCAATCCATCAACGTTTCCTCTTCTCCCAGATGGTACCCGAGACGTGATCATCGATCATCCTTTTACCAAGACATGGGAGTCCATGGAGAGGCTCCTGGCATCAGGAAAGGTGAAAGCTATCGGTGTTTCCAACTTTGATATCCACAATTTGGAGGTATTACGCGGGTCCAGCAAGGTCATCCCCGCAGTGAACCAAGTCGAGCTGCATCCGTATTTGCAACAAGATCGACTCTTGGAGTATTGTAAGCAGAGGGGTATCCTTCTGACAGCATATACACCGTAAGGTTATGGCTTTTCATCCGGTTTGTAGTGAAGCTCAGACAGAATTCTGACATGCCTCTTAAAAAAGGCTAGGATCGAATGATACTCCACTCAAGGAAGAAACGATAATCGCCGAAATCGCCGAAAAGCACAGCTGTCAGCCTGCCCAGGTTCTGCTAAGCTGGGGCATCCAGAGAGGATATGCGGTGCTCACAAAAGTTTGTACTCCCAGCTTTTCCGAAGAACTGTCGAATGTACCTGGTACTAACAATTCGATATAGTCGGTGACGCCTTCTAGGATACATGCCAACTTTCAAGATATCACTCTTGATGAAGAGGATATGAGTCGCGTCAAGACCTTGGATAAAGGCTTGAGAACCTGTAATCCGCCTTGGAAGGTGACAGTGTTTGTAAGTTGAGTCTTCCGTCTATACAAGCACCGGCAACGTTCCTGACAGAAGACTAGCACGATGAATGACGTATCCAGTAGCACAGGAGTATCGTTGATGTCTTTTGGGGTCCCGTGACATAAAATTAGACCAAACAAGAATATATTCAAATCAAAAATCATTCAATCAATTCACTTGACTCGCTCAGATCATTTCTTCCTAATGGAAAGTGTTCACACCAAAGCGTCAGCCAAACTCGTTAGAACAGCAGCGTATTCCCTCGCATTAGCACATTTTCTCTCCGTCAAACGTAACGTAACCGGCGGAACCATCTCCCTCCAGTTTTTCACGCAGCCGTGCACATCTTTAGAGTCGATTGCAGCCAGAAGGTCATCCAAGATTGCCACCATCCCTCTTTGCTTGAGCTGAGGGTACGAGTAGGTTGAAGTCTCCGAGTCAAATCCTTGAGAGAACAAGTAGGCCCATAATGTCAAAACGCCAAAATACAATGCTGTAATCTCAAACGGAGAAGATTCGACTACTGCATCAAAATTGCGTGAGTTTTTATTAGAGGGAGAAAGCCGTTGTTGGTGCTGCTGCCCAATATAGATGCGCAACATTTCGACTGCATGCTTGGCGGCTTCTGTCGTGACTTTTTCGCGGGTGAGTAGTCTCATTGTTGCAAGGCGGGTTTCTTCTGCGGGTGTTGTGCCGGCTCTAGAGTAGCCAACATTGGTGGCTGTCTCGAGATGGCTGAGCGGTGTATTTAGAGATATGGCGGTTAGATGGTAAAACATTAGAGAGCTGTCTCGAAGTGCGCATCGAGGCTGATGGGAAACAATGTTGTATAGATTATTTTGAGCAAATCTCACACAGTTTTCCGCATGGCTGGCATTGTAGAATGGGTCCTTGGACTGCTGTTTAGCGTATACGGCGAGGGATGAGAATGCTGCCAGCATTATCAAGGTAGAGAAGGCATTTGAAGAAAGGCGATCTAAACTTTGAGTCTCGTTCAACGTGAGAGAACAGTAGATTTCACTGAACTTGATCAAAGGTGATTGTGGTACCTCTTTCGACCGAATCTCCCATTCTTCAGCACTCGCAGCATTCCACAAGGCGTCATCGCATGGGAGCTTGAGATTGAGACTAACTGGAGAGGACCTAGATTTGAATTAGTTAGTTGATACAGCGGCTCGAAGCAAAAGGCAGCTTACATTGCTCGGACATGCCCGAAAAATACAGCATGTTGTACGTCGCTTATGAATATGCAATACGCGAGTCTGGAAATCATCAATGGATGAAGCAAGTCACTAGACCATAACTTACCTATTGAGCGACTCTGTCTTGGCCCAATCATACCAGGACTGCTGAAGGGACGAATCTGGTGAGAGAGTCGACGGTAGTTTCACGGCTTGTGCGATTCGAAGTCGGCGTGCAATAGCTACAACATTTCCGTGCATAATATCACTTGCTTCGACACTAGCGCGGTCTCCGAAGAACATGCCTGCATATTCCACAAGGAACCTATTACTTGCATCAACACGGGTAAAGATTTGCAGGCTTCTATGTAAGACCTATACTAACATGGTCTCAAGAATCCACATCTGTGGATTCCCGATTGGTCTGTTGATTAGCTGCAAGAGCTGATTAGCATACGAAAGATGTATATGGACGTGGCCAGCTTACTGGAAGGACGAGCTCTCGAAGGTGCGATAATAAGGTACAACCCAATTCGTGGGCGCCTTTATAGTGAGATATCAATAGCCCAATCGCCAGCAAAGAGGCACACAGTTCCGTTGGAAGAAAGTTGACGTTCCGCGTGTGCTTGTGGAAGAACGGGGCAAATACGTCTAGATGAGCAATTGCATTCTCAATATACCGAGTGGCCATGTCCGGGCTCGCAATAAGAGACGTAGACTCGGTTTGAGTCTGAGATATCTTATAAGCGGTTGATCCTTAATCGTCATGGTTGGGCTTACATACTGGAAAAAAGGAGATGAGGGCTGTGTACATCTCAAAGCCGAGCTGCGTAGCTGTGTTTGCAGCAGACGGGCCAATAGACAGGAAGCCCTATTTTTAGGGTCAGTCAACCAATGCCCGAGTTAGATATAGAAATTATCTGATTACATACGGACTGTAGGGTTTGGCCGGCATGCGAGTTTGGTTGAACTGAGACAGTACCCGGAGGATATTCTGACTGCATGTCAAATAGCCAATCCATCCGAGCGGCAGGGTTGGATGACTGGTTCGAGAAATTGTCGATATCAAATCCCTCCGTGCCTAAAGATAACCCTGCAGTATGGTCATCACTCGGCGCTGCTAACACGGCTCCGCTTTCATAGCTGGGTGGGGTCTGATAAGAGTTGTTTCCAGAGTGGCGAGGGCCCTGTCGTTGATCTGGAACCAAGGTAATATTTTGTTGCTGTTGTTGTAGTGTGGGTAGGATTTGGTCTTCCATGCCATTACTCATTTCCTGCAGATCAATGGCACCGCTGGCTAGCTCCTGCCTCTCAGAAGAGATGTTCTCCGCTGTAGAGGCAGAACCAGCATCTGACTGACCAGGGGATTTGTCTGATGCCGGTCTGCTGTAGGGAGAATTTTTGCGGAGACCGTGTCGGAGAACCAGATGCCTCTGCAGAAGATCATTCCGGTAGAATACCTTTTGGCACCGCGGACACAGAATTGTCTGGTTGGTATCTAGAACGAAGTTCAACAAACGACAATCTACTATTCTCGAGGTCCAGGGCCTAACATACGGTTCAAAGCATGCCTGTTCAAGTGCTCTCGCCGGCGAAAGCTCTTGTCACATCCGTCGTAGTTGCAATAGAATCTCTGTGCGCCACTCATCTAGGCTGGTCATCTGCACACGGAGCAAAACAGGCCGCAGAGATAGAGGCACGATTGATATGCAAAGGGCCTTAACGATGGACCAGGCCAGGCTATATCATCTTAAATACGTCCCAAGTCCCTGAATGAGACAACGCGAGCTGGCTGTCCGCAGCTCGAGGACGAGTCCGCCCCCACCTCCGCTTTGCGACCGAGCACTGGACGAATCAGAAGACGACTTTTGAGTTAATAGGGGAGTGGTCTATTCTGTGATCTGATATACAGAAGATCCGAAAGTAAGCTTGATGATGAAGGCCAGAATCAAAGTTTTTGAAACGCTACTTTACATAGCGAGAGAAACCGAGTCAATCTAGCACAGTTATTCTCATTCCATGTCAATGTATTTGCATGCTATGTATTTAGGAGTCCTGATTGGCCCTAAGGGAACATTTATTCCTCTTCTGGATTAGTTCCTGTCACTAACCTATCTCCAGGAGCCTAATCAGACCCTGTCCAACAGATGTCAAGACCATTTCTAAGAATACACATTTTGGACCCGGCTTATAAATCTACTAAGATTCGGTAGGTATCCAAGCTCTGTCCGAAGGCCAGCGCAAGATCCTGCGCTCTGGCGGGCTCGCTCATCGTGCCGTCGAAAGAGATAGGACCAGACAAGCCACATCTATGCCGAGACCGGTCAATGACGCCTGACTCTGCCATATTGTACACTTTTGACGGCCACAATCCTTTAGCTCGCTCGTCCTCAGCGCCGAAGTGTTTTTGTATTGACGGACAGGCGATTGTTTACTAAGGACTGGAGATGCACGTATCTGAAGCATCGGCGATAAGTACAGATCAAGCATACATCAGCCCCAGCACAAAAAGCTGTATGAGCATTTACTCATTCTATATAGAGATACATATAGTGATGGACACGATCAAAGGCAATCTGCTTGGCGAAGGCTCGGTAAACAGATGTGAAGAATGAAAGAGGTATTTCCTTTCGCAAGTTGAAAAGGATGGTATTTAGTTTACCGCCGCGTGTATAACGCGCAACGTTACAGGCGATCTTTTCATGATGCTATTGCGTACAGTTCCGACAAAGCAGCCTGGCTCCAACTGTGACTTCATGGTACTTCAATGCAATTACATATTTGCATCTTTGGCCAATGAAATATAAGAAGTTGTCTTGCTTTAGCCGTGATTTGAACAAACAACATGCTATAGAACCCGGATTTGAAACTCGGCCCCTGCAAAGAGCGTCCTAATTCTTACCATTCTCTTGCATGTAGCGTAAAACAGCGGAAAGAATATTTTTTGTTCCATTATTACACATATATACGGCTAAGCCCTCTAAACCTTTCCCTCTTTCGTCGGTACCAGCGCAACCAAAACCTTACCAGGCCGGAACACCGTGTGGCAGTTCATTCATAAAAAGCCAAAAAGCCCACACCTCTGCACCGAACTCTTGGCTTTCTTATCATTTATCTGACCACGTGGGATCACATTAACGACTTCTCTCTGCGTCGGGTCATGAGCACCCTTTACAAACACGGTCTCATTAGCCTTAAAGGCTTCGAGCTCCTCCGCCATGCGCAGTGCCTCGGCCGGGTCATCGTATCAGCATTATGCGTCTCGAGATGTTTCCTAAAAAGAAGTTGTGCGGGTATTTGCGCCCCATTGGGCTGACCTGGCGTGTTCCTGGGGTGATATGCTATGAAAGGAGAGCATGGACAAGACACCGGCAGCCTCGGTGTATCCAGTTTAGTCCCCTCCGGGAGGGTCTACGGCACAGGTAGTAGGTATTTTGTCGGACGGTACATGCTTGGTAAATGCGAGCTTTCGCTGTTCAGGAACATAAAGTTCTCGGGCGTGGTGCGGACGAGAAGCGGGATATGCCCGACTTTGTGTGTCCAGGCATGTTGAGCGTTCGAAATGGCCGATTTTCAAGTCGGTTGTCGATGCAAAGACGCCCCTCGACAACCTCATACCCTTGTTCCAAGTCATACTGGTGCAGCGGCGAGTACTGTCGCACGGATTATCCTGGGAGCGGAATTACTCTTTGAATCTGGGACCAACGATGATCTTTGTTGAGTTGAGCTGGGGAAACGCTAGATATTGCCGGTACAATCGTAATGAAAGTAACTCCAGACAACAGCGTCGATGCGGCCGGATTGGCTTTTGGTTCTTTTGGCATCCTTTAGGGTATCAGGCATGTCACTTCTTTCGCTCAAGCCCGGGACGCCTTCGCTTGTAATATTCATGCCGAACCCCATGCGGTAGATCTAGTAGTCCCTGCGAAAGCCATTGTCGAATAAACTTGTTTGTCCAGACGCGGTCTGTGGATGTACAAGACAACGGTAGGCAGATTGAGCTTCTCGTGCCATCGATCTCTCACTGCATCAGATTGGGGATGGCCACGACGATGTCGCAGGTTGCGTATACGGGGGTCCAAACATCGCACACCGCGGACGACGCGGAGGTGTTGAGCGCTGGGGCACTCATTCTTCCTTCTCTTTACGTCTCTTGACAGAATGGCTAGTATTAGTCTGGCGATGTATGTACAAACTGAAATCGAGGCTAAGAGTTGTCTGTACGGCCGTGTTAACGTAGTCGATTGACCCCGCAGGTTCCTCACCTGCAACATTCTTCCTCGTCGAGCAAATATGGCTTAGCAGAAACAAACACCAACCTCAAAGTAGACTTATGCAACTGCCGACTGACGGAATTAACCGCCGTTTACGTACTTGGATCGATCTAAAATCGACTATAATCGGTGTTTCTGGCTGGTTTCGCGCCAATCGCATAGCGGCCGACGCTGAACTTGACCTTCCTAATTCAGTTCGGATGTCGCCATTTACGCCGATCCGCGATAAGATACGGTGAGGGGGTCAAAGTACCAACTTTGTGTTGGGGTACTTCTTCCCATCCCTGTCTCCGATCTTCCTCCTTCTCAGATCTGAACAACCGCAGACCGTCAATCTCTTTCGCTATGCGGACCACTGTTCTCTCGCTGCCTGTTATCCTCACAGGCGCTACTGCGCGCTGGCTTCCTTTCCATCTCGGCGGACAAACGCCGTTGTTCGGGGTCACAACTACCGGTGATGTACCAGGACCCGACGTTTGTCCATTACCAGAAAAAGTAGCACCGCCAGATGATGGCTTCAGCGCGTCACACAGATTCGTGCAGGACAAGGCTCTCCGTAGGCTCCAGGTTGAGCGGCTGTCGCGCGCGGTGCAAGTGCCCAGCACGTCGACCGAGCTGGAGGACGACCCGTGGAGCCCCTACTACGATCCCTTCCAGGATCTGCACGACGAGTTGGAGGACCTATTCCCTCGCGTGTACGTTATTCTTTCGATAATATTTACTGCGAACATGACATGAAACTGAACCGGACAGGCATTCGTACGCCAAAGTCGAAAAGGTGAACCGCTTCGGCCTGGCTTACACATTCAATGGCAGCGACACCTCGCTCAAGCCGGTGCTTATGATGGCCCATCAAGACGTCGTGCCCATCGACGACGCCAACGACTGGACATATCCGCCTTTTGACGGCCACTTTGACGGCCAATGGCTCTGGGGCCGCGGCGCCAGTGATTGCAAAAATACGCTGATCGGCATCTTGTCCGCGGTCGAAGACCTGCTAGAACAGGGCTGGACGCCCACCCGCACGCTGCTGCTCTCCTTTGGCTATGACGAGGAATCTAAGGGTTACAAGGGTGCGGGCGAGCTGGCCAAACACTGGGAACAGCTCTTGGGGCCGGACAGCGTCGAGTTCATCCTCGACGAAGGTGGCTTGGGCCTGCAAGCTCTAGGCGACAAGGTCTACGCACGACCCGGGGTCGGCGAGAAGGGCGCAATCGATCTCCATTTCGCGCTGGCTGTTGACGGTGGCCACTCGTCCATACCGCCGCACCACACCGGCATCGGCATCATTGCGGAGATCATCTACCATCTCGAGCGCGAGCAGCTTTTTACGCCGCGACTCGATCTCGCGCACCCGGCACGTCAGGGTCTCGAGTGCCAGGCCCGCCATTCGCCCGACCACGTCGAGCCCTGGCTGTGGTCAGCCTTGCAGTCGTCCGACTATGTCGGGCTCGCGGAAGCCTTGGCCGCATCTCGCGGCGCGGTTACGCGGTTCACTTACCAGACATCGCAGGCCGCGGACCTGATCAACGGCGGCGTCAAGATCAACGCCTTGCCAGAAAAGATCAATCTGACGGTGAACTACCGCATTGCGCTGCACGAGAATACTAACATCATCAAGAAGCGTGCCGTCGACATCGTCTCGCCGATCGTCAAGAAGCACAACCTCACTCTTTCGGCTTTCGTCGATGAGAACGACTACGACGACATTGTCACGATCAATAACGACCGCAGAAACAATCTCGACATCTCCGTCTTCTCGCCCCTCCTCGAACCAGCGCCCATCAGCCCAACCTCACCAGACAATGCAATCTGGACGCGGTTCTCTGGCGTGACGCGCCAGCTGTTCGAATCCCTGCCTTGGCCATCCTCGTCTACATCCGAAAGCGAAGGCGATGTTCAGAAAGAAGTGATTGTAACCGGCGACGTCATGACCGGCAACACCGATACACGCTTCTATTGGAACCTGACGCGCAACATCTATCGTTTCAACCCGACTCGTCAGGGTCACTCGCTGAACATCCACACGGTCGACGAGCGGATTGATATTGATGTGCATTTGGAGGGAGTGGCTTTCTACTATGGTCGGTTTTCTCTCTCTCTCTCTCTCTCTCTCTCTCTCTCTCTCTCTTTTTTTTTTTTTTTTGGTTGTTTTGACTGACTTGACGTGCACAGAATTGATTCGAGCTTTTGATACTTGGAAAGAATAGACACAATACTCTTCTACTTAAGTTAAAAGGAATCTACATCATGTTCATGTAGAGACGAATCTAAAGTTCTCACATTTGGTATCATTTAACGGCACCAATAACCAGTAAAGGAGCGTCGGTTGTATCTACAATACATTTGGAATAATCAATAAAAAGAAAAGCAACAGCAAATCGACATAGCGCTTATATGTACAATTTTAAATGCATGGTCCCATCCCTTCAAGAGACGGTCTCGAAAGCCAGCCAGGCTTTTCTTTTTCTCGTCGACTCGCAATTAGATTATCTTGAATGCCAGCAAAAAAACAAAAAGCGTTTCATTTGTCCACAAATTAGACCTTGAGTTAGATGAGCTGTTTAGAGAAGGAAAGCGGGCAGCAGAGCCATGATGACAGCAGAGCCGAGACCAGCCTCGACACCAGCGGCAGCGTTCGGGACGGTGGTGGTAGTGCCAGAGGGAGAGGCAGAGCCGGTAGGGTTGGCGGGCACAACAGTGGTCTGGTAGACGGTCGACTGGGGAACGACAGTGGTGTGGGTGCCAGACACAATCGTCGACGAGATGACGCTGCTGATGGTCGTCTGGGAAGCAGAGCCGGAGGGCACGACACTGCCGCTGCCGGTGGAGGTGCCAGAGGGGGTCGGGGTGGGAGTTCTGCAGTCACGTTAGTACGTATACGTCTTATTTGAAGAGAGATGTATAAATCTTACCCAGGAGTGCCAGTGCTGCTAACACCAGGGCTGGTGGAGGTGCTGCCAGGCGAAGACGTGCTGGTGGTGCTGCCACCAGTCGAGGTGGTGGTATCGTCACCACCGCTGCCGACGGTGAACTCGCCAGACTGAGGCAAAGACTGGCCGGGAAGACCCTTGCCACGAGGATCGAGAATGACGCGGTATTTGCCATCGGCAATGTGCGTGGGCTTGACGTTGTAGGTGAAGGTGGCGGTCTGACCAGACTCGGCGCTCTCAGGCTTCACATCGGTGCCCAGGATCTTTCCCGGGATCGGGTTGCCTAGCTCAACCTCCCAGTCAGTGGGATCAGACTCCTCGTAGGTCCAGACAATGTCGAAGCCCTTGCTGGCGTCGACGGTGTCACCCTCAGCAGGCTTGGTGACGGTGACTTCTCCCTGCACAGCAGTGAAGAGGGCGGCCGAAGCCATGAGGGTTGCAGGAACGAATGAACGCATTTTTGCTGTTGTTGGTAATAGATTAAGCGAGTGTGCTGGCTGCGAGTCTGTTGTTAACAAATGCAAGAAAATTAAATGGTATGATACACAGTACAACACAGAGAAACAAGACTCAGGTTCGGGAAGGGGGGGGGGTCTCACTCGGTTTTAAGGCGACCGTCCTAGTACTCGATTAAGTTTGATATAGTCGCGATGACAGCACACCAGCAGGAAGTAAGAAACAACACAACCCAGCAGCATGTAACATCGGGGCTAAAAGGATCCAGCACTCTCGATAATGCCCATTTATGTGTCCGGATGGCCGTTTCATCTCCATCGCTGGTCGCCCGGTGCCTGCTTATATAAGCGGGGCCAAACATCCGTACGGGGAAGGCGCGATGCAACCTGCGCCTGCCGTCCAACCAGCGCGGCCTGATCGGCGCTTCCGTTTCTTTGGTTTTCGCCCATAACGAATAACAACACATTCAATACTACTGTTCTGTCCACCACACGGCTGCCTCTCTTAATATTGTCACTATGGAATCATGGACATAGCTGCACTAGCACTCGTACAGCATCTGTCGATACTCTCTCCCCTTACTCTGCGTCCGTACTCTCCACTTCCTGTCGGTCATTTCACTGCCGGGTACCTATACGACACAGGGACGTTTGATTGTCCGCGGGCCTGACGCCATTCCGCGGCTCTCCTCGGGCGCAACCATGGATCGCCGCATTTGTCTTGGCTGATTCACTTCACTGTTGATCACTGTCTACAAGAACAAAGACTACTCGGTAATTTGCTGCCTTGTGCAGGGTACGCAGAACTTGGATGCATGAATACACAGCCATGACGACAGCACAAAGCAGTCAGTCGTCATTCGAATGGCCACGCCCGAGGCACTCTGTCGCCACCAACAGTTGCAAGCCATGCGTTGTTCTAAATCCAAAGTCGTCCCCCCTTAACGGCAGCCTAGCAGCCAACTAGCAGTCTACTAATGATGTCTTGTTGGATCGTCTTCTCTCAGCTAGTGTCCGAGTCAGCAGCGATTACCAGCGAATAAGCGCGCCCCAGTCAGGCTGAGCTTTGCAATTTCCATGGGCTGTCGACAGGACTGGGTGGAGCCGGAACGATACAACCTCGATAGCGCGCCGGATGTCTCACTAGGGTCCATTTTTCCTCATTCTCCCCGCAACAAGCAAGCCGTTAAGTTTTCTCGGTATTACTATCATTGTGTGCTTCCCCCCGACGACTAAGGTTATTGAGTCTTGACCACCCTGCGTCATTCTAATAATAACTTCATGGTCACGCTCTGGTCTACTAGCTAACTAGCCAACTATCTCCGTTGCCTACACTTGCTTGATTCAAAGTGCGGTGTGCCAGTGCACCGCCACTCTCGTTGTTAGGTGTAACTCGGAGTCTCCGTGTTGTCTCTGAATCTGACCCGGGCATCCATGCTGCCTTTGATCGCAAATCTCTAGTGTACTTGTTTCAACACTAGCGGTGCTCCATATGTTATTCTGTGCTGCAGAGATCTGCTCTCAGTGACCTTGCTTCAAAGTTTTTATCTCTTGTGAATAGTAGTTAGATGTAAATGCGAGATCGATAATAGCCACGTGACGTCCGTTCATGCTCTATGCAAGCCTCCAGGCCGCCAACCAATCACGCGTTTGAAAAGTCTGTTCTAGAATCCCGCGGCAACAAACAGCTTATCGCGACGACCTTGCACGCAACCTTGAATTATACGGGCCTCTTCTGCTTCTCTGTATCCAGATATCTTGCTTAACACTAGTACTGTCCAGTGATCTGCACATTCTTCGGCGGCAGATAAGAAAACACTCCCTTGACTCCTGCCGCCTTCCGCCGAAGCTTCTCCGAGTCCCCATTGTCAGTGTTTATATATTTCCCAATTGACACTACCAGCACCTTGGATAAAAAACTCCACTCAAGTAAAAACGCAACTATAGACCAATAGCCCACTAATCCATAAACAGAATCACAATGCTCAAAATTCTCTGCTTTGGCAACTCGCTCACGCAGGGCTACTGGCACTACGGGCTCGAAGAACCGCACCCGTATGCACTCGCCCTGAAAGAGAAACTTGTCGAAGATGGAGTCGTCGACGGCGAGATCGAGATTGATGTCGAGGGTGTACCGGGAGATCTGGTCAATTCTCCACCGGGGCGGTTTTGCGATAGGATGGCTCGAAGACGTATGGTTTCTCCGTATACCCTATTTCATATAAACGTATATCCATGATATCAGTCTAAAATGCATCGGGCAAACAGTAAACGGAAAGGCGTATGACTGGGTCATCGTCCTCGGTGGGACAAAGTACATCATATTTCCTGTTTATGTGATCGATACATACCCACTGAAAGAAACCAACACTAACAAGTGAAATGTCAATGACAGTGACCTAGGCTATGGCTCTTTTTCGCCCGAATCAATCTACACCGGTCTACAAAAAGCCTGGTCGCTCGCCCTATCCTCATCCCCCCAAACAAAAATCCTCGCTCTGACCGTGCCAGAAGTCGCTCATGTTTCGCCTAAATTGACCCGAAATCGAAATGCACTGAACAAGAGCATTCTGGAGCACCAGGAGGATCGTTTGTACGTTGACACCAATCTTCATCGATCGGATCGATCGGAAGAGAGAAAAAGCAAAATGGAGATTGGGACTGAACAATGACAGTTACACATTCGATCTCAACAAGGCTCTGCCCTACCATTCCATGGATGACGCGCTCAAGGAGAAAATCTGGGATGACGGGGTGCATCTTACAGATGAGGGGTACGATATGATGGGCCAGCTGATTGCGGGTAGATTCGCCGAGTTGTTGCATCAGGCTGCTTGATCACTACTGAATTTGCACTGCGATTTGAATACCTGTAGAAAGAATACAATGATTAAACGATTGATGTCAGCTTATTAACATTAGATACTAAAGCGTATATCCTTATAAATTTCCAATTAACCCAACAGCGCAGAAAAAGGCTCAGCGAGGGTATCATTTAAACCAAAACCCGAAAAGCAAAACACCGGTGGTATTAGACTCCAAACGCAGACCGCATGGCATTCCTGGGTAACGGCCGCTCGGGCACGGAGATTCCTCTGCTCTCCAACTCTTCCACGTCCTTTTGCTTCAGCGTCACTAGGTTGAAATTCCGTGGTAGTTCACTTCTGCCTCCTCTGTTGACGCCACGTTAGCATACCACCCACTTTTCGAAGGTTGAAAGAAAAACACGTACTTGAGCCAAATCATAACCAGATTCCGCGCTCGGTCTTTGAGCTGTACCTGATTACGCTCTCCCAGCTGCGGATCTGAAGACGCTTCGTCCTGATGCTTCACCACAGCCCAACTTGTGCCGTACTGGCCAACAAGCTCGACCAGGCGCTTGTCTTCTTCCGTAGTCCAGCGTCGTCGCACCTGCGGGGGTTTTGCGCCGTTGGGCATTCGTATTGGAGATCCCTGGCGTCCTGGTGGCTGCGTCGAGTATACGGGGTGGGAGGCTGTAGATGCGGTGGAAGTTGCTGGCCGCGGCTTATGGTTCGGTGTGGATACCGCTGGAGGCTGAGCAGACGTCGGCTCCGTAGACTCTGCTGGTCGATGGGAGGTGTCAGGTGTTTCCACGGCAGACGCTTCTCTTCTTTGTCGCTTGGCCGCCTGCGCTGGTTTTTGCGCGCGCCTGTTCTGGATATTGAGGTCTCTGCGATCATCCTCATACTCGTCCTCGGACTCGCTGCTTTCAATGACCCTGCGTTTGCGAGACCGGCTAGACGAGCTGGGTTGGACTTGCTGGGTGTCGATTGGGGACACTCGTGACGCGTTCGACTGCCGGTCAATAAAAGCGCGACTTTTCCTATGTCTCTTGATCTCTTCTAGAATCGAGCGAGATGATGGCATCGTTGCTGCTGCTTGCGTCTGGTGGACGACCGGAGCTCTTTGCTGACCAGCTCGATTGGCTAACTGGCTGCGCTGGGGGCTTGGTATTATCATGTCATCCGGAAAGTCGCCCACAAGGGTTTGATCGGGATCAGTAGAAAAGGACGCAACAGGCGCCGTCTCCTCCGGTCGCTGACCAGTATTTCTGGATGTCGACGCGGTGGGCTGGGTTGTCTTTTCGACTGGTTTCGCCGCCAACTGCGATAATCGGGGCGCAAAGTCCTTGGCTGCCTCAAGAGCAGGATCATGGGCTTGTTCAAGTGCCCTAGCCTTGCGAAACAGCGCCTGGATCGACTTTTGATCACTAAAGATCCGGCTGTTTGATTTTCGTCTTTCTTGTCCTTGGTTGGTATTTGCTTCTGCTCGCTTCTCTTTGATTTCTGCGGCCGGAAGGAGCTCGCGCCGGCGCTGTTGACTGGAAGTGAGCTCTAATGGCACCGTCGGCTTCTTTCGTTCCGGCGTGATGGCAGCGGTTTGCTTAACGCTCGTGCGGTTGTTGACCGCTTCCTCAAGTTGGGCGCGAACGTCGTCCACCGACGGCTGTTGCTTGAGAACTCTGTCCAGTTCCTCGTTTCGTGACCGCAGCCATTTGGCTACACTATATACAAATCCTTCCCAAGGGAAATGCGCCTCCAGACCCTCGTGGTCCACTTCACCGTTATCTTGAAAGTACTCTTGAATATCCCTTATTCGGTCTTGTACATCATCCACATACCGTTCCGGGAGGTTGCCGTCTCGGTCTTGGAAACTGGGCAGATTGAATCCACGAAGCATGAGCTCTCCTTGAGATGCCTGTGTCTCAAGGGATTCATTGTAAAAAACATTCTTCAACAGACTTTGAGGGTTTATACTGTCACGGTGTTGTTGATTGGCCAGATTGGCCATCAGAAATTGCGTTCTCATCTCCAGGGCTAGGTCAAACGTGGGCCGTCGAAGACTGCTTTGCCCGGCCAAATGAGGTTGGCCCTTGCTGGCGAGCTCATTTAGGAAGGGTAGCGGGTACTTCCCCTCCAAGTCGTACATACTGTCCTCGGCGTCATCGGTGCGAGTTGGCCGCGTGAGGATCTCTAGCGCAAGCTGTGCGCAATTCGACTTGTAAAGAATCCCATCAGCGCGCCAGCCATGAGCTGACGAGTCTGAGGGAAGCTCGAGGACTGGAAATCTCGAAGCGACTTGTTCGATAGTCAGATACGTCCCATCGCCAAAGCAGTCTCTCTGTGTGGCAAAATTGTCGCGCATGCGCTGCAGCCTCCTGCTCTGGCTGCTCTTGGGATCCTGTAGAGCTTGAGCCAGGGCGGAAATGCCGCTTGGAGTACTGGAATTGGAGACGAACAACTCCAAGATTGCAGAAGCCGCTCTGTTCAGATCAGGGAGCGAGTCGATCATCAAAAGCATGTCGGTATCGGCCGTGTCTGCTTCTGAGTCTGTCGGGAGTAGAGTGGTCCCAGATACGTTATGCTCGTCTGGCATTTCCGGACTGGGGCCATTCTCTACATCAAGTTCCTGGGGCTGGCTCTCCTCGACCTCAGACGACTGGTCGCTGTCATTGTCTTCACTTTCAGAGCTTGCATCTATAAAAGCTTGGTAAGCACTGGCTGCGTCATTTCCCTGTGTTGACCGTCCATCGCCCATGGCAAAGTGGGCGCATAACTGTTTCTTGAACGATGACAATCGCGTAGACGAATGTAACAGAGAGAATTGGTGGAATGCATGAGGTTACAAGTAGGTCTCGAGTGATTGAATCAATACTGACCTGTTTGTGTCATGCTCATGGCGTTTCCCTTCCCGCGAGCGGTGTACCGCCGTTGGTGTCTACCTACACCACGACTCTGGCTGCTTGTCCCTCTTGCAAAGACAGGGCTCCCCAAAACTCCCTTTGGCGGATTGCCAGGTTTGGACACATGAGGAGATACAGTGGCTGCTTTCCCCAGATTCCTACCTACAGACGTTTGCAGAGCACGTGTCGCCGACCGCGTGGTGCGTTTGGGGGTCTCACTCAGAGGATACCTCCGTCGCGGATCAACAAAGCCCGACATTCTCAGGACTGTAGTCGCATGAGGTTGTCGTTCTTTATATCACGCAAAAAAAGCTCTTTTGAAATGGTAATAAAGTATTCTAGATAGTGCGACTGTTTGTTTGTGATGAGAGACGCGATGGCGGAAATTGTTGTGGTGTGACGGAAGTGTTAACACTAGGGTAGTATTTATTCCGTCTTACCGCCTGCGAAATGCGGCTAAAGCTATCCTTTTTAACAGTACGGTCACGGAATTACCGGCTGTCTTGTGATTTAAAGCATGTCCTTACATGTTAATTTACCAAAAATACGGAGTTAAATATGTGTATATTACAAAATACTACACACTTACAACCCTAATTCAAAACTATTGTATTTATGGTCATCGGTATACAGAGGAAATTCTGCCAGAGCAACAACATCACCTGATCACATTTCCGCGGCATAGATTACCAAAATCAAGCTGCAATACTCTATCAAAGTTGCAAAAACATCGGTTGGTTGCTTGAATTCCGGTTCTAATGCCCTGTGGCCAGGAATACTCTTCCAATATATATTACTTGATATTCAACACATATTTCCATTCCGATAGTTCCATAAACCGGCAGGATAATTGCTCTTATAGTTTGTTTACGCGTCGTAAACCTAACCCTAACCCTTGAAACCCTCGAAACCCTTACCCTTGACCTTATCCCAACCCTAACCCTGGCGCGTGTCCTGATTCGCCAGCAAGACTTTGGTGACCTGGACCATGGCTTTAACTCTTTTTTGGTTTTCTTTCTGCTTTTTACCTAAATAGTCCGTACTTAAAGCATCAATTGATTGTGCTGATTGACTTTAATTGATCCATGTCTTGTAGTAGGAGGTACGCGATGGCATGGTTCGTCGGCTTATAGGGGCGTGCCTTGTTTAGTCCGCTCTCTCCTGTCTGGCAAAAGCAACGACAGAAGATTACTGCTATCTGTTTACTGGTCTCAGGCCAATAGACGTTACATTGGAACTAAACAATTGGAACAGACTCTATAAGCCACAGCGACTCGCACACTGACCCTGTACTTCTTCTCTCGAAAAAGACAGGAAATCAATGTTTGAAGTACCCAGAGTCAATTTGCCGTATTCATTTTTCATCAACAGATGCTAATTCCAAATAATAATGCACCCTGAGTAAAACGCTCAAGGGTATTGCACGTAAACATTTAGCTCCTCTCTACTCAGTGTTCTCGGTTCAACGTACTCGTCGTCGTCGATGTCAGAGTACATGGCAGCCGGTTATTGATTGTGTAAAGAGCTGTTCATTAGTGTTTTGAGGTCACAAGCTCAGTTGGTGTTAGTATGCCGAGATATTACTCGGATTCATTTGTTCAGTTGAGCCTTTTCAGCCTCATCCTCAGTATGTTAATCGACGGGTCTCACAGACATTACATCGGTGTTAAACGTCTGCATAGTTGGTGCAACTAGGAGACACGTACATATGTGGCTTCCGTCCGGTTAGATAAAATTGCCACTGATCAACGTAGTCTGGTAACTGGTAGCCAATATGAACTATGAAGACCACTTCCTTCTATTAATGCTGCGGTCAAGCACGACTAATCGAAATCTAGATTCGCCACCTGGGATATGTATGCAGTATTGCGGCAACCACTCATAAAGGTTACCCAAACAGGATTATATAAATACATGTATCATAGAAGAAACGATGAGAAATTCAGTCTCGTATAGCTAGACATAACGGAGAATTGTAGTCGACATGACTAGAGGTCTTTTCCTTTCTTTTGTTTTAGTAAAATGCTTCGATGAGATACACGATTCCGAAGACGAGGAATGCGCATGCTCCGCCTAGTGTGACTGTGGACAGTTGTTAGTTTCATTCCATCTCATATCATGAACGAAATACATACCAGCTCGAAGGCTTACACGCCCTGCCACAGCACGGCCGCCGATAACAGCAGCCGCCGTGCAGATGGCATGTCCCACAACAGCGCCAACAGTGACCCACCAATAGTCCTGACCAGCAGCCATGGCAATGGTCGCGATCTGGCTACGATCGCCCCATTCGCCGAGAAACGTCATGACGAAAGTCTGAACCCATGCAGGGCTGAGAAGAAGAGAAAACAGGTTGCTTGCTCCGGCGGTTACGGTCTTGATGGTGAACCTCCGCTCTGGTGATACCTCGCGAGATGATGCAGACGAAGCGCTGGCTGGCGGCGATGGGATACGGTTGGTAGATCGCGTCCGGCCGGCACGACCAGCCTCTAACGCGTACGGACTGATGCTGGACTGGTGGCGATGCAAGCGGCGTTGCTCGTGTTCCTTCTCTTCTAGTTCCATCTCGACTTCTTTCATCTCTTCACCCACGCCCTCGTCCGGTGACATGCTGTGTCCTTCCCGGAACATCTTTGCGGCAAACACGAGGAACAGAATAGCTGCGGCAAATTTGGTGATAAATGCCGGGATCAGCGTCGGGACAGCATGTCCGAGAATTGCGGAAAGTACGGTCATGGCAATAAGCGCAGACAAAGCGGCGGAGAAGACCACCAGGCGAGGGTGGCGCATCGCCATAAGTGCAGCAACAAGGAAAGTCTTGTCGCCAATTTCGGAGAACAAAATCATGGTGAGAGACAGGACAAGAGAGTGAATAGGACTGAAGACGCTATCTTGGGCGGGGCTGGAGGGAGTAGCATGAGTGCCGCCTTTGCCAAAGGGCTTCCGACCAGGTGGTGGAGGTTCAAAGTCGAGAGTCTCATCATAGGCGCCCGTGGGGGAATTGGGAGAATAGGGTCGCTCCGGGAGATCGTCGGGCTTCTGCAGCACATGCGAGTTAGTCTCAGCCAGTTCAACAGATGTTCAAGTATCGCGGTAGCGAGGGTTCACACACCTCGAGCAGCTTCTGGCCGGATTCTGAATCTGAGCTATCAGAGTTACCCTCTCGTGAAGGTAATTTTTCTTGCTCGCTATGAGGCAGTGGGCGAGCCTCTTTGGGCGTCTCAGGGACCTTTTCCTTGCTCAATCTGCTATCTTTGGACTTTTCTGTCATACCTCCCTCTGTGCCACGAGTGCCTTCTTTCGGCCCTACCCGGTCTGGATCGTCCATGACACCTGTGTTCGAATAAGGAATCTCTTCTCCTCCATATGAGATCGTTTCACTGCTGTCCGAACCCTTGGTCGCCTTGTTTGTGGTCGAGCCGGTTTCGGCGCTGTCCGCCTTTGTTTTTTTCCGATCTCTTTCTGCGCCGGTCTCTACCCACGGACCATCGTGAGGCTTCCCATCTTTCCCATCGACTGGGGCGTCCAGCGTCCCTTTGGGAGAAGCTTTGTTGCGAACATCGGAGGATGCTCCTGACTGTGTTTTGCCATACGACAGGGTGCTATCAGCAAGACTGTCCGATGAGCTCTCGAGCGCAGACGAGCCGAAAGCGAGGAAGAGAAGCGCAACGGCGGGAGAGAGCCGGTTGATCCGCATGATGGCGTCCTAGGTTAGTGATAGTTTGAGGGAGATGAAACCAAGACAAGAAAGGGGGAATAGTGGCACTTCACGCGGCTCGTAATGAAAGGAGGATGCACGCCGAGTCAATTACATTAAATGATGGTAGAACAACAAAAAGAAAAATATCGTCGTGCAAGCAACAGCAACAATCCCAACAAAAAAAGAACACGCACAACCAAATTAAAGTGAAATTCTAGAAGAGAAAGAAAAAGGAGAATGGGCGGCGAATGACAAGTCTGCGAATAATTTGCGTCTGGGATGCAACCGTTGGCTCAGCCTTGTTGTCGTGTTCCGCCACGCCGCAAGGGGTGCAGCCACGGCACGTGACTTCCTTGCAAGCTGGCGTTTTGTGGAGCCAATCAGGTTGCTGAGCGTCTCTTCTATCTTGCTTCTAGTCAAATAACTAGTTAATTAATTAGCCATTAGATGGTTAACTACTCCTAGCTTTGGAACTGCTACTTGATAGACGCTTCACCATCAATCGAAAACCTGTGCGATTAAATCAAGAACGGTTTCAAACTAGAATTGCGGAAATAAATACCTGTTACTTAGATTAGCTGCGGTGCCCGCCGAGAAATCTGCCAAGAAGCTGTGTTTACAGATATCCTCCAAGGCTTCTCATCCAACCCTAAAGGCTCTAAAACCAACCGAAGAATCCGCGGAAAGAAGCTGGGCTACTGGATGAGGAGTTCCTTTGGCTCATCGCTCCTCCAGACCATGGCGAGACCATTTCGAAGTTCAGTCGCTCTAGATGTATGAATGCAAGGCTAGCCTCACCTTGATTCTTTATAGAAAGATGCTGAATATCTGTACCGCACTGAGCTAAGGCATTGCGACCTGGCGGTATCAAACATTCCCCACCAGCATGTACGCCCTGGGTATGGAAATGGTTGTCAAAGAAAACCTCTCATGAGTTCCTGTCAATGGACGCTCCTCTCCGGTCTGGAATCGCGGTGAGAGTTTTCCTCACAGTGGTATGGACCGGTCCACCTGGGCACAAGTTGCTTCTTTACACCCGACCTGAAGAGCCAATAAATAAATCTCTTTAGTAAGAAGATCCAAATCTTGATATCCGCTAAGTCTTAGTTCCGGTGAAAGAATAGTATCCCGCTCAATCTAGCCTTAATCCTTTGAGGGCCATGAGGAAACCCTATTCATTTACCGCACGGCTCAATGTAAATACCCTCACCGACTGATCAGGTGACCACTTTAGAAAGCTTTCGACTGGTGATCACATGAAATGGACACACCAACTTGTCGTCCATAAAAACCCTACCCTCCTCTCCCAGGGGTTCTCTTCCCGCCACCCTAATATCTGTATTTGGCCTATTTTACGAAGTCGTTGCTTACACTTTCTTATTATGTCGATTTCCAAACATCCACCAGCAGCTGAGATGACATCAAGTTATCACAGCGACGAAACTTGGCCCCTTTTCATGAGCCTGACCGATTGATGGTTCCGGATTTGCTTACCCTTGCCCGATACAGGAATGATTCTGTGCTTCGTAAAAGGCGTTCAAGTATCTATACGGCAGGACTTTGAGCTTTTTATCGAGCGTGTGTCTGCTACTAGTCAATTATGTCAGCTCTTTAGCATGCTACCCATTATTGAGAAGCCGTGACATCTAACCTAACTAGATCAGAAAACTTCCACTAAACCTACTAAACGCTAGCGAAAGAGGGCGACATGAGGTATAGCTTCATGACAAGGTCGAGATTTATCTACTCGATGATCGAGCTCTGTTATATCTGGGGGGCAGTAGTCAAGTCCTTGGATTCGGCGAGGCGTCGTCGATCCAAGGCTCGTTCAGCGAAGCTGTCAGCGGGTAAGGATAGTTCTGCCCTAACTGCTACAAAGATAGGCGGATCGCCTGCTGTTTCGGCTGTCCAGAGTGCGACCCATGTTTTGGACCATCATGGAATCAATACGCCAAAACGGGAACTGTGGTTGTCGCGGTAGTTCGCGTCATGTCGTCATGTTTGTTTCCCGATGTTTCCTAAGCTCGTGAATTCTGTTGAAAATGCTGATGAGGAATCTTCTGATGATGACTCTCCCAAATCCAGATCTGAGTCCGATCTCGATGAATTTTCACCCAGTCCTAAGAAACACTTCAAGAGGTATAGGGCTACAGAAAGTGCTAGAGTTCCAAAAAGAGTGGCAGCAGGATTTCATAGGTATTCCCAGACACCAGAGAGTAAGGTGAAGCCCACTACCTGGCTAACTCTATGTTCAATGTGGTCCAAAAAAAAATAAGAGCCACAGGGATGGCATCTTCAAAAACCATGGAGTAACGACAAATAAGGCCCAGATTCACATTTTCTTGATGACCGAGGAATACGCAATAACCATTCGTCATCTAGATCCTCTAGGAGTACTGGTATGGTTGAATCTGGCAAACTCTGCTAGGACCGGTACTATACAGCCATCAGACTCGTCGCATTTTCCGATATCCGCAGCGCAATATAGCTATGGTGGCTTCAAAAGTACGATCATTCTATCAACAGTCAATACACAATAAGTCTCTCTAGTCAAAAGGCATACAAACTTTGCGCAACTCTGGCAACAGATTTGAGCATGCCATGTCATTCTGGAGCCTAGCGAGGCAGAAGCTATTTCACGGGCCCGAGCATTGCCGCGACCTAAATATTAATGCTGTCGACTAAGCTCCGTTATATTCCAACTTGCAGCTTGCAAATTTTTTAATGGTGGATACACAAAACCTCGGCACCAGGGGGCTTTGGTAAGAGGAGTACATAGGCATGGCTTTGCGCTACACAGCCATCCTATGAGCTGAGCAAAGAAGTTGAGGTATGCTAGGTATACCCAAGACTAGTTCTCACCATGAAAATATGCTGAAATCCTAATAAAGAGTTTGCGCAGCTTGAGAGTATGACCTTTAGACTCTCTTTGTGAGGAGATAGGCTGCTTCGTTTTGTTGTCCTATCCCACTACGAGATGAAACACTCATCACAAAGTCAAGCAAGCTGTTAAAGCGCCGTCACTGCGACACCGATTTTGCATTGTCTCGAGAGAAATCCACTCGAAATTTATGGTTGGGAGGACATTATCCTCCGTACTTGAGATCAAAGACTATGGCAGCGCGAACAAGTTGGCATGCCATGACCAATGCAAGAAATTCAGGAAGGAAAGGAATACCTTCCTTCTTTTTATCCCCCAGAAAACGTATTAGGTGGCAATGTCGGGAGCTGCGATAGACTCATGACAGTAACCTGCTGTTACTGATCATGGCGCAGAAAATGTGAGCTTTGAGTCTTGTGGAGCGCGCATGGTCTTGAATTTAACGTTATCGGGTCATTTAATGTCTCTTGATAGGGTAACCAATACACAGTGCTCTGTTATGTGAGAAATGGGACCGACGCAAAGCCGGCTTCCTGCTTATGTTGAGCAGTATTAAAGAACGGTTATCCAAAAGATAGCGGTCAGAATCCGAGAACAGGAGAGCGCTAACCGATAGTTTGGGTCACCGGCAGGACTTATCTTTAAAATCTGGGCAAACTTGTCGCTATGGGGTCCTCCTCCCAATAATTTCTTGTGTGAAAAGCTGCGGTTTCAGATCTGTGCGTACATGGGAAGGTTGGGGTAGTTGTCCCTATCTCACCGCGACTTCAAGTTTGTCCAGCGATAGGACAGAGAACGCCAATCAGACCGAGATAAGGACCTGCAGGATGCCGCACTGATGTGATGACCGCCTTTTTCTTCCGGTTCGATCATGCAGTAAACAATCCTTATCATGCGTATTTCAACCTCCATAGCCCAATCGTGCCATTGGCCTTCCCAACGATTTTAGACGAACCAGCGGGCCTCCGGATTTTCTTGAAACGGCTGATGGATACTATAGCCAATTGAAGTTGGTGGGATGAATGCCTGAAAATAGCATCACTATGGTGCTATCCGAAATAACCTGCAGCCCGACTACGAAATGTCTGCTGACTACATGTTACAAAGCTGCCCTGGTTCTTGATATCAATTACGAGACTGCCGTATTTGACAGTGACGAAAGAGCTGTATGATCACATCTACATTCCTCTCCGGGATTATCACAATATACTCAGCATTCATCTAGTCAAACGCCCCTAAACCAGAAGTTCATGCCAGAGACTGACCAGTCAGGAAGAGTCTATATGTAGTAGCAAAACTTAGGCTACTGCATCACTCAGGTTGGCCAACTCGTGGGATGGCGGTAGAAAGCTGGGGCGAGAAGGAAGCGGATGCTGTTTTCGCACATATCAAATCTGTATAGATGGCGAAGCAGCTGCCGAAGGCGCTGAAGGAAAGGGCGTTCAGTAGTTCTAACAAAAACTTGGCCATCCTCGTGGAGACTGCTCTCCCTAAACAAACAGTACGTTACTAGGGCGTACTACCTTTGACTTGAGTATCGTTCTAATTCTACTCAAAATTTAAGTGAGGTCGATAATTCCAGCGAAAGGATCTCTCTATATGCTGGTTTCATCGCTATTGCAACTTTTATGCAGTGATCATAGTTTACGCAAGCGAAAGGCATACCTTTCAGTTTCACATCGAATTGAAAAATCGGATAGTCTCATACTGGAGCGGCAAGTCGCCCATACAATAACCGCATCAAAAAACCAGACACCTTCTACCAGCCATTAGACCTTCACGCAAAATGATACCCGATAGTCTAGAACCCAGAAGGTTTTCAGAGAAGAACTGCCGTCCTACCAAGCATACCCCGAAAGCACGATCATGCCCGTTCGAAACTGGATCGCCAGTAACCAACCTCGCCATCTGCCGTGGATTTCGGACACTGAGCTCCACGTGGACAGAGGAACGAGCTTGTCTCAACAATGAATTTTCTCTTCTCCAACAAAGTGTGGGTTGTTAGACGCTTACTGCTTGGTTATCAAACAACAGCTATATTACCGCAGTCCCTTCCATGCGATGCATGCGTTGTGTGCTTATATACCTGGCTTGTTTCACTATCTCATGATCTCCACTCCCTGAACAGCTTCCACTACAGTACATCGAGAACGAACCTTCAGCCCGCCCTTTCTCGGACCGTTTCAGGATCTTGAGCAACAAACGGCGGTGCTCCATTTACGCTAACAATTATAAGACCAATCTTCACGGTTCTGTGAATGCTGTGCAGAAACGAGTGTCATCCCTTGCACATGAAAGAGCCCGGGATAAGATCAACATCGCCGCAGCCAAGCAGAAGAGGCATGTGTCACAGATGTCGAACTTCTTCGTAGCATCATCGACAATCTCCGATCTCTGGGAAGAGTAACTGAAGACATGTGAACTCGAGTACAATGTGTTTGTAACTCAGCTAGCGGCACTTCAAGATGCGCATCAGACGCAGCAAATTGATACTAGAAGTACACGGCCGAGGAAGAACCCGTTCTCAAAATATCAAGTACGTCTAGAGCATGAGGAGCGAGTACTGAGAAAGCAGAGCAATAAACATCTTGACGATTTTGATGACGAATTAAGCTTGGAAAAGCAGCGGATTACAGAGCCAGACAGATATTACCTTCTATGAGCAGGCGCATATGAACACCATCTCTCCGACAGTCATGAGCGCTTCTGAAGTACGACTTACTCTTTTTCGCTACAGAGGATTTCGAGACAACGTCTTGGAAGCACACAATGCGGTTTAGAAAGTGAATAGCTTGAAAGGATGTTGGTGTAATATCACTACGAGCCTGGTTAACACGAGAATACGCACTGTGAATTCCGTCGAGTTGGACCATTAGCTTTCATGTCTCGAGAAAAAGCTAATGTTATATGGCGAAAAGAACGCTACCGCCATTATACAATTTTCTAGGGCTCCCTAGAACAAGATCTTGAATCTGTAGCACGAATGTCAGCAGCGTTGTCTCTCCGTGTTATAGTAGTTAGCTAGCTGATCACTAAGGACACTCGCAGGAAGGGTCGAACGGACAAGCTCGTGTCGAATGTTTGGCAGTGATGCAAATGCTATTCACTCTCGTGAAGTAATCCTTGATATCTTTTGAAATTTGTTTCTTTTTTCTTGTCGACAAATAAACAGTGACTATGTCATACTGCATGGATCGGCAACCCCGCAAGCCAAGCCACGGGGTTATCTCCCTAATCAAACTTACCACACATCCACACGACCAGATGGGACGGAGAAGATCCAACCTATTACGGCCAATGTCAAAACTCCACATATCTGTGGCAGACCGTTGTGCCGGGCTTGAAGGATTCGTAGATGATGGACGAGGCTGCTCCGCTGACCACTGATAGTCGAAAACCAAGGCTAAGAAAATCGGTGGCTGTTGGCTCTGCGAGGCGAGTGGCAACATCACTGCGAAAAGTTTTCACAAATATCGATGAAAACGCCGAGGTTTTAGGCATGAAAATGTGCCCAGGGCCCTCCCGGACCACCAGAAGATAAATCAGACCCAAACCGAAACCCCATGGCCGGCGCTATGACTTGTTACGGAGAGGGGTGTGTCTGTCCTACAGACATCTGTACTTTGTAACTATCGAGGATCTACCCCGGATTTAGTAAAGGTCGGGCAGGCGATTAGAGTGCACGCTGTGTATGCAGCATGTCGTCACACCCCAGTCAGGCGATACTTCCGAGTCTCTCGAGTCACCGAGCGTGACTGATAGACGGGTTTTACAGTGCGCAGATGAGCCAATGCAGATGAGTAATCGAGTCATGAAAAGAGAAACGATAGCTATGTAGTAATGTTGGCTTCGTTCGTGATTGTGGGTGAAACAGCGAGGATCCATGGATGGCGTCGCCCTGGGTCTTGTGATAGGGTCGCGCGTGCATGGGATCTTCGAGAACAGCCCCAACTTTGGCCAGCGCTCAGCCAAAGCGCGTATAGAGCGAGCGTGTAAACAGAAGCGTCGCTGCATCATGTCGTGATTGAGGTCTTTGTTGCTTTTGTTGCGGGGCTCAGCTGGCGCCAGCAAGGAGCGGTGTCGACTGCTGGGCGGTACTTGTGAGGTACTTGCAGACGCTAACAAACGTGGTGCGCGCCCGGTGTACTGCAAGGTACCTCCAGAGCTCCCCGGTTGCGGTCACATGGGTCCCCGCAGCTGCTTATCAGCTCGTCTTATCGATCACCATGCGCCGATCCTGCTACCTTCCCAGCTGCTTTCGATCTTTATAAGCTGGCTCCCCTCTCCTCCTGTGGATGCCAGTCATTATTTTGTTCCTTTTCTACTCTCTGTCGATGTTGTTGTTTCTTGTCTTTTTTTTCGGGGTGCAGTAATATCCGTTGGTTTCTTCTCCGAAGGAGCCGGTCGGGGATCGCCCCCGAAGCTACTACTCTGTGTTGCCCGCCGCTGTCGAGTCACAATTAGTCGTGCGTGCGTGCTCTGAACTTATAGATCGTTTCATAGATCTCCTTCAAAGCCTTTGTCTTTTCCTTGTTCACACATACGGAGCAGCATGGCTTCCAGATGGGGGAATCGGTCAAAATGGACCATAGGGATCCTCAGCGATCCGGAGACCGACGAGGTGCCCGGTACAGATTGCCTGGCTTTTCGTGGCTGTACAGGGTTCACAACGTGACTGACTGATCGATTCACTGGCATTAGGCACGGTTCTTCTTTTGGCGTCAGATCGAAACGAGCCTCTCGGTCTCCGAAACCAGCCAGCTCGAACGTCGGCCTCTTCGCTCCCTTCGCCGTACCCTCCGAGCCGGTCGTCTTCGCGCTCGGCCGCTCCTGCCCCAAAGAAAACGTCGGACGGGCGGATCCTTCTCGACCCCCAGCCGGAGGACTCGTTGAACGACCCTCTGAACTGGCCATCCTGGCGGAGAGATGCTGCATTACTCTCGTTGGGGTTCTATTGCCTCATGGGAGGTGGCATGACGCCTGTACTTGCGGCTGGGTTCAATGACGTGGCCGAAGAGTACGGGGTCACGACACAGATGGTTGCCTATACGACCGGTCTCTATATGCTGGGACTCGGAATAGGGTCAATTATCATGGCACCCACTGCTATCCTGTGGGGGAAACGCCCCGTCTATCTACTGGGCGCGACGCTGTTTATTGTCTCGGGCGTCTGGTGCGCACTGTCGCCCAACTACCCTAGCCTGGTCTTGGCCCGTATCTTTCAGGGGATTGCAGTGAGCCCGGTGGAATGTCTACCGTCAGCGACAATTGCCGAAATTTTTTTCCTCCACGAGCGAGCCTATCGAGTTGGTATCTACACTCTTTTGCTTCTCGGAGGCAAGAATCTGGTGCCGCTGGTCAGTGCTGCGATTATTGGACGATACGGATGGCGCTGGGTATTCTGGTAGGAGCTGTTACCCCGTTTGCAGGTTATGTGTGTGGCTAATGGAGATAGGGTCGTCGCCATCGTCGTTGGCGGAGCGCTCGCCCTCTTGTTCTTCTTCGTCCCCGAGACGTTCTGGGATCGCACACCCCGGCCAAAGAAGAAACACAAGAGGCCGAATTTGTACCGAAGCGTGTCTGATTTTGCGCACCACGGCTTTCGAGGGAGACAACCGGAGCGGCAGATGGTTGAGAAGGAGACCGATTTAGACGAACAAAATGTAGAGAGAGTGCAAAGCCCGAGACGAAGACGAAATGTGCACGTTGGCTTTGTTGAAGAGCAGCTCAGTGAAAAGCTAGATGGAGCAGGCGACCAGCAAGACGAGCGACCGCAGGTGGTCGTTGATGCCCCTACCACGCCCACGCCAGACGTGAAAGTGACACCGGCAGATGGAGAGGCTCAGCCGGCGACGCCTTCTCCGGTCCATTTGAGCCCGCAAATGGACAGCTATCTTGCCAGCCAGAACACGCCTCCGCTCTCGCCTGGTGTCGATGTCGAGGCTGCTCGATCGGCATCTGTGTCTCCGGCGAGGCTGGAATCGGAAGAGCGGGTGGCGCCGGTGAACCCGGCGTATGCATACACGCATAATCTTCGAGAACGAGCGCCGGTGACTTATGCGCATACCCTTCGGATTTGGAACGGTCGGCTCGCGCGCGACAGATGGTGGCGAGTCATGCTGCGGCCATTTATTCTCTTTGCATATCCTGCTGTTCTCTGGGCGTCTCTTGTGTATGCACTGTCTGTGGGGTGGCTGATTGTCCTGTCCGAGTCAGTCGCCCACATTTACCAAGGTCGTGAGAACTACAACTTCTCTGCGCTGGCCACCGGACTGGTCTACATTTCTCCCTTTGTCGGCGGGATCATCGGAACGGCAGTGGCGGGACGCGTATCGGATATTATCGTGAGGTTTATGACGAGGCGCAACGGAGGGGTTTACGAGCCCGAGTTCCGGTTGGTGATGGCTCTCCCAGTCGCTCTTTCGACGGCGGCTGGATTGATGGGATTCGGCTGGAGCGCGCAGGAGAAGGACAATTGGATTGTACCAACCATCTTCTTCGGGGTGATCTCGTTTGGCTGCTGCTTGGGCAGCACCACATCAATCACCTTCTGTGTGGACAGCTATCGGCAGTATGCTGGTGAGGCTTTGGTGACGCTGAATATTAGCAAAAGTATGTTTCTGTGTGTCTTTGCTGTGACATGAACGCCCTGCTAACTTGATTGCTCGATAGACATTTTCCACGGGCTGGTTTTCTCCCTGTTCTTTGTCGACTGGCTCGAGTCGGACGGGGCACGCACCGTGTTTCTGTCGGTTGGCGGCATTCAGATTGCGTGTCTGTTGACGGCGATTCCAATGTATATCTATGGCAAACGAGCGCGGATGTGGACGGTGCGCAAGAAGCTGATGGAGAAGTTTTAGAAGTAGCATCCGCGTATGAGTGACGAGTAGACGATATCTTGCCCTTTTTTTCACTTCTCAACGCGTGTATTTACTATGGCGGGGAGATTTCACGTTGCTTTCTGTTTGATCAGGGTCTTTTAGCTCGGGGTATAAGGGCATCTTTTGAAATCTGACATTGGTCGTGGCCTTTAGTAGATATCTATCGATGTGAGACGTATCCAATAGGTTGACTGTGGCTTACAAAGATTGAAGAGTAATATTAACAGCGTCGGTATATGTTCTGACCTGCAAGCGTGAGTGGTGGTATACATAAGCACAGGAGGTTTCTCCTCGGCCGACTGTGATTGGCTCTACCAACCACGCACATTGGTTACCCAGCCAATCATCGTCAGGGCATCTCACTGAGTGGCGTATTTCGCGCAGTTCCATTGGCCTGTCATGCGGGCAACCATTGAGAAGTGGGCAATGACATCATCTGGTTGACGATCGACCAGCTGTCGCTCGAGCCACTGTTTTGCCCCTTTGATAAAACCCTTGGCCCGTCACCGTCTTTCGCAACAAAAGAAATATGCAACTATTCCGGCTTCCTGCCTGCTTGGCTTTTTGTGCTTTTGTAGTCCCCTGATATGGCTCTTCTGCCAGAGACCAGGAGAGGACCTGCAATAACTTGCTGCGTGCCACAGCCCTGGTCGTAGTCCGGGTCCAAAACACTGCGCTCCAAAGGTGAGGGATATTCGTGAGTCGACTTTTTTTTACTTGTCTTTCGGTGGGCGGGCTGGCGTAGGCTGCACGTATTGATTGTGATTCCTTTTTTTTTTTTTTTTTTTTTTTTTTTTTTTTTTTTTCTTTTTTTTTTTTCTTCGCATTTTGGCTTCCTCTGCCTGCTACTGCGTACTGCGGGCGATGATAGCATGGCTTGCTGGCCAGACCGCGTTCGGCCCAGGCTGTCTCCTTGCTGACCTGGTGGCCTTGTTTTTCTTGTCTTTTTTCCCCTTTGGTGGTTTGCGGATTTAAAAGCTACGTGTAGCCCCCCGGACACCGGACGTTGGTTCTTTGGGACTGCGATTACCATCGTGTCTTCGAATGTACGGCCGACTCGTGCGTTGCGTGGTGCTTTGTCCTGCTGCAACACCCGTTACAACAGTCGTAGCGTCATCACCGACCTCCGTATTTGTTTGTCCATCATTTGCGACTGCCCGTGCGTGTGCTTACTCATGGAAATCAACCCATAGGCTGTGCAACCGTTGACCTATCGCGTTTTCGTGCCGTTTCGACACCCCAACCTCTTCCGGGCGGTTTTGCTTTGCTATGGATGGTCGCAGGGTCCGTCGGTCGAATGCGATGGCCCAAGGGTGGCGATGACTAAGCAGGCACGGCCGCAGCGAGTGACGGGAAACAATCCAACCAATGAGCTTGCCGCATTGCCGGAAGTGCGACTGAAACCGCGATAGCCGCTCCTATGGCCCAAGCCTGGTGCTGGGACAACAGTCTGACGATGCGCTGGACCGGAGAAACGATCTCATAGGGATCGTTCGTCCCGTGTCATACCCTCTTTCGCAAAGGATCACGGATGGGTTGACCAGACTGGTGCCAATGCATGTCACGGGCAAAGCCACCGATCTCGATCAGTCCCGTAGGAGCGCGCTGATTGGCGGGTAGCCGCAATCAGCGCGGCAATTGGGCGACCCCACTGGCGCCTATCGAATCCGCCTGAGGTCGGTCAATCAGCAGCGATCATCTGTCATCGGTTCGACTCTCGCCATCGCGGCCGCCATCGCCAGGTGAGGTCGCCCCAGGCCTGCGCGCATATCATTACGCTTCCTGGCCGTGTTTATTGCACCCGAACCGTGCCCGGATTTCTACGCCGGCCAGTGTCGCCGTAGCGCGCGTGCTAGGCCGCCTAGTCTCTGCACTCTGTTGTCCAGAACCGGTTCTGACCCCCTCCCGCCAGCCAGTGAGCGTGCGCGTTGCTGCATCTACGCCCGCTCTGCCCTGAGCGAGGCCCAAACCAGGTTTCCGGCCTACATTTTTTTTCCCCTGCAACACACCCCCCCCCCCCCCCNCTCTCCCCCTTCCTCTATCAGGTAGGAATCAGATCGACGACTGATGCTCGCTACGACATTGCCTTGCCGCCGTTGATGACATCCTAGCCAGGACCGGCTGTCCCGTGTGCCGAGAAATTCTTGTTGCTATCCATCCACACACACTGCCCACCCGCTGTTTCGCACGCGCAGTGTCCACTCAACTCCTCTCTTCCCTTGCGCTGCCCTGTCCGCCCCTCTTTTTCGGCTCAGGAGCGACCGCTGACAGGGTCCCATTTTTCTTATTCTCTTTCTTGAATCCGTGCTAGATGGCCCTGACGTTGCCTTTCGGTACCGTTGTTCTCGACTTTCCTCGTCCTATCTTCTCTCCGTCATCATCACTCCGACCCGCCTTCAGATTCTACCCGCACTCGTATCGGATATCTCAGCCGCGTCCCTGTCACTCGATCGGTCCAACCCAAGGTTCGCACTGTCCATAATTGACCGGCTAGCGTTTTTCCTGCTGTCCAGAGTCCCGACTGCTGGCTCACATCAGTACGCGGAAACTGGAGCCCTATCTTCTCAAGGGGCGAGAAAAAAAAAGTTTTTGTGTAGAGACGGGAGGGTTGGTGCGAAGCAATACAACGAGGAAAAGCTCGCTTTCGCCGTTCGGTGGGAAAACCTCACTAGCAATAAAGAAACGAACAAGAAACAAAAACAAAACAAGAACAGGAAGGGAAGAAAAGAAAAGAAAAAAAAAAAGAGAAAGAAAGAAAGAAATAAAAATAAAAATAATGTGGCAGTGGCATCCGGGTGGAATATAAAACTTAATCACTATGAGCCCCGAAGAGTCCCAGGCTCATATCGAGGACCGCCGCTTTCGCGAGCTCTATCGTTATTTCCAGCCATCGAACCCGGCCGCCTTGCTGTACTCTCAGCTCCCTCCGTCCGAAGAGGAAGACAGACAGACACTGCACCCAGCAACCGCACCAGGAAAGGCCGGTGCCTCGCTGGCCATTGGCCTACCGTCGCAGGATCCGACAAGTGCTAACACCATTCTGACCACTCTTGCGCAGACGGCGACACTCAAGCTGAATACCTACTGTGCCATCATCAGGTACGCACCTGCCGAAACATTCCTTGCGAGAGTTCGCCGCGGTTTTTTTTTTTTTTTTTTTTTTTTTTTTTTTTTTTTTNTTGTGTTCAAAGTATCCTGGACCGTGATTCGGAGTTCTTCCTCGCAGAGGCTTCACGTTCTGGCAGACTGCAGGATGCCTCCAAGAATATCTTTTCGGACACCTGGGCAACTGGCGGCGACAGTACCCAATCCAGCATTTGCCTAAATGCAGTAATTATTGTCGTTCTTGTGCAAATCCTCGATTTTGGGCTAATATAATCAGAAAACGGTCTCGCTGCCCATTCCCTCCAAAGGCAAATACGCCTTCCACATTGTCAATGACCTGTCCGCCGAGGACCCGTATACCGGTCTTCCCTTCGTCTCCGGCCCGCCACACTATCGTTTCTATGCCGGCACTCCGCTCGTGACGGAGAATCACATCAGTCTGGGCGCACTCGCAATCTTGGACCCGGAGCCTCGGAACGGGCTGACCGAGATCGAAAAGGAGGAACTGGGATACCTGGCCACGCTGGTTATGGACTTTCTTCGCCTCAGTCGACAGAGCGCCGAGGGCCGACGGGCTGCTCGTCTCTCACGCGGACTCAGCTGCTTCGTCGAGGGCAGCTCTTCCTTTGTCGATGGAATGAGCTTTCTGCCCTCGGGCTCGCCGCCCGCAAACTCGGATGGGCTGTCCTCATCGCCTCCTGCAGCTGTCAGTCCGATTGACCGCTCGCGGGGCTCCCGCGGATCCCGGGAGTCTCGTCGCTCCCTCGGCAGCAGCACCGGCCTTCGTCCGAGTCGATCGCCGGCTTCATCCGAAGAGCAGGAGACCGGGACCTCTTCTGATCTGACAAACCCGCTGCCAGACTGGCTGGCGGCCAGTACCAAAGGCTCCAAGTCCCGCTTGGCAGACGAAATGCACACCCACAACTGGACATTCCGGCGCGCCGCCAACCTCATCCGTGAAAGTTTGGAGTTGGCTGGTGACAGCGGTGTCATCTTCCTCGAAAACAGCAATACCCCGTTGGATTTCGATCACGGACGTCTCGAGTTCGTCGATGATAACGAGTCTCCCGCACCCGTTTTGGGCATGTCCACCTGCGACGAGCCTTTTTCGCCGGCTACCGGTGGAGATAACGCTGTGGCAGCGGCCAACTTTGACCGGCGGTTTCTGCAAAGTGTCTTTCGGCGGTATCCAAAGGGCAAGATCTGGACTTTTCACCGTGACCGCAGTTTGTTTGCCTCCTCGGATGACGATGAGAATAACCCGATCTCGCCCGTTTCAGCAGTCCGCGTCCCACCGGATGCTCCGTCGAAATCGAACAAACAATGGCGGGCTACCGAGTCGTCGCAACTGTCCAAGTATTTCCCCACTGCCAGTCAGGTCATGTTTGTTCCCTTGTGGAATGCCGCCACGTCGCAGTGGTTCGCCGGCTGCTTTTGCTGGAATTCGAAAGAAACTCGAGTGTTCAACGCGTCGGTGGAACTGGCTTCTATCATGGGCTTCGGATATTCTATCATGGCCGAACTGAGCCGACTAGAGTCCATCATCGCCGATCGACAGAAAGGCGACTTTATTGGAAGTATCTCGCATGAATTGCGAAGCCCGCTGCATGGGATCCTTGCAGCGGCCGAGTTCATGGACGGCACGCATATGAACGAATTTCAAAAGTCGCTGCTGGAAACGGTCAATGCGTGCGGACGGACCTTGCTGGACACGATGAACCAGGTCTTGGATTTCAGCAAGATCGTTTCGCTCGAAAAGAGCTGGCGTCAGTTGAAGAGAGCCCGTCGGGACCGAAGGGACGATGTCTCCGACGCCATCCAGGGAGTCGACAGCATGGCGTCCCTGCTCGATATGCACTCATGTGAAGACATCTGTTTGCTTGCCGAGGAAGTCGTCGAAGGAGTGTGTCTGGGCCATTCGTACGGCCGATCGACGGCTCAAAGCTCGTCATCCCCGTCGTATCTCTCCGCGCCTTCATCACGTTCCGGATCGAGCTCGCTTTCGACGCCCGACAGCGATAGCACCGGCGATGGCCGATCCAAAGTTGACGTGGTCATTGACGTTGAGGAAGGTGATTGGGTATATCGAACGCAGCCGGGAGCTTTGCGACGCATTGTGATGAATATCTTTGGCAACGCGATGAAGTATACTGATAGCGGTTCTGTCACTGTTCGTTTGGAGAGGCTGACAGGCAAACTGCCCAACAAAGTCAGCAGCCTGGGTAAAGAATCGGATGACCTCATTGTGTTTACCGTTTCCGATACCGGTAAAGGCATTTCGGAGGAGTTTCTGCGTGCTCGCCTCTACATGCCCTTCGCTCAGGAAGACACGCTGGCAGTGGGAACCGGCTTGGGTCTGGCGATTGTGCGTAGCATTGTGAAATCGCTTGGTGGCCACATCAGTGTCCGCAGCCAGGCCGGTGAGGGAACCAGAGTCAAGGTGATACTGCCGCTGTCTCGTCCCGCCGCCGAAGGAGCCGCGTCGCCGTCTCTGCGCCCGAACCAGTCGACGCTCACTCGGGATACACAGAGCATCCGCCACCGGTTCCCCCAAAAAACCGTCACTATCATCGGATATGACCCTGCTGCGTCGAGCAATACTGAAACATCGACCTTGTTTGCTCGCTATATCACCGAATGGTATGGTCTCACACTGCAACCATGGCCTCCGGAGCATCCCGTCGACCTGGTGCTAGTTCAAGGCACAGACGTGGCTGACGATCTGTCAAAATTTCAACGGATGGGCCGGCCAGCGGCATTGCTGGTGCTCTGCAACAGCCCAGAGGTCCTGGACCCGGTTCGCACAACGTGGGCGAGACTAGCGAATGTGGTAGAATACCTCTACAGACCGTGTGGACCACACAAGCTGGCACGAGGCATCTACCATTGCCTGCAAAAGTCCAGCTCCTCACCGACGCGCAACACAGGCCATTCGTCATCCCTCGTTGATCGTTCCCGCATCGGCTTCTCCGAGAAATCGGAGGAGCCGCAGTCTGCAGCAGTGAGCATCAGTGGATCCAGTTCTGACGAGTCGTCGAAGCCGCCACTGGAGGGACCGCGCCGGGGAAGCGACATACAGGTTCATGACGCCTCTGAGGTCGCGCTGCGTGCACAGGCTGAAGAGCGGCAGCGGCAAGCAGCAGCTGAGAGAACCAACGACGAAGGCGTGGTTGGCCGACAGTCGGCTCCAGCTATTCCGGGCAGAAGCATAGACGACATGCCATCTCTACCAAAGGACCAGGACCTTGCGCTGTCTCCATCTACGCCCGTCAACGTCTTGGTAGTAGACGATAACCAGATTAATCTTCGTTTACTCATGACATACCTCGGGCGTCGCAACGTCGCGAGCCTGGAATGTGCCGAGAATGGCAAAATGGCCGTGGAAGCGGTGGAGAAACGACCGGCGGGATTCGATATCATTTTTATGGGTAAGTTTCTGTCCGGCGAGAGGAGGAACCGGAAAATAAAAAACATATATATTTCAAAGTGTCTAACTTTCTATAGATATCACCATGCCGGTGATGAACGGGTTCGAAGCAACCCGGGCTATCCGCGCGCTAGAAAATGAACGAGACGAACAACGACCTGCAACAATCATCGCCCTGACCGGGCTGAGCAGTGCACGCGATGAAACCGAGGCACTGACATCGGGAGTTGATCTCTTCTTAACGAAACCGGTTTCGTTGAAAGAGGTGTCTCGCCTGCTGGAAGAGTGGGAACCGAAACGACCCTGATGATCCTATTAATAGTACCTCCTTTATATCTCTGCATCCTCTCTTTTCTTCGCTTTTTACTTTTTTTTTTCACTTTTCTCTCTTTTCCATTTACTTGATGTAACGAACACGACATTCATCTTGGCTGTGGGAATATTTATGTTGACCTGGACTGGACCTAGGTTTGCTGGAAATTTGTGTACTTTGTATAACATGATACCGAAGTACAGAGCGATATCAAGAGACACGATTTGATATGATAAAATAAACATTTTTATAGTAGCAGCATTGCACATTGAATACGGAAAAAGCAATAACTTATCATGAAAGAAATGAGAATAACATGCCTCGCCGTTACAGGTAGTTCCTGTGGCCCAGCATATAAACTGTATACCTAATTTGAACACACTGTACGTGCCAAGAGATTTTAATAGTCAGCAGCAGCTGGATTAGGCAAGTATACAATTCAGCCTCACTCGCCGCGGCGCCTGTGATTCGTCCGCGGCAGTTTTGTCTCACGTCAGCGCTGAAACGGCGCTTTAGCGTCACCTGACGATCGATCGTTCTATTCTTCAGCATCCGAAGCGAAACTCTGTTGGACCTTGTGTCCTGAATAACATTCTCCGCCGTTCCGCAAACCCAAGTCGCGATCTGTCCTCCCGTTTCCTTTCTACCATCAATCCGCTCACTCTCCTCCCCTTCCATCGCGAATCATTGCAAATGAGGAGAATGATGTCAAAAAAAGACGCTTACAGGAATATCACACCGCTTCCAACATTCATCCCGCGCCAGCTTGTGCTGGACATCCTGCACAGCCATGGCGAAATCATCACGCTGAACCCGCTCGTCCTTGAGCACCACGCCATCTCGTCACCACGCGACGCCCCTGCCGAGGAATACTATTCGACATGGTACCAGATTACCGAACGCATTCAGGTCGTGCCCGGCACGGGGAAGCTGGGGTCCGGCAAAATCAGCTTCCGTGCGTGTTTCCATGATGTCCCCTGGGGCGTGCAGACACATGTCTATGCACCAATGGGTATTGATCTGAGGCACAACTACCGAGTTGGCGGCAACCAGCCCGGTGAGCCGCCGGAGCATCGCGAGCTGGGCTCGGGGGCGCCCGCGAGTGGCTTGTATTTGCGGGAGGATATCGAGATCCGATGCAATTTCGCAATGACTTCGTTTGTGCGCTCGCAGCTCAAGGCCGCGACCAAAGTGCTGGTGGATCGGTTGATCAAAAAGGCCGAGTTGTTGGACGCCGGCGTGTTAAGGGCAATGATGGATCAGGGAGGTCGGCTCAAGACAATCAATCCGGCGGATCGTTCCCAGCCGGCGGTGCCACAGCCGAGTGCCTCGTCGCCGACACAGACGGTGACGACGACGACGATGACAACAGAAGCAGAAGACGAGGTTGTGCCCATGTATTCGCCCCCGCAATATCAGCCGTCGTCGTCGCATCAAGGCAGTTATGGCGGAGAAGAATCCGCGCCGCCGTTCTCGCCCAGCTCGATCGCGTCGCATGCTCCCACCGGCTCTGCTGCTGCTGCTGTGGCTAGTCGGGGAAAGTCGTTTGCTAACGAATTGCCTGGTGATACTTCGTACTACCACCAGATACCAGTTGCGCAACAGCAGAAGCAGCAGCATTCGCCCGTATCCTCGGATTCCGGTACTGGCTGGTCGTCGCCCTCGTATTTCAACTCGTCGCGGCCAACATCGTACTCGACGCAAGCGAGCGCCCCCAGCAGTGCGCCGTACGGACAGCAACAAGAATCGAGACAGACGCAATTCGCGGTTGAGCTACCAACCACGCACGAGGAGGGTGCCGGTAACACCAACCGAGGACTGGGGTTGGCCAACATGCCTGCCTCCGCCGCTTCTGGCGGGGACAGCCGGTCGCAAGGATGGCATGTTCCGACGCAGAAGTCGAATAGATATTGAAGTTTTTGGCGTTGATTTACTTGCGCAGTCGATTCTCTTGGGTGGCACAATTCGTTTGGCGTGGCGATTATCGTTTGGCGTGGCGATTTTCTAAATCATTTATGGTTTCTTTGTTATATACACGAAGACGAGTTCTTAATTAATGCATTGATACCCTGTTTACTCGACCTATTTCGCATGGAATATGGGATACATCCATACATAGGTGAATGATGGATCAGTTCGACTGCAGAATCCATTGACATTCTTTCTCGCTTCAAGTCCCTAATTCCTTCGCGCCTATACCTCAAATCTGGCACAATTTCTCCGTTCATCGCCAAGTTCACTCGCACAGCATGATTTGCCTTGCCCGCCCTGTCATTATACGCGATCCCCACACTGCGGCGCATGAAACGACGACTCTGCCATGCTCCGCCACAACCTGACCTGTTCATGCACCGGATCTAGCCGGGATCATCGAATGCCAAGCCTGCTTAAAGATTCCAAATGGATAAGCACAGCGCTAGTCCTAATATAGTAGGAATCGACAAGCAACACTTGCCCAATCGGGTAACACGCGGAATACCGGTTGGGAGCGGAGTAGGGCTGTGTGGGTCCACGTTTACTCTTATCAGATTCCGGATATAGTAGCTAGGGATGAAGTCTATCTATATATCTGCCATAGTTGCTTCCACTAGATGCACCATTGTACGATTCGTGTCACAGGTTGTGCACACTTTGGACTATTGTTCAGAATTGAGAATTTTTATTGACACAGGAAACTAATCAGAGGAAAGAGAGAGAAGGAGGAAAGACACCCAGGATAATGATTCATTCTCACTTTACAAGAATTTGCCCACTTCGATAGTCTTGGTTACCACGAATCCTTCCGCCGCGGCATTCATCTTAGCATCAGTAATTGTACTAAGCCCCCGTGGATTGCAGACATAGCGCACGTTGTCGAATACCTCGTCTTTGGCTGTTTGTGCGCCCCCGTGCACCCAGACATCGATCTTTCTTAGCGGCCTGTCTTCCTTGTACTGCGCGTTGAACTCTCGGAGTTTGGCAGGCGGTTCGAAACTGGTGACCACAAGGAATCGTTTTCTGAACTCTTCGTGCTCTGTTTTGTTCACGTCGTCCAGGTCCTTGATTTGGTTCTCCAGCCAAACCGAGTTGATCACATGCAGATTGTATACATTTTCCTTCTTCAAGTTTGTGATTCTGCGCTTGCTGACATTGTACCGTGCTGCACCGTGTTCATCGTTTAGTAACCAGTATGTGCAGCCCAGTATAGTAACATTGGTGCCGGGGACATTGTAGCTTCGTCGGTCGAGGAGTCGAACTCTGCCTTGAAGAGCGCGATCCCCTTCGAGCTTCAAGGTTTGCTCGTTTCCGTCTTTTATGGACGCTCCGTAAAACTCATAGTCCCCAGGAACAAAGTAGATGATGGCAAAGCGTGACACCTGTTTCAGTAACCACGACCTCAGCAACTCCAACTCGGTCAATTTGCAGATGTTGCCGGCAAGAATGAGAAAATCTCCTTCCACGGGGAAGTCGTCGCTCAACCTAGACATACAGTCATCGAGGTAGAGATTGGACAATATCTGAAATCGGGGCGCCCGGATTCCTGCTGACATGGTAATATGAGTCACGAGGCTTGTTCAGATTTTTCGAGCGACGAGAGGAACGAGATATATCGATGTTTGCTTCGGTTGGTATTCTTTGATTTTTTGAAGAGATGGCGTTATGCATCTTGATGGGTTTATAATCAACTTCTTGATGTTGAAACAGTTTGCATAGTGACTTCATGTTGTCTGGGCAATGTTTCACGAGCAAGCCTTTGATGACTATAAAATGTGATATCGTTACACATACTATATGGAACTATGGCCATGAACAACTTGTTCTGATGTGCACCGAACGGAGTCGTTCGTACTGGATACTGGATAACTAGCGAAAACATATCGTACAATATTCAACTACATTATCAGAAAACGAGTTGTATAGGTCCTGTCTATATCGTTTATTACATCCCCCAGCAAATGTAGCGTCGCTCACAGCGGCTGCTCATGTTGTTGGGCATTTGCAAGTGGCAACATCGAGATGACTCGAGGCCATCTAGATTGAACGAACCCTGAACCATACTTGTTGATGAGTTATTCGGTATATCCCGGTACACTCGAAAATGATCATGCCTAACTTTATATGTTTTTTCTCGTGTTACCTAGAAACACACAAATGATTACACCCATATGACCTTTTCAGCGTCGAATTTATCATCCGTATCCGTAACATCGTGCCATGGCAGTACATAGACACGTTGATTGCTGAGAACACGCACTCCTCTCTCCTTAAAGTCTGTAAGGAAGTGCGTATGCCCGAACACCCAGACTCTTACCCCATGCAATGGTTCCGAGAGCAGATCAGTACCAAAAGCTGAGGACCACGGGCTATGTGCGTGCCGTGGACTGGACATCTTTTGCAATGACGGTGCATGGTGACTCACCACAAGTACCGTCTGTTTTTTATTCCGTGTTGAACTTTCATTCTCTTGCTCGATCGACCGGATTTCATTCATGAGCCAGGATCGGTCTGCATTGTGACTCATATTGTGACTCTCAACCGTCCAACCGTCAATATTTTGAAAGTCTTTGATTTTCATCTGTACAATTTCTTTTGCATCATCGGGAACCTTGGACCATAATGTACAACCCAGAAGGGTGATGTGTGATATTGAAACACGCTTTTGGTGAAAAACGACCAATCGCTCATTTAGACAGGGTTTCTTTTCGAGTTTCATGGCTCTTTCGAGTCCCTGCTCAAAGGTCCCATAGTAAAACTCGTGATTTCCAAAGACAAAAAATACGATTTGAACCGACCAGTCTGCATTTGATCGAATTCCCGATATTCATCGTAGTCTACCAGACGCCCTATATTTCCTGCAAGGATGAAGTACGGAGCCCTTGCAGGAAATTCAATGGATAAGAATTGCTGATTTGATTCGAGGTGAAGATCAAAAAAAGTCTGAAAGGGGACCGATGGCCGAATTGCTGCCATTAATGTGCAAAACATGACTCTTATTCTTGACAATTCGCGGGAAAGGACATCTTCCGACGATGAAAAAACATGCTCCTAAGGGTTACACATGCAGTTTACTAAATAAGCTCATACCCCATAAAATTCGTACCTCGTACCTTTTGTCAGTATAGAGGAAGAAAGAAACTTAAATGAAAATGAAACGTTTGAAGTTCAATGCGAAAACATTATATCCAATTGTTAGACCGAAACCTGATCACTGAGTTGGCATAGGTTGCAACCGGCCATATAATTGTCATCCTCAAAACGTCTATAGACTGACACGTCCCTCCTCGCCACTCAGAAATACTGTACAGCGATGTGTGCATCCATTAGCTTTGACAGATTCCCAATGAGCAGGCTTGCAATGCATGCGGTAGCCCCAAATGCAATCGAAATATAGTAGACTCTCGGGAATGAGTGTCCAAAAGCCTGAATGACCGCCTCTTGGAGAATGGCATATTTCTCTGCTGTGTCCACCTGGGGCAGTGTCTGTGCGTACTCTGAAAAGGGCACCGAAAGCAACGTGGGCAGCATTTTCGTGATAGTTGGTACGTCCAAGATGCCTACTTGCAGCGCAGCAGGAACCACATAGGTGATTGCGTTCTGGGTCATGACGGCGATGAATTGGTTGTAGAAGATACTAAGGCCAACAACCTGCCCAATTGCTCGGAGACAGACAGTAAGACAAGTTGCTGTTGCGATCAGATCGTCAGGCGATATGAGGGTGATGATGATCTGGTTCGGGATCAGGACGCCCCCGACACTGAGCAGACCAAGCACAAGAGGAGCCCACACGGTGTTGATGTTATGCGGATCAACGGCAGCCATGCATCCGATTGCTGATTCGGATTAGCAGGGAAAATAGGCGGTCATGTACTTGTATGGGTGTCAAACTCACACATGGTTTGAACGACGCAGAATAGTGTCATGATTAGTCGAATATGGCTCTTGAATATGGACACCATAAGCGCCGAAATCACTGCGCCGCCAAGGATGCAGAAACCAAAGGGCAACGTCCGGACGCCCGCCTGAACATGGGTCGATTCGTAAACGCTGATAGACTGCATGATCCAAAAGTAGAGAACTGGTATATAGTTGACACCTGCCATGAGAATCACAGTCATCAACGCCATGAAAGCCTGGGGGTATTGAAGCAGCCGACCAGGAAACATCGGATAGCGAGCCCAGCATGTCTCATACAATACAAATATAGCCACCAAAAGCCCCCCCACGGTCACAAAAGAAACCACCCGTGGTGAATTCCATGGATATGTTTGACCACCCCAGTTCAACCCAATCATAAAGAGGACAATCCCAGAGGTTAGCAGGAACCCTCCAGTAAAGTCGATTCTTCCTAGGACCTGTCTTTTGGATAGACCGTCTGAGTTAGACCGCGGTGGGGGATTATAAAAAATCGAAATTATGATGGCTGTGACAAAGTTCCAGACAGCTATCAAACATGCACAATACCTCCAGTTGCTTTCAGCAAGGAGGCCACCGTACAGCGAAGCCGGAGCAAATGGTAAAAAGGTGGAGACGATGAGTGCAGCATAGAATCCTCGTTGCTGTCTAGGAACGAGTTCGAGTACAGCAGAGATGGAAAGAAGCTCTTCGATTGCCATGCCGATTCCTGTAATAGCCTGTCCGGCAATGAAACCGTATACATTCGGCGTTGCGGCGCAGAGTATCATGCCCACCATGGAGAGAATGACCCCGACAAGAGCCACTGTTTTTCGACCTAAGAGGTCTGCAAGCGGCCCTGCAAACGGCGCTGTGACGCCCGTAGAGATTAAACTTGCCGAAAAGACCCAAACCAGTTCGCTTGATCCATTGAGGTCGGCTGACACTGTGGTGATAATGGCTGCAAAAATTAGAGGACAAACTTGCGACCCAACAAAGGCCATCCCAAAGCCAACAAGAACCGTCAGGAATTTGAAGTTACTCAACTAACAAAAACTATATCAGCTAGACCTCTTGGGGGGTTGTGGTACAGCAATTACTCTTGCTTACCCTCGGACGGTGGTCTTTAACGACACCTTTGCGAATGTCACGCCTGCGTCGTCTTACGGTATTTTTGGCATTATGAACATTTTTAACGCTTCTTCCATGGCTAACCATTTCATGTACCCGTCCTGGGGCTGCCTGGCTCTCTATGGGCATCTTGCCTGTAAAAAGCAGGAATGCTCACCACGCGGATAAAAGCAAAAGAGGTGAAGCAGAAAACACCGACGGTCCCATCGAAAATAAGAATCAGAAGAACATGATCTGTTTACAAGATCAGGGTCAATTGATCTTCGAGTGTAGTCTATCCCTCGCATCATACAGATGTACATCGGCCAATCAGGTCCATGCCAAGCGGATTTCCTGATTTAGTAGTCCGACCTTGCTGGCCAACCACTGCTTTTAATTGGACCTACCAATCACGGGCACACATCACTTCATTGTATGGCTGAATAATTATTAACTGTTGCAGTAAGCTTATCCCTATTAGTTCTGATCCCTACTATATACAGTCCTTATCTTCCCCAGGAAAAATGAAATAGAGAATGTAAACAGCGCAGTCAGCAGTACCGTAGGCACTATCACCGCGAAGCTATCCACGAAAGCTCCCTTGCCGCAATGATCTCCCTCCAGACAGTGGTAATAAAATATCATGTTGACAAACGATATGCCGAAAATACCGCCAGTTACCCGAATGCATTCAAGCTTCACTTGGCTGGGCTTGTTGTCGTCAGTGGGGTTCAGCGGGTGAATGGATTCGAGATCTTCATCCCCATCGCTATCCTCTTCAGTTAGTTCACCATCGTGAGAGCTTTCCGACTCTTCCTCAATTCCTGGTAACTGGGGTGACGTTGATGGCGCCGAGCGCGCAAGTGGCGGTAACATAGATGACAATGGGTGTGCTCGATGTGACGGCGACGAGGTAGTGCTCAGTCCGATGTAATCGTAGGCTGATAAATGAAGTCCAAATCCGAACCCGATCGCGAAAGACTGAATAGTGCTGAAGGTTCCCACTGGGAACCCCTGTGACAGAGTGAACATAGCCAATCCGAAAACCATTAATATGTTGCCAGTAAACGATACTGATCTGGAAACAAGCAAACCCCGTTTGATGACGGCTGACCCGAAGAACACGGCGACTCGACTGGTAACGACAAGAGGCAGCATCCGAATAGCTGACCAGAGGCCCGGATAGTATGCAAACGTTCGAGGAGGTGTATCAACCAGTTGAAAGCCCAGGACTAGACTGAACAGCACTGTGTCCCAAATGAACCCGGCCAACCCAGCGGATAAGAACATGGAATAATTTCTGATACCCGTCTTGCTATCGGGTGATAGCAACTTATAAAAGCCGTATTCCTGCTCGCTGCTTCTTTCCCAGAGCCAAAAGGCGGAGAATAATACAATGCTCACGACTAGTAAGCCGAAAGCAGGCAGTAACCAGCCCTCGTCCCAGAACAAGTGTGCAGATACCTGCGACCCCAGAGCAAAAACGAACAGTGCTGCTGAAATGAGAACAAACCCGACAACATCAAGGTGCGATATCCAAGAGCCTGCTGGGACAGGATTATCAAAGCATTCGTCACCAAGCGTAATGCCAGATAGGTAGCAGGTTAAAGCCACAGTACCAAATATCCCACTGTTGAAGGAATGCTTATCAGTAGGCGTAATCAAATCACATCATCGTGTCCGCAAACTCACTTCAGCCAATAGTTCCATCTCCAACTCAAAAATTCCATGCACGCAGTGCCGAGGAGACCAGCCCACAGAGGCCCTATAATCTTCGCAATCCTGATAGCCATCTGCGAAATCCGGGACTGATCGACTGCAGCCGTCGCAAAGATTCCAGCTGCACCAAGACCCTTGCCAGCTCTCCAAGCTGTGAGCGCTGTCGTCGAACGTTGGTAGCCGGCTACGATGGAGCACACAGAAAACAGGATCGAGGAAACGATAAAGCTAAGGCGATGATAACGCATCTCAACCAGCCCTTCAAAGATAGGCAATGACGCAGCAAAAGCAATTTGGTGGCCGATTATTGTCCATATCACACTCCAGGGAGCCCGAGTACCGAGACCAGTAGTATAGAATGTGCTTGTGGACACGTATATGTCAATCAGTGCTAGGAAGGCTCCCAAACTGAGTCTAGAGTAATTCAATAAAAAGAACAGTTCAAAATATCTTGGGATAATAGAACTCACCCCAACAATTTCAGCTCATGTCGAAAATTGAGAACATGATCAACGAAGCCCATGATGACGTCGTACAAAATTCTGCCGGAATAACGGCTCCTCGCTGAGTAGTCCCCTCCCCGATCACCTAATAAATAACATTTCCAATGTTAGGATGCTCTTTCCTGTTGAGGCTACACTGGGCTCAATAGAGCTGGCTAACTCTATTGCACGAAGACTGTTGCAAGAGCAGGCCGGGATGAAGTTGCGGCAGAATTAAACAACTCTTAAGTGTTTCAGCTTTTGCAGCCTTCGAAATTTAGCGTATCCGTGCAAGCTTTGGCCAGGCCTGCTTATTAAACTAAGTTGTCAATTGCCGGGGTCCAAACTCGAACGCTAAAGAAAAGTTAGCTGATCCTTTTAGGCTCCAATCATTTGATTGATCTCAAGCCCATTGTCATGCTTCTAAAGGTATATTCCGGATACCACCCTTGAAATCCTAACTGGATTTTTACATCAATTTTTATCCACAATATAGACAATATCAGGTTGTGGTCTCTGCGTGAGATCTTCAGCTTTGGTGGAGATCTTGCTCGGCTAAAACCCTAAACAGTAGGATCGACACCGTCTCACCTCCTTTGTGTTGCCACAGCCTCTTTCCGCCCAACTGAATGGTTTGATGAGCCTGGTGAATAATGCTGAACTTTTTGGATTGTGAATAGTGATGTGCGCTTTGCTCCAGCTGCAATTTTCATGTAAATAATGGTCGTAGTCGCAATTGACTGTACTGGCAGCCGTTAGCTATATTATATATACCGAAGGGAGCTCATATAGACCCGGTCAATTATTCGCTATCGGAATAATGGATAAGCTACATAATAAACACTCTCACTAAGTATTCTAGTTTGAACAAAGTCGCTAACATATACCCGTTCCGACACTACTAACTATACTTTTGCTTCAACACCTTAAAATAAGACAAAAGCAAATTTTATTTAGTGACTGAATTGTAATGCTCTATCGCAAGGCGGCTGTTGCTGGCTATTATAGTGCCAACTACTCGTAAACAAACTCACCGGCAAGATACAATGAACAAAGTCTTGTGTAGTGTTACCCTTTAGATCAACAATGCACTCGAGACGGCATGGGTTGGCCTTGTATGGATGCCTGCGAATTATCCTTGAAAACTATTGTACGTGTTTCAGGCACTGATAGCTCTCCAACTATCAGGCTTCATTCTAGAAGGCAAACAATTGATAAAAGCAGCAATTGAGTTCTTAAAAATCTAGACCGGGCGCTTACCTTAGACTGTGGTGGTAAATAGCACTGATTTCCAAGCAAACGTGTCTCTCAAGATCTTCTGCACTATTAGGCGGTAGTACTTGATTTCCCGCGTCTGGGCATTGCAGCCTACTTAGTTCTGTATGTCGGACTTGCAAACTTTTCCTGACCAGCGCGACCATAGACGCACATTGATCATATGCGGGTATTCTTCATCTGATACCTCTCTCACTCGTCGCTAGTGACATGTTGGACCAGTGACTGTCGATTGTGTGAAGGCTCTGTTTCTTTTGATTGAATTCTAAGACTTTCGAGAATGCCACCTATATACCTACAGAGTAATTAATGAAACTGAACTGTTCACATTGTTCCGGTGTAACGACAGAAAGTGAAATCTTTTATATTGTAGTATGCTTGGATTTACAATGACACTGGCGCAACTATATGGGTACCCGGTGTATATATAGATAGATAGATAGATGTATATAAATATAGATATTTACCATTGTCGTACTTTATCCGTCACAAGGGAGGGTTGTCCTCCGTTTTGGTTAATGGAAGTGGTCCAAAACGGAAATCGCAACACAAACTGGCCAAAAAGGGAAGCTTCAGACCAAGCATAGAGCCACTCGGTACAGTTACCGAAGACCTGTTTCCTGATGCAGAGTAGCTCCCGCAAGTGCGACGCGTGTCCCAGCAGCAGCATCTAATTGGCCGTACTGCCGGTTTCGGACCAATAAGATACTGCACCAAGACGAGTCTAATTAAGATATGAGTAGCCCGGGGTGCTCTGGCACTGACCAATCAGCGAGCTGACCTTCTACACGCGTACGTCCTAAGCACGCTGAAGCGTTGCACGACAGCGCTCACGAGCCTCGGTCCTCGAACGTGATATTACTCTCTACTTAGAGAATACTATACGCCACTATGTAATCATGTATAAGTAGTCGAGCTCCCATCGCGAGTGCTCGTTCTCTGATTATTAGAAAGTCTTCTTACTGTACCCAGGGGGCTGTTACAGTGAGTTATTATGAGCCGATCAACCCAGGTGTGCCAAGATACATCGCTTGTTGAATCGGGCGACTTGCCAACTTATATCAGCTTCCTGGATGTCATCTGTGTGGCTATCGAATACCCAGTTTGGAGACAGAAGATTCGCTGCGACATTATCTTTCCTACCAACGTGTCAAAAGTCACAATGCGCAACATAGCCCTTCTTTTATTTGGCTTGCTGCAATTGTGGGTGGCTGCTGGGGTTCCTATTCATAACCACGTGGATCAGCTCGCTGCACAGGGCATCACCCTGAAATACAGATCCTCACCGGCCGGGATTATAGCGAATCCGCCACATTTTTCCGACTGGTCACAAGTGGACCTGAACCAAGTACGCACATCAATACTTGAAGCTGGGGGGAAAGACGCCCTGGTTGCCGAAAGCTGGGCCGGGAACCTGCGAAGAAGGCTGAGGTCGTTGTGGGTTTTCTATGAGACTCAAGGTCCCGTAAAGTCTGAAGCAGGTCGGCCGCAAGAAGGCAAGCGGCCTAATTACTTCACTGCGATCAATATGCTGCAAGACACAGACGAAACAGATCTATATTTGGGAGATACACCCAATGAGTCTAAGCAGCAAGAGACTGGCATGTTTGGCATGGCAGGGCTTTACCTGTCTCATTTTTCTCATATGGATCCGGCTATCATCTTCGACAAATTCACTCCTGGGATTGTTGGGCTGTGTATTTTCTTACTTGTTCCAATCTCTGTGATGATTGTCGAGGCAACAGATAGATTGCATCACCGATGGACCGCGGAGCAGTTCCCTGACCGCGGACGTGGACGAGAACGACTCATTGGCTGCAAGCGCCGGCACGCGATGCTGGCAAAATACGAGCGCGAGAAAGCTGTCATGGAACGAAACCAGAAATGGTGGGGACCATGAAGAGATTCTAAGGAATGGTTTCAGTAATGCCAACAAGTCTGCGGAGGACATCTTTTGGATGTGAAGATATGAGTTATTTGTTCTCTCCCTAGTTAGCATTATACCCGTTATGTTTATAGTTTCGCCAACGATAGCGTTTCTGTGTATAATTTTCTTTCTTTGGCTTTTCTCTGTTATATTGCTTTTTTGAATTTGTCGCGTTTGTCTTATGCTTCATTAGAGTAGCGTATCTTCTCAAAGGATTCTTCAGATGATTCATGTTCTTTGTTTGCAGTAGGTACATGTAATATTTCAATGCATCGAACTTCGTGCGGTTGAGATTGACAGGTTCAACTAACAGTGCTATTTCCCACACTACTGGCTCACCAAGGTACGCCGATATCAATTTGAGAGATGATGGCAAGTAACCGATGTATCAGATCTGCGGTAGATGTCTGAATGAAATCTATCGCTATCGATATGATAAAGGATTGGCTGTAGATGATCGATTGGGCTGACGCAAATATACAAATACATGGACCTAAGAAACTGGGTGATATATTAGTTCCAGCTGGAGAGTAAGAGGCTCAATCTGAGCTATATAACCATCAAGAGTAAGCTTCAAGAAGTAGGCGAATGCCGGTTCGAGAGACCGAGCCGGACAAGTAGCCGAGAGGCTGCGATGCGGGGGACTCGGTCCGGGGAGATGCGGGCGGGGTGCCGGTTGAGGGTGCCCTTCCTATAAAGCATCTTCTAACGACCATCAACTGTCTAACTCTGTTCTACCTTCTTCTAATATGTGTGTCAACTTGAATTGAGCATCGGAAAAAAATAGAAGATAAATCACCATGGCCCAACAGTACACGGTTCCGTTCGAGGTAGGATCTCTGTTTATGTATTTTGCTGGTGTAATTCTGTCTGATGCCTTACCTGTAGCTCAAAAACCCGAGTCTTCTTCACTACGACTGTTTCGTCAACAATGAGTGGATTCCTGCTAAGAAAGGCGGTCGTTTTGAGGTTGTTGGTGAGTTTTGCGGTTTTCTGGATGACAGCCAATCGATACTCATCTCAACAACGTTACAGACCCCGGTACCGACACGGCTTGGGCTAGCTGTCCAACAAGCACGGTAGAGGATGTGCCTCATGCAGTCGAGGTTGCGCACGCTGCCTTTGATCATTATAGAAAGATCCCCCCCCGTCAACGGGCACAGTGGCTGCTCAAGTGGAATAACCTCATTCTGGATAACAAGGACGACCTAGCCAAGATCATCACCTACGAGACCGGCAAGCCGCTTGCCGAGTCATATGGCGAAATTGACTATGCAACTTCATTCACCTGGTGGTTTGCCGGAGAAGCAGAACGAATCGCGGGCACCGTCTCGACTCCGTCATTACCCAACCGCCGTATTCTCACTATCAAGCAACCTATCGGTGTCGCTGTTGCGCTGGTGCCTTGGAATTTTCCTATGGCGATGATCCTTCGCAAGGCTGCAGCAGCGTTTGCAGCTGGATGTACTATGATCGTCAAACCCAGTCCTGAGACGCCTCTGACTATGTTAGCTACTGCGCACTTGGCTAAGGAGGCTGGCTTTCCTGCAGGCGTGCTAAATGTCTTGACTACGGACTTGGACAACACTGCCTCGTTCAGTGAAGCGCTATGCAAACACCCCCTGGTCAAGAAAGTCACATTTACTGGATCTACACGAGTCGGCAAGATCATCGCTAGCCACTGCGCGGAGGGACTGAAAAAGGTCACTTTGGAATTGGGTGGTAACTGCCCGTTCGTTGTGTTTGACGATGCGAACTTCGATCAGGCCCTGGATCAAGTATTCGCGCTGAAGTGGAGGCACGCCGGCCAGGCATGTATCACCGCCAACCGGATTTACGTTCAGGCTGGAATATATGATAAGTTTGCAAACGCACTAAAAGAGCGTTCGAAGAAGATCGTTGTCGGCCACGGTGCTGAAAAGGGAACCACAATGGGCCCGGTTACCACCTCCCGGGGAATCGACAAAGCGTTAAGCCAGGTTGAGGATGCCAAAAAACTTGGCGCGAAAGTGATTCTTGGAGGTAACAAGGTTCAGGACAAGAAGGGCTACTTTTTCGAACCAACAATCCTAACTGACATGACGTCGGAAATGTTGGTCTCTCATGAAGAAAGTTTTGCGCCTATTGCGGCGCTTTACAAGTTTGACACCGAAGAGCAAGCTACTAAGTGGGCTAACGACACGAGCATGGGATTGGCAAGTTACGTGTTCACGAAAAACGTAGACAGATTGTGGCGCATGTACGAGAATCTAGAGGCTGGAATGATTGGGTTGAACACAGGTGAGTATCTTTCTTCTTAGCTTGGCGTATCAAGCTAATTCCCTCCCAGGCCAATCTTCAGCAGCCGAGTCACCGTTCGGTGGCATTAAAGAGTCCGGGTACGGTAAAGAGAGCGGCAAGGACGTGGCTGTGAACGAGTACTTGATCACCAAGACTGGAACATTGACTCTGGAAGGGCACTTTTAGGGCTGTCTTCGGGGGTTTGTGCTACGAATTGACATGTGTAGAATCTGTATCAAACTGGAGATTAGTCATTATTTGGTAGGAAGCTTATAACCAGCACGCAAAATGGAATTATCAATGAAGCCCTTCACGTACAATCAAAAGTTTTATTCCTGTCGTGTTGTTCATTATGATTAATGTGTTCAAGGATAGGGCAGATGTGGAATGTGTTGCTGCGGGTCGCTTGTTCCAGCTCCGGCATGCGAGCATAGTAACGTCCACCAACTACACTACGCCATATGCCGTGGGGCATAGCGCAGATCAAAACATTGATATATTGAGTTTGGCATTCTCGCCCAATAAGCGTTGGCGTTTGAATGTTCTCGGCGCCTCTCCATCATATATTCCCTTCACCAAGCCAAAATGGGATGCTGTCGTCTCCAAGCCAGTCGTACACGGCGTCTCGGGATATTGTCATAGTGAAACGACCTTTCAATTTTCCACTACTCGGAAAGCTCTGTAATATCAGCGGCTTAGACTATATACCATTCTCGATCGTCATATCGAGACAGTGTTGAGTTGTCTACACATTAGCCAGCTGCTGGTTATATGACACGCAAGCACTCCCCCCAGCAAAGTGCTGTGACTCAACCAATGTGGTTTTGATGCATTTTCTGGGCTGTTTGCTGGTTGCCTTAGGAGGCTGTCTCCATGAATCATGAGTATCGTCAGTTTTTTCACGTTTGTGAGAACCCAAAAAGTCCAGGGCATCCTTGCGATGATATGCCTGGTTACATTTCCGTTTGTGATTCCCGTAACATCCATCTTATCGCTAAACAGAAACACGCATCATAAACGAGAAGTTCAGTGTGGTGGTACGTTGTTGGTTATTACTATCTTGTTATTCTATGCTGACTCGCTTGTTCAATCAGTAAATGCGCCTCCGGGAAAGGCACTGTGTCCTCAAGGGATGTGTTGTTCTCGCTATGGGTAGGGTTACATCCATTTCTAACACTGACTGATGCTGATTACACGAAGCTATTGTGGAACAGGAAAAGATCATTGCGGTCTAGGATGCCAGAGCAATTGCAAACTTGCCTTGCCGAACATGTGAGATTTACCTAACTATCGCCAAACCCATGTGCTGACCTGCTTGAAAATAAAGCGTACCTAAATGCCCGGGCTCAATGAGCCGTTCCATCGCATACTACGAAAGCTGGGCGAGCCACCGCCGTTGCAATAAATACATGCCGAGTGACATCGACCCAACCCCATACACCCATATCAACTTTGCATTTGCCCTGCTGGATGAGCAAGGCAAAATTATGCTGTCCATGCCCAACGACACGATCCTATTCGACCAACTCAAAGAGTTAAAGATGAGGGCAATTGGAGACTTGCAGCTATGGATCGCCGTTGGTGGGTACGGAGTTGGATCAAAGCCGTTTTCGAAACTGTCTACTACGCAGAAAGGGCGCCATAAGTTTATCGACTCGGCGTGCGAATTCATGCATAAATACGACTTTGAGGGAATGGACTTGGATTGGGAGTACCCTGCTGCCACCGACACGGGCGGCTCCAAGGCAGACACCGCGAATATAGTACTGCTCGCAAAGGAATACCGCGCTCGCTGTAGAGGGAAAGGGCTGAGCGTTACTGTCCCGGGGGGAACTTGTAAGTCTGCCTGCCCTGCTAGCATGGCAAACGATCTAACAGGAAGGGGGAAAAAAAGTCTACATGGACAACTTTGATCTCAAGAGCCTCGAACCACATGTCGATTGGCTCAATATCATGACCTACGATCTCCACGGCAGCTGGGAAAAGCCTGTCAAGGCGGAGCCGCACACCAACTTGTCTGATATCAAACAATCGCTGGACTTAGTCTGGAAAGCAGGTGTTAGTCCGGAAAAGGTAATCCTCGGTCTTGCTGACTACGGCAAGACCTATACGTTATCGAGTGGTTCCTGTACCAAGCCTGGATGTGCAGCTACCGGGGCCGGAAAGCCAGGTCCATGCTCGAACGAAGCCGGCAGTCTGCATAATGCAGAGATTGACACCATCCTGAAAAAGAACTCGAGCATTAAGCCTGTCTTTGATAAAAAGGCGGCAATAAAGTATTTTGCGTGGAATACGACCCAATGGTGAGAAACAATACTTTTCATGTTCTATTAGCGTCTCCCGTGTATAGCTAACGGGAAAACTAGGGTTTCGTATGATGATAATGAGACATGGATGCTGAAGAAGCAGTACGCCGCAGACAAATGCCTTGGAGGAACCCTTGCCTGGGCGGTTGATATGAAGACAATATCGCAAGGAGACGAGATCTCAGCCGATTGAAGGGAATCCTCTAAGTCCTGGGGCTATGTATCTCTATTCGATGTTGTGTTTGTTTACTTATTTTCTCCTGTCTGTAAAGATGATCCACCAGTTGTAACTACCTCCACCAACGAATCAATGTCACTGTTTATGAAAAGTATAAAAAAGGTATACCATTGTGTGTTCTACCGTGGAATTTATGTCAAAATGCCATTGCCAGGCAGTGGCAGATCCGTCATGATCCTGACGAAGCATCGGGCCAATTGAATCGCGGCTCGGGAGCTCTGGAGGGGCAGCTGAAGCATTTGATGATGCATCTAAAGCCAAGCTTCCTTTTTTTTTCCCTCTTCAACTTCGATCATCTTATCTGATTTGTTGGGATTTGAACAGTTGTTGTCGTCGTAAAGCGAGAATGGGAGACCGGGAATGCCTTAGGGAACTGCGCGCTCTGGTGCAGTCGCACCCACTTGTCGACAATCATGCCCACAACATCCTCAGCGCTGAGAATGCGCTCAACTACGATGCCTATCCGCTAGAATCCCTCACTTCCGAGGCTCATGGCAAGGCACTCGAACAAGCACGGCATACGGTTGCTCACCATACAGCGGTCAAGCAGCTCGCCACTCTGTTTGACTGTGAGCCCAGCTGGGAAGCTATCAAGGATGCCCGGAAACAGTGGGTATCGCGCGACTATGAGGGATTTGTGCGCGAATGTCTCAAGGGCACGCACGCCCTCCTTCTTGACGATCTGCTAACTGATAAAGACATTGAGCAATACTCATGGCATGATCGCTTTACCGCATCAAAAACGAAACGAATTGTCCGCATTGAGACTGTCGCAGCCCAGATACTACGCGATAGCAAAAAGCGCGGATTGAACACACTGGACGCACTACGTGAATTCGTCGTGCGCTTCAAAAACTTCATCGACCATAGCTTGCAACAAGAACATGTTGCCGGCTTCAAGTCCGTCATCTGTTATAGAACAGGATTGGATATTTCGTTGCCTTCCGCCCATGACGATATCTTTGGTTCCTCTCCGGGGTCCGACACGGCAAGAGAGTCTTTTCTGCGTACTTACGAGGAAGGGGAACCGTTCCGGATCGCTGATAAAGCATTCAATGATTACTTGGTATACATGACCGTGGAATCCATTAGATTTGTAGCGCTAGATAGGGAGATCAAAGCAAAACCGCTTCAATTCCACACTGGGCTGGGGGATTCCGATCTTGATATACGACTCGCCAATCCCGCCCATCTGCGGCCACTGATTGAAAGGTATCCAGAAATCGATTTCGTTTTGTTGCACTCTTCCTATCCTTATACTCGAGCGGCCGGGTACCTTGCCTCGGTTTATCCCAATGTCTATCTTGATCTCGGAGAAGTGTTCCCCATGGTGAGCAGTGATGCCGAGGATTCAATCTTACGACAGGCCTTTGATTTGACACCAATCAACCGTCTGCTTTGGAGCACTGATGGTCACTTTCATCCGGAGACTTTCTGGTTGGCGAATAAACAATTCAGGGATACCCTAGAGACGGTATGGTACACAGTCCCAAATCCAATGTTTCTTTTCTTGACGGGTTTCTAGGTGCTTGTCGACTATGTTTCCCGAGGAAACCTCACTCCAGCGGACGCAAAACAAGCAGCTGTTGACATTTTGTTTTTTAATTCAAACAAACTGTACGGCCTCAACCTACCTACTCCCGAAACTTATAGTATCGCCTCTCTAGGTCGCGCTACTGTGCGCGACGTTGCGACTGCACAACTCAAGCTAGACAAACTTAGCGGACAAGATCCCAATCTCGTCGTCTGGATGCAGTGGGTGGATTATACAGCAACTGTCCGCGTGCGCATGTTCCCCCTCCGCGAATTCATCAAAATTGCAAAAGGTCAACGGCGCATTGGGATTACCATGGCGTCTCTGCACATGCTGCAAGACGATCATCTTGCCCCCGGTGGGTTTGCCACAGGGCAATTCTATATGAAGCCAGATGTATCCACATTCAGCCGCAACGTTGGGCTCAACAGTCACAGCGCCACGGTCATGACCCTTTGGGAGACTGAAGACGGAAAGGAACTGGAAGGATGCCCACGCACCACACTGCAGCGAGTTGTGAGAGTACTGGAACCCATCCAAGTAACTCTTGGATTCGAGATCGAGGTCGTCTTCCTCCGCCAGTCTGACAACGGTCGCCTGGAACCTTTGACGAGCACCCATTCATGGTCCAATATGACAACCGATATTCGCCAGAACGCACTCGCTATCATCGAAGAGGTTGTCTCTACCTTGGCCAGTATTGACATCTACCTGGAGCAGTTCCACGCAGAGTCCGCACCTGGGCAGTTTGAATTCATTCTGCCACCGGATTCGCCGCTTGCTGCAATCGACACTCTCCTCAAAGCGCGAGCAACCGTACAGAACGTTGCCGAAAAACACGGTCTTCGCGCTACGTTATACCCTCGCCCATATCCATTTGCTGCTGGAACCGCATCGCATGCCCACTTCTCCATTTCGCCAACGACGCACGCGGACTCCTTCCTTGCCGGTATCCTCGAACATTTTTCATCCATCACCGCTTTTTCTCTCTCTCAAGAAGCCAGCTACGCCCGCGTAGCGTCCGGTGTCTGGGCTGGGAGCGAATGGGTAACCTGGGGTACGCAGAATCGCGAAGCGCCCATCCGCAAAATATCCGAAGGGCACTGGGAGCTCAAATCCGTCGATGGCGTAGCAAACATGTACCTCGCCATGAGCGGACTTTTGGCCGCCGGGTATATAGGAGTCAAACGCGGCATGCCGTTGTTGCACGGTGACTGCCCCGTTGACGCGGCAACGTTATCTGCCGCAGACCGCGCGAAACTGGGGATAGTGAAACAGATTCCGAAGACGCTTGAAGAAAGTCTCTCGTCACTGGAGAACAACTCTGATTTCAAGAGAATGCTAGGTCCAACGTTCATCCGAAACTACTGTGCAGTCAAGAGAGCCGAGGCGCAGAAGCTGGCGGCCATGGGAGAGGAGGAACGGAGGACATGGTTGATCAATAGATATTGATCGTCGAGCCTTCTTCCTCAGGTTTACTTCTTCTTGATTTAGAGGGAAGATACATGATCAGTGTTCAGTACTGTTGCAAGCATGGACGAGAACGTACGTGGTTGAGAATATACTTGAGGCTAGTACTCGGTTATGACATGATGAATCAATAACAATCGAGTGTTTTATCATAACCTGCCAAAAATATGTAGATTGTAGTAAAGGGCCGAATAGTGACAATCAGTGATTAGCTCTCAAACGCTCAATCACATATGTATGTTGTCATTGTGCTTCCCCTCAACTTACATTGAACAATTAGCTGCATCTTCGGCCAATCCACCCAGCTTACGACCAAATTATGTTCGTTACTTCTTCTCACGATACAAAGGCCTGAGCTTCGGTTTCCTTTACTGATTAGACTATTCACTTGTAGTTTGTGCCGAACCAAGACTATTTCAAATGAAAGACATAAGAAAATCTTGATAGATCTGCATATGTAGAGGTTTATTGATCAGGCTACAATAACTACCAACTCTTAGGGTTAACCCGCCGGGGGAACGACCTGAAAGACCAATCTAGAGAATTGATACAATCTACCTGCACCGTACAAGACGCGAGGGAATACAAAATCAATGAAAGAAAAAGAGAACCTCTAAAGGAAAAAGGAACGCCGCTACGGCCGTTTCACCACCTTATATTTTGTTGTTTTGACGTGGCTCCAATCGAAGCTATCCTCGCTGAGACTCCATGCCATGACACCTCCAAGGTTTCTCTCGTCCACGATATCAGTAAAGTTGCTCTCCATCAGGAGCCTTATGTCCCATATCCAGACCAATTTCGCGGACGTAACATAGTAGTACTAGCCGCCTTAGACTGCATCAGGCATGCCGTTCTTCTGGGCTGCCCTCCATGAATCAATCACTGAGACGCTATTGCATGGTCCATAGTCCGACAGACAACCGAGGTCACAGTGAACGGTTGTATTTCCAATGAAACGAGGGAACGTTGATCGGTTAGTCTGGGTTCCCTCCAATTCACGCATCCATACCAGTGAAGAGAAAGACGTTCGTCGGGCTTTTACAGTTCAAAGAGAAGTCTTAGGGAGATTGACTCATCCAAGCGGCCATATGAGCACCGATTCCGTCGACGCAAGAAGAGTCTTCGTCTAAGGTGTGATTTCATGGAATAATTATAGGCGAAAAGAGGCATTAGACTTCATAAAGCAAACGTAGTCTTATTGCGAAGGGGTATATTGTAGAAATCCAAATGTACAAAACAGAGCCAACAGCACTCCGAAATCAATCCCAGTTCCTCCGTATTATAGGCCGGGCTGGATCCCATGGCCCAATGACAACATTCTTGTACTTTTGCAGCCCGATCAGCCACCAGCTGCATAAGCCCATCACCAGAGCTGTAAGAAGACTGCCGAGAAATGACCCTACTATCGCCGCGGCCCATCCACCTCGAAGCGCAATACCGACTCCGGCGCCAGCGGCAAGGACCAGTGCGAAGGTTAGGAGCAGATGGCCGGTCCAAGAAACATGTTTCAAATGTCGGCGGAAAACGGGAAACAGGCCGAATACTTCGATAGAGAAGAGGGTCAAGCTGAACACATGAGTGGTTGAAGGCAAACGTGAAGCCAAGACTGTCGACGCCATCAGTGCTGCATTGGTAGACAGAGATGCTGGGAACTTGGTTGCATCCGCGCCACCTTCTCCGCTGCCATAGTCAAAAGAGAATATGTTGATAATCATCAGCCAGCAACTCAGAGCCCAGATTGAGTCGCTAGCGGTAGACTTGGTGAGGGATTTCAGGATAGGGCTCAGACCGAGCAGTGCGCAATATATCAGAACTGCAGACTTGACTGTTGCCAGTCGTTGTCGATTCCGTGTCGACAACAAGGATTTGCCATTTTCATTAGGAGAGTAAAACAGGTTGCTCGGTTGCAGGATAGGAGAGTTCGGGTTCGCGGATTGGAACGATGATGCGCTGAGCTCTGTACTTCGACGGCGCAGATACATATCCGAGCTGGATCGTGGGATGTTCAAGCCCAGCCCGTGGACATTGCTTGCATTGCCGTTAGACTGTGATGTCATTGCTCCGGGATTCGAGGTGCTGGAAGAGGCGCTGGAGCCGTCATCTAACTCAGCTCCTTCAACCATCTGAGCGGCCTTGATGGCTTCGCTCTGCTCTTTCCAGACCCAAGCATCCCACAACACCCAGCCTAGGACAGTGCCCGTTGTGCCCCAGCCGACCACCGAAACGGGGCTCACGCGGTTTTGGACAATCTCGACGAAACAGCAAACGAATATAACAACCGAGCACACGTGTTGGACGATGACGGTAGAGTCCGCAACGAGAGGCCAGAAATCGTAGGGTCGAAGGCGGGGGTTTCGTTGCAGGTGATCAAGAAAGGTCTCTGCATCCGTGTAGTTGTCGGGATCTGGTGTCGGGCCTATTAGCTTATGTACAGAGCGAGGTTGCAAAAAAAAAAGACAACATCCAGCTTACAAGACTGTCGAACCCACATCAACTTCTTCCATGCTCCCTTACGCTTCTTACGTGGTCGTCGTTCTTTTAGCTTGCGGGCATCGGGGTTCCTAGCTTCGAAGCCAGGAACGGCCGGTGGCGGTCTCAGCGCAGCAACAGCAACTGAAGACGTATTCGACACTGTACCATTGACAGATCTGGGCTGGTTGTCTTGCCATAATCGCGGCTGTGAGTGCGCATAATATGCATGTTCGGGCGCAAGTCGCGTAGGATCCGGCGGAACTCGCTGCGGCAAAGGCGGCTTCAACCCTCCGGCCCTGTTCGGATGGGTCTCGACAGGGACCGGCGGCGGGATGGGGGGAGGGGAGGGTTGCGGTTGAGGCGCCATCTGGCCTCGGAAAAGCTATAAGGAGATCATGACAGCGGGTCAGACGTGAAGCCGTGACGCTGTCGTGGACATTTGCAAGATATTGGCTCCGCGGAGACGTCACGTGATGACCCCTGAGCAGGAAGTTTGAACTTAACACACCACTCCAAGAACAGCGAAAAAAAATGAGAGACAACTGGTGTATTGCAGAAAACGAATACCTTGAAAATGCTGTGCTTTAGAGTATCTGGGCGAAGTCGTGACAGTTCAGATGGGCTAAGGCAGGTTTGTGTTCCATCTTCCCCATAACTTTCAGCAGTTAAATATTATGCACAAACTGTTTGCTGTTCGGTGGTCTTTATTGGAACAAAAATTTCATATATCGGTCCTATATCCGTATATCACTTTATATTAAAGACATCGCATAATCAAAATCCGGTGTATGCGATCAATGGATTCAGTATCGGTCATTCCATATCATCCAATAAACTTTGTAAGGAGCTATATGGCTGTCAACATCAAGATCGGCTGGATTTTACTTCGCATTCATTCAAAGCGATGTATAATCGCACGATCTCGGCGAAAGATTAGTGAAAGCCAATGTGAAACCAGGTTCAATGTCTATTGATTCAGATCGAATTCTATTATTGTAATCAACCCGGGCTATATTAAACGATACATGTACTTTGCGTATCTATCTGGTGCAGGTAGTATACAGCTATGCACCCGGCGGCAGTTTATGTGTTTGATAATACACATCAAGAAGTTACGTGACCACATGTCCTTCAAACAGTCGACATACTGTGCTAAACAACAGATATGTCGGTCGAAATGGGTATCGCCGTGATGGTTTTAGGTGCGCATTCATGGGTTCGGGCTACTTTTCAACCCCACCGCTTCGTTGACTTGAAAGAACAGAGACACCAAGAAAGAGAACGCTGAGCGTCGTTTTCTCTGGTCTATTGCTGCTGCTGACTTTGAAGTTCCTTCTGTAACTCATCCCGAGCTTGTTTGGAGAGTGCTTGTTCATCCATGCTATTCCGTCGACCCCAATTCTGAGGCTGTCGTTTGAGGAAAGCGCCGACTGCACCCAGGTAGCCCTCATGTCGTAAAAAGTAGGCCGTCTTCTCGCCCTTGGACCAGAATTTGATGGCATAGGAAAGGGTATTCATGGTCTGGCGGTGGCCGCGGATGAACGAGCCGCCGAAATATATGTGCTTCAGCCCATGCTTTTCAGACTGGAGGTAGGCGATTTGGCCAATATTATTACTGTAGCATGTTAGCGGATCAAAGAATCCTTAGAAGCACAAAAATGGAGCCCACCTGATGGCAAAAAGGAGGCTACGACTCATATCCTCAGGGCTAAACTGTGCCTCGGCTGCTTTTTCGAAAGTTTCGCCTGCATCTTGCGCTTGACGTTCTGCAGCACGCTTCATCTTGAACACTTTGCCGAAGGTACTAGCAATTGCAGTACTCTTTAGACCTATCTTGGAATAGTCCATGCCGTAGATGTCTCCGACCAGCATGTCGACACCGCTGTTGTCGCCACGATCGGCCATGGCCAACATATCGTCAAACGTAGTCGCCCCGGTCAGAAGAGATAAAATCCCCCAGAATGTACCTCCACCAAGGTGTGTACCGCCAACTCGCAGAAATTGGTTTGGTCCGGATACCTTGATCATCGACACTCCCGATCCGATATTCACAAGAAGGTAAGGATATGCGCCGGCCCGCGGTTCGACGAAATGCATGTTCTCAGTCTCGCTGTAGCTGAAAACCTCATTTGGAATTTCATTGATGAAAAAATCCAGGCCTAGTCAAGGAGAAGAAAAGTTAGTATCCACTACACATCACGAAACCGAGAATAGAGGTCATACCGGTGATCAGACAGTCCATCTCCTCTTCTCGCATTATGTCTACATTCAAAGTTTGTTTCAGTCTGTCATAATATTTATAGGCGCCTCCGCCCGTGGCAATAACACATAGCTCGTCTGGAGCGGAGCCATTGAGTCTTTCGTGGTCTTGTTTGAGTTGCTGGATGAATTCGATGCACCGGTCGATGCGCTCCGTCTCGAAGCTCATGAAATTGAGGCGACCACCTTCTTGGGGGGACTCCAATTCCCTTGTAAAGTATACTAGCTTCGCTAAAGAGCCTCCGATCTGTCAATGCGTGGCCACATATCCAGCGTCAGCCCATCATGTTCCTGCGGGGAAGCATTGCGGGGGAATTCTGTTTGAGAGGCACTCACGTCAACAGCCACATGGCTCACCACGCTGGTATGGTGCGGAAGCCGAATATCCTTTCGTTCATAATGAACACCATCGCCATCTGGAATACTGTCCGGTGTCGCGGGTTGGTCGTCAACAATATAGGCGCCCTTGACATTAATCTTAACGGCGCCGGGGTTGATGATAGCTTCCTCCAAGCTCGGGCGGGAGGGGTCGGCCTCGGCCGAAGCATTGTTTGAAGGCGACATTGGCGTGTGTGAAAATTGAGTGCGATGGTCTATAAAAGGTCGAGATAGGACAAGCGCCACATGGCGGAATGCTGGCCGTTGGTTTCCGAATAATGGTTCTCTTTTTGTTTGCGTTGCGGTTTTGTGCTCCAGAGCGGTTTATAAAAGCTAAGTCGTGCCCAGGCTTACGGCGTATATCTCCTTCTGGCCGGGGAGCAGGACGTGCCGGCGTCGTATCAGGCTATCAGCTAAGCGTGAAAAGGGCTCAGAGGCTAAAGCGACTCTTACTAGCAGCCGAGCTTCAAAGGAGGAGCAATCTGCCAGATAACTTAATGGGATTAGTTCGTGGTTCGCAACTTGACGGTTCTCTGATCCCCGTCACCGACGCACGCAATATGCAATAAGTGTGTTCATTGTCGGGCCGAGGATCGTGGCCGCTCCCGGAAGCTGGGGACACTATGTGATATCCCTGGATCCTCCCAGGCACCAATATTTCTTTCCTCTTTGTTAGAATAGGCTGATAAGCAGGTGGTGATTATATCGCGGTCCTTGGTCGGTTTCATGGTTACTGAATCAAGACAAGAGATCTCCGCTGGTCGGTCCGATTCAGGGTGGCTGACAGCTCCTTATCGGCACGGATCAGCGTAATTCGGCTTTTCTCGAGAACCGAAATCTGGCTGTTATTGATATATTTCGTGTAGAGGGCGCGAAAGCTATGTATGCTGTTAAATGTCACTGCACATCAGTACATTTGGTAAAGTTGATCGAGTCATGAAAAGCCAACGAGCGACGAATTATTATCTTGACGCCTGGAAGACGCCATTGGGAGAAGCGTCGAGATCTATATATACTGTTCCTGAGCATGGATGGGATCTTCTGCCCCAACACAATGAGGGGAGTGGAAAAATGGACTGACAAGAAAACCGCTTTTGCCTTTTGCCGAGAAGTAGTCGCAGTGTGGTTGAGGCAGTCGCGATGGGCATCGAAAATCGTTACCTGAGCGAGCGCCTTCCTTGTGCGGATACAGGGCCATGGTGTCTGCTTTGGATCTTGTCGACAGACTGACTTAACCAGTCTTTACCAGCATGCATTCAGCAATTGTGTGTCGAGTGTCCAGAGCTACACTCAAAGGGCTGTTCCTGGACCGACACAAACTGGCCTTGATGCTTCTGGCACCGTATTCCTACTGCCTATCAATACTGCAACCTCCCATTACGCCAAAAGCGCGAAGCAATGTTCAGTTTCAAAGTGCTGCTTCTATATTGCCTCTTCAGTCGCACTCAATCGAGCCCGATTTTTGGGCATCCTCAAGTTGATTCACGTAGCGGCGCATCCAAGCCTAGCCAGTTCCTCCCGTACGATAATGACACGGGGAGGTATCGCTCCAACAGACATGCTTTTGTACCTGTCTTGCAAGGATCTTTTCGAATCGTCGGCCAGTCGGGCGTTCCAGCCATGGCTGCAGTACTGTTGCCCAATGGCAATGTTGTCTTTCTGGATAAGGTCGAGAACTACACTCAACTGACCCTGAGAAATGGGCAGTACGCCTACTCGGCTGATTTCAATCTTACTACGAACACACCGCGCGCGTTGCCATATGAAACCAACGCTTTCTGTGTCGGTGGTGCGTTCCTGGCCGATGCTCGCGTTATATCAGTGGGTGGTAATGGACCACTATCAGAAATTGATCCGACGGTGGGTGACGGCTTCCGTGCAATCCGTTATCTAGGGCCCAATTATCAGCATGAAGGCTGGTACGAGCCAGGCCATGAGCTTTCCAGTGCTCGTTGGTACTCTAGCGTGCAGATCTTACCTGACAAGACCCTCCTCGTGATGTCCGGCAGTCTCAACGGCTTAGATCCGATTAAAGAGGAACATAACAATCCTACTTTTGAGATTCTTGACAAGAATGGCGTGGGCATCAGCAGTAGCATTCCAGTCCCGATACTTCAGAGGAATCAACCGTACTACATGTATCCGTTCCTGCACCTGCTAAGGGATGGTAATGTGCTTATTTTCGTTGCTCGCTCCGCAGAGATATTCGATGTTCAGAGCCAAGTCACAGTGAGGAATCTGCCGGATCTCCCAGGGAACTATCGCACATACCCAAATACTGGCGGCAGTGTTCTTCTCCCTTTATCAAATGACAGATCTTGGGAACCTGAAGTCATGGTATGCGGTGGGGGGCAATATGTAGACATCGACAGCCCGGCTGATCCCACTTGCGGACGGATACTACCGCTCTCTGACAATCCTGAATGGGATATTGAGTTGATGCCCGATCCAAGGGTGATGTTAGAGGGGTTACTTCTCCCTGATGGCACCGTTCTGTGGTTAAATGGAGCTGCATTGGGAGCACAAGGGTTTGGGATTGCACGAGATCCATGCTTTGATGCTCTCTTATACAAGCCTGACGAGCCCGCCAGGCTCAGATGGAGTATCATCGGTACCTCAGAAATACCTCGGTTGTATCATTCTGTCGCCATCTTGTTGCTGGATGGCACCGTTATGGTGGCTGGGTCCAATCCAGCGGAACAGCCAATTCTCAATCCCGACCCGAGCAGCCCATTGACCGCGTATGAGACCGAGTTTCGCGTGGAGATCATCACACCCCCCTATCTATCTGGGGACAAAGCTTTGAGACGACCGCAAGATATTTGGATCTCTCAAAAGACCCTTGCAGCGGACGGCAGCAACTTTTTCATCTCCTTTACCGGCCAACAAGATGCTCAATTTCTGCAGATTGCCTTGTACCATGGTGGATTTGTGACGCACTCTCTCCACATGGGCCAACGCTTACTTTTTCTTGACATAGAAAACTTTCAGCCTGGGTTAGCGTACCAGATGGTGAAAGTGACGATGCCACCGTCCAGCAGCGTCGCTCCAGCCGGGCCGTACGTTCTGTACGTGGTGCTTGACGGGGTGCCTGGATTTGGACAGTTTGTTATGGTGCAGTAGTTGCTAGACGGCTCTTTATACTAAGAACAACGTTATTATGCCTATGAGTATGGAATCATGTATCTCTTGAACTGATAGATTAGACCTTTGCATAGTGACAGTACATCTATACAATGAACCATCCATATTGCCTTTCTGATTGATCCAATTGAATTCCACTGACCCATACCAATTTGTATCAGTGTTGATGCATCAAAACATACGTGAACTTCTTCAAGTATACTGGTGCCATGTCCGCATCCTCGTCTTTTGTAACCATAATGTCTAGAATGAGGCTGCTGTCTGTTGGCTCTCTTGTTTTCAAGATGGAGTAGAGACCAACTACCGGTATGCAATTTTTCTAGATGTCCTTTGAGACCCAGAAAGACTATACTGAGTCACTCTATAGAATGCTATAATATGTCATTTCTGAAGCAGCTGTGCAGTACTCTGTCACGATCAGCTTATGCAAAACAAGCCACTTCTGAGCACCTAATGCTTGAAGATGAACCATCACATTATGCATCTCTTTGTTTGCTGATTTCGACTAATTTTAAAAAGTGGCTAGTGGGTTCCCCTGTCACTATGCGTTGCTTACTTGTACTTTCTTTTCTGTTTGCCCGCCGTTGCCTCCCACTCCTGTTCATCTTTGTATCTCTCCTCTTGCCTCACACATTAGACTCACTCCTTTATCTTATTTGTCTTCACTCTGGTGAGTTCGTTTCAAACTGCTGTATTCAGAATAAATTCACATCTTCTATTGCCCTTTCCATCTTGGATATTCATCTGCGAACCTTGCAATTGCGCGCGTTTGCTGCGCGTTTGCCGTTGTGTTATGTCTCTGGGGCAGCTTTTTTCTGCCCTCGACACTGCTCATCCGCTAATGGTTTCTTCCTCTGCTGTATTCCCAGTTGGCTTAATCTCCTTCTACTGACTGTCTTCGATCTCCCTCTCTTCAACATCTCCATCTACTGTTTTGCATTTATTATCGGTCGTTCGCGTCTTCGTTTGTCCATCCCTCTCAAACAATTATCTGATCTCTGCCCTCATCAGGTTCCGAGTCCAACCCATCAGGGCGTCCATCCATCTCGCGATGGACACCTTCAGTCCGCAGGAATTTGCCGCGGTGTTGCCCCAAATTGAGCCCAAAGCCAGCCGCATGGATGCCGCTGCGGTCGCAGTCGCGCGCGAAAAAGGTTGGACTGAGCCTGAGAAGTATGACTATGTCAAATACAACACCAATCCTGCTCAGTCCGTCAACAAGATCATTAGCGAGAGTGCACAGCAGCCTACCCAGGTACACGGCTATGAGAATGATCTTACTTGGGCTTCTGAAGCTCGTCGGTATGAGTGGGAAGAGGAGTATGGGGATGTTGGTCCGGAGGTCAAGGAGCTTGAGGAGATGCTGTTCCGTAGCGACTTCATCAGTCGGGCGGGTGTCAAGTTCGAGAAGTGAGTTTCCTCCTTTCTCTTTCAACTGTAGTTGATTTTGCAGATTCTCTTTTACTGAGACCTTGCAGCATCAAGAAAATCCAGGTGACGGCCGAGTCCACCGAGCGTCCAGCACCGATTGTCAACTTTGATGACGCCGGTTTGCACCCTGTCGTTTTGAATAATGTGCGTCTTTGTGGCTACAAGGTCCCGACTCCTATTCAGGCCTACTCAATTCCTGCTATTCTGAAGGGGTACGATCTGATTGCTGTTGCTCAAACCGGTAATTGCCTTACGCCCTAAACCCATCAGATTCAATCTATCAATCTCGAACTAAAATGCGTTGCAGGCTCTGGCAAAACAGCCGCCTTCTTTATCCCAGTGCTGTCAAAGTTAATGGGCAAGGCTAAGAAGCTGGCCGCTCCACGTCCGATGATCACCGGACCAGACTTTGACGTTGGCGCTCGTGGTGTTGTCGCCGAGCCTTTGGTGTTGGTGATTGTTCCAACCCGTGAATTGGCGTATCAAATCTTTGATGAAGCCCGTCGTCTTTGTTATCGCTCGATGCTGCGTCCTTGTGTTGTATATGGTGGCGGTCCAGTCAAATCCCAGATCGATGATCTTCGAAAAGGGTGTGATATCCTCATTGGTACTCCGGGTCGTCTCGTTGACTTGATGGGGCGGGGCCATGTTTTGTCGATGAAGCGTGTTCGGTAAGGATTGCTGAAGCCAATTCATTTTGAAAGCAAAATAACAAGGGTAATTAGGTATACAGTCATTGACGAGGCTGATGAGCTTCTCCAGTCGAACTGGGAAGCGGATTTCACTAAGCTTCTTAGCGGCGCTGGTATGGAGACTCTTCCACCTCATACACACTGAAAAAGGCACTGACTCTGCAGACACCAACGAGGATGCCGATCATTGCTACATGATGTTTTCGGCCACCTTCAACAAGGAATGCCGCAAGCTTGCTCGCAAATTTCTTGCCAGCGACCATGTCCGCATTCGCGTTGGCCGTGCGGGGAGCACTCACGTCAATATCCAGCAGCAGGTAAGCCAACCCTGGGTATGACTTTAAGCTCCGAGGCTAAAAAGAAACCAAGGTGGTGTATGTTGAGCCTGATCTTAAGAGAAAGTGTCTATACGATTTGCTCTTATCTATGCCACCCGCTCGCACCTTGGTCTTTGTCAACACCAAGGCCGAGGCAGATTTGGTGGATGATTTTTTGTACAACAAGGGATTGCCGAGCACTTCTATCCATAGCGATCGTACCCAGCGTGAGCGTGAAGATGCTATGTAAGTTTAACCCGCCCCATTTTGGGTAAAGAGTATGTATATAACGTTCTTCCCATAGCCGCGCTTTCCGTACGGCCGAAGCCCCGATACTCGTTGCTACGTCTGTTTCGGCTCGTGGTCTGGATGTGAAGAATGTCATGCACGTCGTCAACTATGATCTCCCAAGTGCAAACTGCGGTGGCATTGACGAATACGTTCACCGCATTGGTAACTTGAAACAGACTCCGAGTTGCCTCACAGACTAATGAAGAAAATTACAGGCCGCACTGCGCGTATTGGCAACGAAGGCTTTGCAACTTCTCTGTACACCGAGAAAAATAGTGACATTGCTCCGGATCTATGCAAGCTCTTGATAGAGGCCAACCAGCCCATTCCAGATTTCCTCGAAGAGTTCAAGCCCAAGGGTGATCTGGACTTTCACGAGGATGACACCGATGCTGAGGGCGAGGAGGACGACTGCAAGTCCAACAACAACAACAGTTTTGCCATTCCTGCTTCAGATCACAGTCACCCAGAGGGCCAGGGCGAGGGATGGAATGCTGACGTTGACGCTGGCTGGTAGTTAATAAATCGAGCTGTGAACGGTGATGTCTCGATCCGTTGTGCAACATAAATAGATCTAAGACTGAGTTGGGGCGATGCCATGTTCTCTAGTGTTATTGATGCAACTCTGGAATGGGAAGAGTAAGAGGATATGAAGCAGTTCAATGCAAAACGTCAGGCAGAGTTAGCAGTTACTTGCACGGCAGGCGGCACCGGCACCGACACCGGCAGAGGCAGTTTCCCCAGTTCTCTTCAGTGATAAAACATTACATCAATTCGAGCTTCTATTTTCCTTCTCCTCTTGACAATCTCGTAACCTGGCCTCTTACCAGCTATTATTTTATAGTTGTCCGTAGCGGTCACCATGGCTTCACCGCTGACGCTCGTGCGTACTGTTGTACTGTGTACTACAGCAGTGCGAGCAATGATGATGCCCAACCGAGTCGAAGTGGGCAATCTGGTGATTGACACCTTCGACAGAAGCCCCTTCAACGACCTGGGCTTCTGGCACGGTCCTGGTGAGAACCTTCAAATCGAGTATTCCTATGACGACGAGGGCTGCTACGTGCAGCTCTCCCCGTCTGACCCAGACCACAACTATCACACCCAGCTGTCAGACTCCTGCTTTGATCTGTCCGACTACGGAGACATGTACTTGCACGTCCATTACTCTGGAAGCAGTCAATTTTCCATCTCACTGTATCAGAACAATGGAGACTGCAACTCGGACCGGGCGCCGTATCCCGGCACATCAGACAGCGTTGAAGCATCGCGCTATGCAGTCGACGATGAAGATATTTATGTGCCGCTGTCACACTTTTATATTGATCTGACACGTGCTTCATCGGTAGCTTTCCACGGGTTTTATACCAGCGAAGACGTGTATCTTCGGACCGTCGAGATTGTGGATGATATACCACCCGAGACCGAGCTTCCGCGCAAGCTGCCCACGGGCACAATGGTTCTGAACTGTAGGCGGCCAAATTCGTTTGCATTTGGAATTGACGACGAGGATCCGCAGTTGGCCCAGGAGGTCATGGAGATTCTGGAAGATGAGGGTGTCAAGGTTACCTTTTTTGTTGTGGGCCAGGGGCTCGTCGACGAGAGCACGAATCTGACGAAGGTGTATGCGGAGATGCTGCGAAGAGGCCATCAGGTCGCTCTGCATTCGTACTCGCATCCAAAGTGAGTTTTTCTTTTTTTCCTATTTGTCTTTGTTCTTTGTTTTCAGGTTCATAGTAGTTGCTAATAAATGCAGGATGGAAGGGCTCCGGACTGAGGACGAGATTGACTCGGAGATCCTGGATGGGTACTACGCGGTGGAGGATCGGCTTGGAGTTCATTGTTAGTTTCATGCAAGCATGCCAGACTAGTTCTAAAACTAAGCACATGAGACAGCCCGATACTTTCGACCGCCGTACGGCACTGTGGGCGCGCGCATGCGGCAGCGGCTGGCAGCATTTATCGACGACCCCTACATTGTCAACTGGAGCGTGGACATTGAAGATTGGATCTGGGCCAACAGCAGACAACCGGAAAAACAACTAGCAGCATTTCGACGTGACGTATCGCGCGGCGGCGACATTGTAGTGATGCACTATCTCACCTGGTCGACAGTGCAGTACTTTCGCGATGTGATCCAGGTGGCGCGCGAGACGGGTAAGCGGATCATGCGGATTGACCAGTGCATGATGGACCCGGAGGCGCCGCCGGTGGAGGACGATCCTGATGTTGACATCGAGAGGACACAGAGTACACTGCGAGTAGGGTGGTGAATGTCATCATTATTGTTGTTATATTATTATTTTATCTGCACGTCGTACTGTCAGTGTCGTGCGTTCACAGTCTGAACTCTTCTGTGTACATGTAACTCCATGCTAGTAGTATTATATATATCAATATTGTTATCGCTTATCACTCTTCCCCTCCTCGCTTCTCCGACCTCAAACAAAAGACATAAAACCTAAGAAGAGATAGCCAACAATGTCATCAGAAGCACATACAGAACATGAACACGACAAATTACCATCCCACCTCGACCCCTCCACCTACCCACGCACCGCGCATCTCCCCTCCGAAAACATCTATCTCGAACTGACCTACGACGAGCTGAACCCAACAAAGCACCTGACACAAACGTCCTCCCCGCTCGCCGGCGCCAACGTCCTGTTTTTGGGCACGACGCGCAACACGTTCGAAAATCGGCCAGTCGCACGACTCAGCTATACAAGCTACGCTCCACTCGCACTCAAGACGCTCCGCGACATTGCGCGCCAGGCGTGCCAGAAACATCAGCTTGTCGCGCTTAGTGTTGCGCATCGGCTGGGCGTTGTGCCCGTTGGTGAGGCCAGTATTGTGATTGCGGTGAGCGCGCCGCATCGGGGCCCGGCGTGGAGGGCCGGCGAGGAGGTGCTAGAGTTGTGTAAGGAAAAATTGGAGGTGTGGAAGAGAGAGATATTTGGTGATGCTGAAGCTGATGAGGAGGGCAACGAAGGGGTGTGGAGGGCAAATCGGGATCGAGATCGAGAGGGGAATCTTATTATTTCTTCTCAACCTTGACGGAAAATAGTTACATAATCGTACATTTGTTTCTTTGCCTATTGTGATCCATGGTTATACAGAAAGAGGTTTTCCCTCGCGCTTCCAGTCATTGACATGCTGCATGATCAGCCTGGTTGCGCTCTCCGGCGTATCCTGGCGACCGACACACTCGACAAAGTCACCTTCCGGGTCCATCAGATAGAAATAGATGCTGTGATCCACGAGGTAATCCTCGCCCGCGGGCACATTCTCCGGCGTACTGAAATATACCCGATACGCCTTGCACACCTGTTTGATCTGCTGGTACGTGCCCGTCAACCCGATGATGTCCGGATGGAACTCGGCCAGATAGGATTTGAGCACTTGGGGCGTGTCGCGCGCCGGGTCGCAGGTGATGAACACGGGTCGCATTACTTCGGCGCCGCCCGAGGCTTCTTTAACTTTGTCAATGATCGCGGCCATTTTGTCGAGCTCATCCGGGCAGATGTCCGGGCAGTGCGTGAATCCGAAATAGACCTAATCCCGTCAGCTCTTCTCCTTTCCATCTCTCTCTCTCTTTTTCTTTTTTTCTTCAAAATTCTTACAAAACTGTATTTCCCCTTCAGATCCTCCGCCGTAAACTCCTTCCCTTCAAGATCTTTGAGCACGAATGGACCGCCGACCTTCGGCCGCCCGACACCTTTACTCATCTCCGTGATTCGTTTCCGCTCGAGTCGCGCCTTTTCGACTCGGAAGTAAATCACCATGGCTGCACCGGTGGCGACAAAGAGCAAAGCGGCTTTCCATGAAAAGGGCCCGTTGCGTTGGCGGGATTTGATTTGTGCGATTGTGGGTTTGTCGGCGGTGCGAGGTGGTGTGGAGGTTAGGGATCGGATGGAGTGTCGGTTTTGTAGCAGCAATCGCTGTCGTTGTGGTTGTTGAAGGCGTGACGGTAGAAAGGACAGGCGAGGTGAGCATATCTGCCGTTGCAGAGATGGCCGTGACGCGGTGGCCATGCACTGTGCCATTGACCGGGACGAAGCCATTGTGGACATGGAACCGTCGTGGTGTTGCTGACGGTGGTAGCGGGTGTAGAAGAACATTGAAGTTTTGCGGAGCTGGCGACAACTTAAGCTCAGCGGTTCTAGGCTCGTTCGGGCTAGTCGCTGATCAGCCTCGACATACTACTATATGTACACCGATTAACTAGTTAACTAACTCGTCAAAATCTTAAGTTACTTTGAGTTACTTTGCGGGAATATTATTATAGTGTTATTTATCTCTACGAAGACAATTACTACGACGAACTGTCTATAAATAAATAAATAGTACACTATTTATAGCATGTAGGTATGCAACAGTCGATGCTCATGTCGCTCGCCAACAACATGCAAAGAGAATGTAAATAAACACAAAAGATGAAACAGTCCTGAATCTCATGGTAAGAAGGGAAATAAGAATGGAAATGTATAGTCATAAAGCAATTACACGCAAAAGAGAAAATAAAAGAAAGAAAGAAAGAAAAAAAAAAAAAACCAAAAGGAAACGATGAACCCCCAAACTCCGTCAGAGATCTATGCAGCACAACCAGCACATTCAAAGTGGAGATATCTAGAGACTCAGAGGATCAGTGAAACCCCCGGCTGGCCTGGCTGGCACGACTCGGGCTGGTTCGGCTCCGCTCGTCCTCTTCCAGTACGTCACTCAGCCGCGTTGGATGGCGGTGTCGCGGCGTGATCGAGTCCCAGCCGCCCCAGCCAGAGCCGCTGTAATCAACATTCCCCTGTCCGTACGGACCAGGGCCGCCAGACGTCGGCGGATACCCGACTTCATATTCTTGCTGGCTGTCATCATCGTAGTCGTCGCTGCCGGCGTATTCCTGGCTCGGCTGCCCGTGAGGATACGGGCCGCCACCGCCGCCGGCACCGTGAGTTGGATACTCAGCCTCGGCCTCGCTGCCTTCGGTGCTGCCTACGTACGACCGCTCTTCCACCTCTTGGTCACCGTGCAGAATTGTGCCGCCGTGCTGGTAGAAATGGCCCGGCGCCTCCGCATACTCTGCCGAGGTCACTGGGGGCTGAGACTTGGGCGTGGCAGATTCGGGTGCACGTGTGGAAGACGGATATCCCGGCTCAGTGAACGGGTCAGCCTCGTCTCCGGGATACGCTGCCTGATTGCGGGTCTGGCCGCCCATGCCGGCCGCTCCAGGGCCGCCCGGGTAGGGGCCTTCGCGGGTTGGCGGTCGGTTGGCGCTGCTGTTCTGTCGACTCGGAGCCCCGGTGATCATAGGCACGACCTGGACGCCTCCCACATGGGTGGGCTCGCCATTGCGGAGTGATGCAGTGCGTTCTCGTTCTTCCTGTTCCCGGCGGCCGAGTTCTTCCCACGCTCGTCTGGCCTCTTCTTTAGAGATCTGCAGCTCCCGCCGCATCTCTTTGACCAGTTCCTCGGCCCTCTTCCGGTCGTTCTCGGCCTTTTGGCGCAATTCGGCTGCGTCGGACCGCTCCAGTTTCAGGGCTTGCAGCTGGCGTTCGAGGTCAGCCTGAATCTCGCGCGACTTTTCTTGCTCAGCACGAGTGTCGAAGAACCAGCGTTGGAACTTGCGCTCTGACGACGCCCGAAGACGCTGCAGTTCCACAACGGCATGGAACAGATTCGCGCCGGCAGCGGACAAGTCATTGATCTGGCGTGCCATTTGCTGACTGAGTGGATCCTCGCTGAGCTCAGCGTTGTTCTGCTCGAGTTTTCTGATCCAATACCCAGTCAGCCCCTCCCAGTGTGACGAGAGGGTTTCCCATCGCTCAAAGGCGTGGGGGAAGGTTGCCCGCCGTGGCTGTTCCTGAGACTGCGAGCTCTGGGCTGGAGCCTGAGTCGTTTGAGCCGCCGCAGCTGGAGCGGGTTGTTGTTGGGATTGGAGCGGCCGAGCCGGTCCGTTTCCAGATTGATGGGTTGGTGGACGCCCGGTTGGAGGCGGTTTGTTCGCGCCGGCAGCGCCAGCAGCAGCAGGGTACGGCTGCTGCCTCTGAGTTTGCGGTTGTCGCTCCTGCTCTTTTTTCTGTTCTAGCAATTCTGCTTCTTGCTGCTCCCGTTCCCGGGCTTCCTTTTCGGCTTTTTTCCTTGCCTCGCGGTCTCGACGGTCTCTCATGATATCTGTCGGGGTGCGCACGCCGGCTGGCACCTGGGTGTGCACTGGCCGCGGCCCTTGTGCTGAGCGAGATGCCCCATTCTGAGGACGAGCGTTGCTGCCGGCTGGCACGGGTGCTGCAGATGCGACCAGTTCAGACATGGACGCGTTAAGTTCTTCCAAGTCCGGAGAAAACGGGAATGGTTTGCGAATTGCTTCTTCCAACGCCCACAGGATAGCAGAGCGGGTACGCGGGGAGACTCGGGTCGAGCGAGAGGGCCAATAAGTCTCTCCTAACTGCTGGACCGAGTCCTGAGAGGTAGATGCGCCGGCTTCGGTCGCTGCTTCTGAGAGGGCTGGGGCTATGTCCGCAACACCGCGGCCGACTGCTTGATAAGCAGACCTTGGTCGATTGTGACTTTGCTGACTTTGCGAATAGGGCAGGCGTGGTGTCGCATCGGCCGATGAGATGCGGCGGTGAACTGAGGCTGCTGCTGGTGGAGGATCAGGATTTTGCAGGCGTGGAGAGACTCGTCGCAATTGACGGAAACTGCCAGAGGCACTCGACGAACGAAGAGGGACAGGCGACGAGGGCGCAAAGTCAGGAGGCGCAAGCTGCTGCTGGCGGTGCCGTGGCGGCGGATTCGTTATCGTGTACGGGTCGTGAACGTCGTGGGTATCGTCAAGCACTCCTCTGGTCGATGGAGGCACGGCGGAGGCAAGGGCAGCTGAATGGGGAGATAAACTGGACAATGTGACGAGAGAGAAAAAGAGAGAGAAAAGTCGAGTGAAAAAAACTTGGTATGTCGAAACTCACTACCGCGCAACGACGTGGCTGGAATGATCGGGGCGGCTGGTGGTGAGCAGTAGTAGAACGATTCAACTAAAACCAATGAAACAAGATTGGCAAAAAAAAAAAAAAAAAAAAAGTCTGGAGCAGGCGAAGAATGGACACGGGGGTTACAACTGGTGAGACCAGCAGCGCAGTCAAGCCAAGTCGAACAGCATTTAATGTGGCTGGTCGAATAGCAGTTGGCGATTAATTGGGATGGCTGGGGAAGGAGAGAGCTGGCGGAGCTGCTTCGCGCGGGCGACGCCAGCACCGGCCAACCAGCCGGCTCCGACTGCAGCGGATCCAATGGAAGAAGAAAGGGATTGTTGGCAGGGTCAAAAGGCCAGCGACAATGCCATTGCGTGTAGTGCAGAGCGTGAAAAGATGAGGCGGTTGCAAGAGGTCGGGAAGGGCACAAAGTAGGGCTCGGGCAGGGCCGAGTCGTATGGCTTGGAGCGGGTGGTCCTGCCGCCCTTTAGACCGCCGTCGCTTCCTTCGCTCGTCTGGTCTCTGTGTCTCTCCGTCCCTCCGTCACTGCTCCTACTTCACCTGCGATCGTCGACTGTCTTACCCTCTGGGCGAACACTTCAGCAAGTTGTATACAGCTGACTGTCTCATATACGATCCCGTACATATCATGCCGGTCTGGCAGCCAGATTGATGTGCTGTCCAGTCCACAGCCACGCTCCCTCTGGCGGCGGTACTTTGTCTGGCAGCTTGACGATGCAGACGTCGGGATTGCTCGACACGACGAAATCCGTCAATAGTGCCTATCACAAAGCTGCTTGGCTGCAACAAAGGAACACAAAGCGACACGGAGGTCAAATCGTATAATGCCATTAGTAACTGACAGTTGCCGCTGCTTTGTTATCGGATCATCTATGCGCGGTGATGCCTGACGGCCTAGGGCAGGCAGAACCCCACGCGGACTACGGGTCGGGCCATGATCCCAGCAAGTCAAAACTGCATTATTGCACGAAGCTGATCGGCCTCGCTCGATACGGTGTGCTGTGGCCGCCTTCTCTCGCTTAATGACGGTGACGGCGCCGAGGAACTGGGGCTGAGAGGGTAATGCGTTGGCAATCCTGTTCGGTCATTACTCCCATACTAGCACAGTGCAGGCTGAACTTTTTAGTTCGCTACTAATCGACTAATTCAGGACTGGATTACATAGGCAACTGATTAACTAGCTTATTCGTGGGTCGTTTCAAGACAATGGATTGTTGTTGTAGCCTGCAGTAGGATCCGAGACAAGCAATAGCCATTGTATCGCAGACGCATTTGCTTTGGAGAGGTCGCAACGATCTCCAGCGAGCTAAGGGCCTCCCCAAGTTCTCGATACTGCGATCCCTAGATTGACCCGTCGTGTTTCGAGGGCTGTGGCGATAATATACGTAGCAACTAGTTACTTCGTCCGCTCATACTACTATGGAGATCGACAGCTCGTTATTGAAAGACGTGAGAGCCATTAAAGGTGTTCCTAGTTTCTATGCGCTATTGGAATATATCGCTTTGCCCTCGCAGCACTGGGACTCGCCAAATAAGACCAGCAGCTGTGTTGCTACGGCAGCAGCTCCAGATTGTCTCCAAAGGGGTAGCAGATGGAATCAAATCCCAGTTCGATCGAACAAGCCAAGCAAGGGCAGCCTTAACAAGAGAGAGAGAAAAAAAAAAAAATCCTTTCTTTTGTCCCGCTTGTTAGCAAAAGAGCACTGTTTAAAAATGTTCCAACGCAGGGGAAATGTGATGCTTAAACCTCCTGAACATCCCATGTTGTGCTCCCGATGCATCCAATCCATCATCAACCTACCGGGAAGAAACTGTTCCAGCCGGAGCTTTCTTCCACCCAAATGCTCCATCTAGACGCTTCTTTCCCTTTGCCTGTGTTTATCCTAAGCGGACTCGCCCTTTTAAACTTAGCCTCTCAGAGTCTCAGTTTCAAACGTCCTTGCATGCCCTAGCCTCCAGTGGCCTTGGCTTCTGATCGTCTGCTCGATATTGGCTGCCACGGATGAAGAAAGGCTGCAAGTCGATATATGGCGCGCATCCGGAAGTACCTCCCCGGATCCAGAATCGAAAGCGGCCCAGCATACTGGGGAACCTTAACCAGGGCAGCTGCAAGAGAACATTTTCAACAATGGTCTCGCCGTGGGCTGTCCTTCTATGAGTAGAGAGTCTAGTGACGAGTCAAAATGTGCGGCTGCATCGTAGGATTCGATAGAGCCTCGGACAGAGACCTCTCGAATAAGGCGTAGCTACTGACATAACACAATTAACGGTCTATTGATAGCTGAAGGAGAGTCAATCCACTAGATATGTTGAAGAGTCAGAGTGTCGATGCGTCAACAGGTATGCACGCCCTGTCCTCTTCTCTGTTACTCTGGACTCCGGGAAGTTAGGACGAACCGCGCGGGCGCGCCTTCCCCGCCGGCCGCAGCGACTGCTCGAGCTCTAGACTCCTCCACCATCGTCTCTGCCTGCTTCTCTTCCTCATCTCTCTCTTTTTTTTCTTTCCCCCGTCAAGACCTGTCATATTTGCCCCTCCCTCAAGTCTGGCTGGAGCTTCTCCTATTATCCCCTGCCGTCATGCTGCGTCCCGGGCCTCGGCCGCAGGGCGCACCCGGCTGCCGTCATTCGTTCGATGCTGCAACATAATCGACCGGAACCCCCATCCGCGAGCCTATTTCACGGGAATCCAGCAAGCTGGTTCGGGGCGGGAAGGGTTGCCTGTCTTTCCTCCTACAACTCCCAGACCGGCTGTCGAGGGCGACTTCAATATCACCAGTTGCTACAGCGCCCAGTTTGATGTGTCGGCTGCCCTGGCATAAAGTTTTATCCCGTCTGGCGAGCTTCCGGCCTGGCTTCCTACGAACGCTGAGCCTCGTAACAAGTGATGCATCAAGCGATGCGTGCCATGTAGCCAGCAGAAAGGGGCTGCTGGCCCAACAGCAGCAACCAGGGACAGCAGACAGCACCTTCGTCGCACAATGAGCCTCGATGCCTGATGTTTCGCGTCCAGCCTGTGGTTTATATACTTGGATTGAAAGCACTGTGATGACTGATTCAGTCCCCAAGCTTCCATGAGATTAAAGTGCTAGCACCAAGATTATAGCAGCACTATAAAACCATGGCCCGTAACATCATCCGTAAGACCTCCCTGATCTGTTTACACCGGCTGCACGCCAAACGACAGCTTCTGGAATGCGGGGATCCTACCTGCTTGCATAGCAACCGCGGATGCAATGACGACGGTGCTGCTGCGTCGTTGATTGCTCCCAACCGCTTGGTACTCATTCTTCGCCGTGCGCCTGTTTGGCGCAGCACAGATGCGTCTGCGTCTCCTGCACTACAGACTATCCTGTTATCAGCTAACTCGGTGGATTATTTACTGCTCTACTGTATTGGCAATGCAGTCTACCGCTTCCAGCGGAGATTCGGATCTTCCCCCCCGGCAGTCATAGCGTCGGCCTTGGTGAACCGTGGACCTGTCTGGATCCACTAATTATGTATTTGCCCAGTCAACTTTACACTACACCCTCACGAACTCGTCGTGTTTTGTTGTGTATACAACTACACGTCCTCAGAGGCCAAAGCTGATTAGCGTCGCGCTGAGGCCTAGCCGCTTCTATCACCTTTGTGTTCTTGTTGCCCGCTATAGCAAAAAGTTCCAGATTTCAAAAGCAAAGGAAACCTAATCGGTAGTCATCATCGAATCCGGGCAAGGACACGGCCAGAAGGAACAATGTCCGAATTATCCGAATATTATGTGCCCGCAAATTAGATGGCTTGTTCCGTCCGGATCAGTTCACGCAGAAACCATGTCCTTATATTTGGTTTTCTGCAGCGGAACTCGATATGTCCAAGAGCCGGACAAAAAAGCTGTGTCATCGCGGTTTGATTAGTGCAACCCGAAAAAATAAAAGAGAAGGCACCATGAGGACCTGCAGCAAGACTTGCTTCCACATCGTTTTTTGGGGAGAAAGGAGGAGGGGGCCTGCCTCCTTGCTCCAGAGTTCCTCGATGCAAATATAGCTCGAGAGTGTCCACCTTGCCGGACCGCCATCCCTGTGCAGCCTGTATGCAAGGTATGATAGGCCGCCAGCGTCCGTGCGGCGACGCGAATCGATGTATGTTTACACACTTCAACATCGGCATGCAGATTCAGAGGGTCAGCCACCTCCAGAATGGCTGGGCTTTTGTGTTTTACTGCCGTGCTCCCTGTGCAGTGTATAAACAGATCATCGTCGCCCTTGAAATCCTTATCCCCATTATCATCTTCTCTTACCTTAGTCCCCATCTATACTCTCAACCATCCGTGTGCGCCCATTGGTAACTGCGTCGAATGCGTCGGTTTGTTGCTCTTCTCACCGCGTCTACTGTGTCGACTTACCTGGCCCATGGCTGGCGAGTGTGCTGAGGTTCCCTATCACCTCCAACTTCCTGGGAACCAAGTGACCGGCTATGCAGTGAAGGGCTTGCATCACGACATCGACCAGTTTGGGTCTACCACTACCTTAGCTATTGCCGAGGACTCCCATTTGGACCCTTTCTATCTCGAGCAAGCTTTGGACACATCCAAGCAGTGGGACACAAAGACAATTGACGACTCGGACGTCGAACTCGAGGATCTGGAAAACGAGTATTTCATGTCCTATATGAACGACGACAAACAGCCGCCACTATCACATCACTATTATTATCCAACCCAGACCGTTGCCGCTCATTACGAATCAACACCCTCTTTACGAACACAGGACAGTCCAGCCACGCCCGAGTGGCAGAAGTCTTACAATCACCATAGCCAAAGCTCCTGCAGCTCCATTCAGACTGATGCGTCGCGATTGACACCCGACCTCACCCCTAGTAGCTCCTTCTCATCCACTTGCTCAGCCTCCAATTGCTCGGACCAAGTCAGACAGGCAACCGAAAAGCTGGCCTTTCACAGTGAGAAAGCCGGCCGAGACAGGTCTGGTAGCACCGCCGGGTTTTATTTGCCAGCTACTACGCCGGACACCCAGTCGAGAGCGTGCACGCGGCCATCAACCCCGGCGGATCGCGCAGCTTGTTCAACATCTTCGCGATCCAAGACTTCTTCAACCGAAACACTCGTCATGGTCCACAAGGACCCTGTCGCTCCTGCGGCCTCTTCCTTCCGTTCCAAGCCTCTCCCTAGTCTGCCGCCAATTCTGAAGAACCCAGGAAACGCGCCTCCCAGGAAAACGCACAGCGCCGGTTCGAGATCGCAGATTGACACATCGCTGATCTCACCGCCAAGCCTAATGAACCCGATTACAATGGAACCGCATACGTCGCCCTTGGACTACGCTCTATTCATACCGGCGAACGATTGTCCCAGTCCGGTTCCGAACCCGTCCCCTCCTATCACACGGCAAGCAACCAACGCATCTGCTGTTGGGCGCCCATCGACTTCCACTTCTGTTGCCTACGGGGAGCAGTCGGTATGGGAGTCAGATTCGGATTCCGAGTCAGTTAGTGGGCGATCACAATCGCGGCGTGGACCTATCGATACTCTTCGGAAAGTCCGAAGCCGGGTGCAGCTCCGACGCATCGCCAAATCTGATGCCAAGCTACACGCGGACATGGCTAACCCGCTAGACGCGAAGCTTCCTGCGCCTCCACCACCGCCAGCGCCGTCAGCGGATCTTCCCGGTCATTCACCGCTGTATCAAGACGAACGTGCCGGAGCCAGTGTCACCTCAGTCGCGGACGCCCTTCCCCCGTCACTCAAGCAGACGTTGCGTCTTGTGGCTCCGTCGACCACATCCCTGGCGCGACCCCTGTCGCGACAGAGTACTGAGAAAACCGTCGCTGCTGACATGGATACCTCGACGACTGCTGCCGCGATTCAGGCCCAGAGCCGGCGTCGGCAGCGGTCCAACGCGACGGATGATTTCTTTCCATACATAAAGGGACAGACTGTACACCGCTACTACTGTAGCCAGCCGTCTTCTTCAGAGACCGAGACTTGTTCACTATACCGCGCGAATGTGTTCAAGCGGGTGTGGGAGTCTCTTCGGTCACTAAACTGTCGCAATTGATAACTGACTATTGACTATACTTTTTGAATTGACTGGCACGCTGATGTTCACTGTTATGATTCAACGTTTACGTTTACGGTTTCATGGTCATGACTATGACTCTATCCTCTCATTATTTTTCATATGCCTTGTTATGCACCGACTATGCACGTTATGGATAACGCACTAACGTCCAATACGCTCTTTTTATGTTTGCTCTGGCATCATTATTCGCCTGTGTCTCGCTCATTTTACTCTCACTCATGTCTGGTCTCTACTGTTGTTTCCTTTCTTGTTTTCTCTTTCTTTTTGTCAAAGGCTGTCCTACTAGTTGGGGAGATCGGCTCACCCGCTCGTGGTCCTCCTGTGTACCATTTCTACCTGTGGGCGTTTCTGGTTTACAAAAAAGTACGGGCAAGGAAGACGTCCAGAGATGGCGTCCAGGTTCTTTTTTTTCTGTCTAGCTAGATGGATCTTTCAAGAAGCTACTGAACTTCTGAAATAATAAAATCCAATTACTGTGTCTGGTGACCTCATTAATTCTGACTGCATTGTAGGCTCAGGTCCATGTAAGCCACCCCGCCAACGCCGGCACTTTGCATGCTTGCGAAACCTTTTCTTTTCTCAACAATAAAAATTATCATCATCGTTGTTATTATCGTTAGTATTTAGTATTCCAAATAAGGCTCGCGCATCATTGCAGGGATACAGGATATGATTACTGTGGATTCTATGGACAAGACCGTGCAAGGGACCCATTGATCGACCTAATGCATTTGTCTCAGTGGTGTCTGTAGGATTTGAGCGAATGAGGCGTTTGGAAGGTGATTATGTTTTCGGTCCTGTCCTTTGCTAATTAGTCGAAAGGAAAGGAAAATCAAATAGATTGAAATGGTACAGTATTTATTTGACTTTTAGGATTGCACAACTTTAGCCCAAAGGAGTTGTTTATTCAATTTTGTTATTGTTTTCGGACAAGGAGTTTTTCCAAAGTCCTTGACTTTTGAATCGGACGATGAACGTTAACTTACAATCCAAATTAGAATCAGAAAAAAAAATTTTTTTTCTATGTGCATGTTTACTCTGACAACCTGGGCCAAGCTGAGGCAGGCAGGGGTGAACTATTTGCTTGTTTGGGTTTATACTCTGTCGGCCTGTTCTGGTCTATGTAGAAAGACTAAATTGCACCGCTAGCAGGCTCAGTGTCTCACTGCTTGATGTCACCTCTAGCAAGTATGGCTTTCAGAGCAGGCTGGAATACTCTCGAAACGGATCACGACAGCTCGAGAAATGAAGTGCCTAAGAGAATATACGTAGAACCTAGAGTAGAGGTTCCTAATACAGATACAACCGACTAGATATTCTTCGGTCTACAGATGCCGATTATGTATATGTACCTATATCACGTAGTGGTCCTTTCCTAATTGCATACGCAGATTCGATATAGAGCTACCAACTCCAACTATGCGGTTACAAGGCGCTCGTCTAATTTGATCTAGCCTTTCAACATATCCAATGGTCAGTTATTGATGTTGGTAAGATAAGGATGCTCTGGACCTTGTGCATACGGAAAATAGAAAACTTGATCAAGGTAGGGATGCCATCGTCGGACTTTCGGCTTTAGCAGGGACAGTTCCAATGTTCTTACACTGTCCGTTTCACACATTTTCACGCGCTGTTTTCTCCAAAAGATAAAGAAAATCTGGGTGTTAGAAGTAGCTAGTTTTCTCGAGCATACTCTTAGTCAGTGCCTAAGGAAATGGTTCGCGAGGCTGTAATAGTTCCTCAAACCGGTTATATATTTGCGCAACCCCCTGCCTGCGTGATAGTTTCACACCACTCCAGCGACTTATCTTGTCCTATTTGCAGGGTATTCTTCGAGTTACTGATTGACTGCAAGGGGCCACATGTAGACAGAGCTCTTAGGTGGCTGGAACTGGTACGGGTAAGCATTAACTTGCTTTAGTATCAGGTTTATACTCACTGCGGAAGACGGCGCAAAAAGTTGCTCCAATCGTGGACATTGTGGAATCGCTGAAAGCGGTTCAGTGGCCAACTTACACGAGATGCAAATCTCACAATGACAATGGGCCCTGTTCTCCAGAACAGAGAAAGGTAGAGAATTCTATTAGTTTGGCCACCTGAGGACTTCCGAATCTAACAATAACCGTATCGTTGAAACCGCAATCACATGATGAACACGTTGGTACGTTTATAGAGAAGAAAAGAAAGCTCGAAGACTGCTTCTGAGAACAGTTCATTTTACCAAGAAGGATTAAGAAAGGAGTGACTACAGCTGAATCGAATACATGAACGAACTTTTGTCACAAGCCGATATGGTAAGGCAGAAGCATCAGCCATTTGAGGAAAATATGTGCTCGAAAACTGAACCTAAGCTCATAATACACAGGTTTCCTAGTGTAGTTTAAGTTCCAAGGTAAACAGTGCATATAATATAAGCTCTCAGCAACATGATGATCAAGTTCAAGCGTCACCCTTGCCCTAAAAAAGCGGCAAGCTGCACGGTACAGACAACTCGTTATTAATCTACCATACAGCCAGCCTCCAGGTTGTTCCCGAGTGGATCGATGATAAAGGCAGCATAGTACTTGGGATCCATAGCGACGCGTAGCCCTGGGAGTCCATTATCCTTAGCCCCAGCTTTTATGGCTGCATTATAAAAGGCGTCAACGGCAGCCGAATCTGGTTTGAGTATTAGAATTATTGTCAATGAATTCAGAAGGCGGTAGCATCACAACCCACCTGGTGCTCGAAATGCGACATGGAAGGCTGATTGAGTATCTTTATCGTTGACAGCCACCCACCAGTCAGGCGATTTGTTACCAAAGCCCGTTAAACCATTGGGGAAGCTCTTGAGTTTTGAGTAGCCTAGAGGCTTCAGGGCCTCGGTGTAGAAGTCAACAGCGGCTGCGTGCTGACTGGCCGCAGGCTTAACCATGACATGGGAAATAGGCATCTTGAGCAATATCTGATCGAGTCTTTCAGTTGCAAACAACTTATGTAAAAATATGTGACTTGAGAACAGTAAAAGACTGGTGTTTAAGGAAGGGGGCAAAGTCAGGTTTAAATGGTCATCCACAGACTCACAACAGCTTCGAGTCTTCCTGGATGAAGAAGGTTCGTATCAGAACCAAGGGAGAGAACCCAGAAAGGCTTTAGGGGCTGTTACAAAGAATACCCTTTTCAGGGTATCATCAAACTATTTCTTGGCTGTTGTCCGGCGAGGTCAACCAGCATCCGATAAGCCTGGAACAAGGAAATGAGAGAGCTTCGCGAATGCCGGGTGCAGAGGATAGGCCTCCTTTAAGCAACTATTTGCGCCATATCACGACCTACTTTTCCATCCACTCGTGCTACGTAGACAGACAACAATGCTTTGACCGAGTACATTTGTTCCGGCTAACTACTAATAGTTTTAAGTTAGGCTGTCTCGCCAAACTTAAAGCAGATTAAAGTTTCGGCTCCGCTGCGCTAGTACTATGGCGGGGAATAGGAGACCCACAATTGTCAGTCCGCCGTACCAACTTGGTGTACAAGGGCTTGATAACCACGGCAAGTTTTTGCGCCTCGTCCATTGCTGAGAGGCTTGCCCATGCAACCGGACCGTTACATCTTCATTACACGTTGCAAACCCTCTGAGTTTCGCATTTTAGTTGCAGGTAGACTATCTTGTCTATGGCACCTGATCCCTGTGAAAAGCAGTCTCGCATCTTGTATCCGTGTTTTCCGGGCTGTTCAAGGGATACTTTCTCCGTGGGCTACCAGTTACATCTAGATCTCTACCATGGGTAGGTCTTACCTCTGGGGTGAAAGGCTGAAAGCAAGAGGAGTAACGAGCGTATATAACTGCGACTTGACCTTGTTCAACGCGCACACCCCTAGTGTCCAGATGCACACTACCAATGTTCACTCTCAAGGTCCCGACATTACCCTTTCGAAACGACTTCACTATTAAAGCCGACTTTTGGCCCAGATCAGTTTTCCATCATGCAAGCAATACCTGTGCCGACTTGGCCAGAGCGATCTGCTCTTGGATGGCACTCTGGCGAGCGAGCGGTGATGGAGTTGTTGGGGGTGACAACGTTCCAACGGCCGAACCCTACGTCGTTGGTATTTCCGGTTGCCCACGGGGAGCGCATTGCGGATAATGAGCTGCTAGCAATAGGGACTCTTGACGAACGGGGCCGGCCATGGACCACGATCTGGGGAGGCCAGAAAGGTTTCGCACAGCGGACCGCCCAGGGCATCCTAGGTATCCGGACCTTGGTGGACTTGCAATACGATCCCGTTGTTCAGGCGCTGCTATCGACAGCCCACGATGTCAAAAACAAATCTAGGCAGATCAGCGGCATCAGCATTGATTTTGAATCACGCGATCGCGTCAAAGTAATGGGCAGATTGCTCACTGCGGAACTGGATGGAAACGATGTAGAAGCGTACGCCAAGTCAAAGGGGAACTTGCAGCTGTCTATGCTAGTCCAGGAAAGCACTGGTAACTGCCCCAAGTATATCAACCGGAGGGAAGTGCAAACACATGTGCCGTCTCCTTGGCTAGTCTCAGAGTCATTGCCGCTGCATCAGCACGCCTTGGACCTGATCCACAGAGCGGACTGTTTCTTCATATCGTCGTCGAACGGAGACTCGATGGACTCCAACCACCGCGGTGGTCCTTCCGGGTTCATGCGCGTGGCCAGCAACAAGCCAGAGGATCTTGGTGGCGTAGTCTTGGTATATCCAGAGTATTCCGGCAACCGACTTTATCAGACCCTGGGTAATCTGTACCTCAACCCCCGTGTTGGCATCGCCGTGCCGGACTTTGAAACGTCGGACGTGCTGTACCTGACTGGAGCTGCTGAGCTGCTGCTTGGTTCTGCTGCCACCGAGGTCTTGCCCCATTGCAAGCTGGCCGTGCGTATCCATGTGCACATGGCGCGACTGGTGGCTGATGGCCTACCTTTCCGTAGTGGCCCGGTCTATGAGATGTCACCTTATGATCCTCCAGTGCGCGTGCTTGCAGAAGAACCTGGAGCGCTGGCAGACGCCGCCTCAGCCACTGCGGTGGCTACTGCTGAGTTGCTGAAAAGAGAGACGATCACGCCAACGATCAGTCGCTTTACCTTTGCCCTCCATCCTTCTACCAGCGTGATGGTCAGGTCCTGGTCTGCTGGGCAGCACGTTACCTTGGATTTTAGCGGCGAACTGGACACAGGCTATAAACACATGAACGCGGAGAACCCCCAAAGTCTGAATGATGACTACGTAAGGACCTTTACCGTGACAAATCTCCCACCGGCTATATCCGGGAGTGACATAAAGGGCGACGACATCGTTGTAGAAGGGACGCCGATGGAGCTCACGGTGAGGAAACACGGTCCGGTCACTACCTTTCTCTGGGGCTACGATCTGGAGACGAATAGACTCACTATCCCCGTGATGGGATTTGGCGGAGAAGAAAGTTTTCAGCTGCTGCCGGCCTCTACATCTTCTCGTAAACGGCACGATAAGCAGCAGAAAGCGGTATTCATCGCTGCTGGCGTGGGAATTACCCCGCTACTTTCCCAGGCCCCTGGAGTGCTGGCTGCCCAAGGCTCTGGACCGACATCTCAGGACGTTCTGCTGCTACTCTGGACCTTGAGAGCTTCAGATCTCCCACTCGCAGTGAACACATTCGCCGAAATTCCAAACCTCGCGAAGCGGACAAGGCTCTTCGTCACTGGACTGGATGAGGTCGGCAGGACAGATCCCGTTGCCATCAAGTCAGAGAACACCACATCACTACTAAACAAGGTCTGCGCTGCTGGGGCAGAAGTGGTGCGACGTAGAATCAAGAAAGATGATGTTCTTCTACCTGTACAATGGGCATCAAGCGCCGGGAGGCCAACGAAGTTCTTCATTTGTACCGGCACGGAATTGTCCAAGGCTCTCTTGGTCTGGCTGGCTGGCCAAACGGTTGTAACAGAGAATTTCGCGTATTGATGGCGAAGGGAAGAAGGAAATACATAGATAAAAGAACCCCTGCAAGCCATGTATTACATTTATTTTTCCTTTCCTTTCCTTTTCCGTGTCTTTTTGCACTAGTAATTGGGAATACATTCAGACCTATGGTTGTCCTGCTTATTAACAGCCAACTGTTCGATCACGAAAACCCATTGAATCTCAAACCTAAAAAGATCAATAAACGTTACAATCCCATCGAGGTAGTCGTGATGCAAACATAGTAGGATGTCTTAGAGCTCCTATTGTAAAATGAGACTTATAGGGGTGATACAATAGGCTCCAGAGAATATGGACGTACATGGGCACGCCATGTGCGACGTCATTCAGTGGGGTTTCCCCCCCATTTTTGGTCCTAAAGATCAGCGTATCATGATCCAGTTCAGATAAAAGCTGGCGGTACTAGGCTGGACTGGATCACTGTCCTGTACAAGCCTAGGGCATCCAAATCGTCTCCGTCGGCAAGGTCTTGCAGTGCCCATGCCTCTCGCACCATACGGCGAACCGCGGTGTATTTGGCTCGAGTCTGCGTTTCCCGCGTTATGATGTGATCCATCATTAACAGAATCAGCCGTCTCTGGTCATCGTTTTCAGCCTCTATCGACAGCACAAAGAGTGGCCATGGTCGATCACAGACCCGCATGGCAGCAAGTAGAGAGAAAGCTTCAGATCGTAATTGTGCAACATGCGGCGCATCTCGCCGGCTTGTTCGAGCAACTCGCTCTAGATACAAAAGTGCCCCGAGACGATAGGCCTCAGCAATATGGCGAAGGTGCGAGGAGCAGCCTTTTTCAAACGGGTCCTCACCCACACTCTCCTGCTGTGTGAGCGACTGCAGCCGTTCTGAAAGCTGATTGAGGCTGTCCCTATGTCTCTGCGACATATATGCTGGATCGTTACGGTCGAGACAATTCAGGAACACATCATGCAAAGTATCGAGCAGCTCCAAAGAGCATCCGTAAAAGGGAAGGATCTAGTAGAATCAACATCATCAGCCCAAGCCCGATGACCATTCAGGGTCTAGTAGGCCACGTACAACTTGACGCAAAGGTGTGGAAACCGGAATATGAACCATCCGTCTTTGTCTCACAAGCCAGCCTTGTGGGTAATCCTTCCTAATCCAATGAAACACACTGAATTGATACATTGTGCAATGAGAGAAGATCCAATTCAGAAGAAGCTGTGGATCACAGCCCGCGTTCCCTTCTTCTTTGTACACCGTGTCAGCAATCCTTTTGGCACCCTCGAAATATATTGCCCAGCTCAGTGAGGACTCGGCATTTTGCATCTATAGTTTTGTCTTCAGCTTCCTGGTCCTGTACATTGGATAGATCATGGTTCCTAACCTCGTATATATAGAGCACTACACTAGCGGCAAGGGCTCTGAAAGCCTCTGCATCGTCCCACGGCAAAGGCTGCTCAATGGCTGCTTGCAACGCTCTTATGGCGTGAAGCTGATTCTGCGTAGCTTTCAGAGGCACACCGAGCCGCTGAAAACACAACGATATCAGCGAATAGCGGAGCGCCAAAGTAGATAACGAGGTTGAATTCGCTGTCAATCTGATCAACACGCTATACAGTTCATCGATGCCGTCGCTAAATGCAGCCACGACCACCTCCATGTCGTCACGGCCTAGTTAGGGTTTGTCAGGCATCTTTGAACATATAACTGGCTTTCAGGCTTTACCACCCAATGCGTACCCTGAAGGGATGAGAACCTATCGAGAGCAAGAGAGTCAACCGTAGTACTGTCGATGAGTCTAAGCATATGTTCTGTATGAGCAAAGAGGTTGCGATCCGTCGCTGGGTCAAGATTGTCTCTAGTTAGATTGCCCTTGTTCATTAGCAGATCTTACAATACTGACTACTCCAGCCATTAGTGGCTTGCATCTGACCAAGGAGCTGGACATCTTGGGAAGCGACATTTATGAAGTATAGTGGCCTGTGCCTGATCGGAAGCTCCGTACCAGGGACTACAGACACGGCCCTTGAGTGATCGGCTTCTCGCGGCCATGATAACAGAGTCCCATAGCCGGCACAGGTTTCACCGCGGTTAGTACATCTGTCGCAAGCAGGGAGTTTTCTGTCGCATGCTTTCTTCTTCACTATGTTGAACGTATTAGCCGGAAGTCCTCAATCTAGCAAGTCTCAGGGCGTTTCTCACAGCGGCAATTCCAACACCTCTTCAGTGGCCGATTGCTATTTGACCGAACAGACATTCAGACGTTCTATTTCAATTAAATTCTAAGAGCTTTTGGCTGGTGCACGCTCCCTAGTTATTACTGTTAGCCGCAGAAGCTATGTATTGTTGGTGATTGATGAGCAAATAATATTGCCGCCGTCTGCGTATTGTTGGTCTAACTGCCAACTGGTGAGGGCATCACATGATCTTCCCTTATGGGAAACATACGTTAACCATAAGATGGATATCTATCATCAACTCTCTTTTATTTTACTCTCTTTTGTATAATATTACGGTCAAGTTGGCAAGCTGCTGCACATCGCTTTTACATATATTTACATATATACTACGTAGGCAGTGGTTGGTTTGGTGGTGCCGGTTTGTGCTCTCTTGTATCCTGTGTACATGTAGTATAGATAGATTCATCGGGTTTACATTAACCTTATGTCAAGCTTGTGCGCTAACCTATATGGTATCCGGAGGTTAGCTGGGAAGAGATGCCCATTAGCCCTGATGCTATATCAGTCACATCTGGGTTGGGTTTCAAATGCGTGATGAAAATCACCTTGCCGGACACACAGAGGCAAGGGTCTCAATCCGTGCAACATTAATACGGATGTACCTGCCGCTGGACGGTGTAACCACTTGGTAGAGATTCCGACAGATAGCCCAGACGGTTTGTATTTGGAAGGTCTCTCAAGACTGCTTTCAAAGGCCGTCAGTTCGGGTCACAATGGTTGTCAGTGTGGTCAGCCCGTTTTCTCGTCCGCATCTTCCATGCTTTCGACGGCTTCCATATGCTCTTCCCACGCTGTCACACCCACGAGTCGCTCCCACTTGGCCAGTACGGGCTCAGCTTGCGCTCTCATTCGGTCTTCTGGGTTTCGGTCGCTGTCTTCGTCAGCCGCGAGTCCACCGAAAAGCGCCTCGACGTCTAGTTCCTTAGCCGCCGTTTTGTATACCCTTTTCAGCTTTTCTATTCTTTCGATTCTGATTGTTTTCTCCTCGTCCGTTTCCGTCCTTCCGAGTATATCCTTCTTCGTGCCAGATTGGGGAGGTCGCTGTTTCTTGACCGGCCCGGACGAGTCCCGCCCTTGCAGCCCCTTGATCACCCCTTCGAGAATGCCCAAGACGGTGCCAACTCGGAGCCCAAACTGCGCGCCAACGGGATACCCGCCGTCAAAGCCTTCCTGCACATGCTCTGCTTTGGCCGCTGCGATCCCATCGCGGTACCCCGCCGTGACGTGCTGTCGGCGCAGGGCGGGGAGATCTGACGGTTCGTTTTTGCTCGTGGTAGTCGTAGTGTTGGTAGTGGTGGCGGTGACGGCGATGTTGTTGTAGGATGAAAGGTGCGACGGAGAATCAGGTGAGGAACCGAAGATGTCGTCTAGTGAGTTCTCGTTATTGTTGGTGTTCTGGTCGTTGTTTTGATCTTCATGGTTATCGTGATTGTGGAACTCGGTGTCTGCTGATGTCATTGTCGTGGCTGGCGATGAAGGCGCGGATTTGTTGGCGTCTGGTAATGTCTGTGTAGAATGTGTTGAGCTTGTTGGGGAGCCTGTCATTGTCATGGCAGGCTTTTTATATCTGTATGTGTTTAGGTGGTCTGTGTAGAGTGAGCGTTGGGAACTTCCTGACGGCGCATGTGGTGGAGGTTTTTTTTTTTTTTGGTGCTCTTATCGCGCGCTGATAGCGGGGTCGTCATATCGGCCAGCATCACAGACTATAACTACGCATTAACAGTTGGGGCGGCTCTGGACTTCGGAATGATTGGTTTATTTATATCATATAAATAATTGATAAATAAATAGGTATATTTCTCGACTATGATGGCTATCAAAATGTTTGTGATTGCGAAGACCAGCTAGTGCACATACTCTATGTAAGAGGCCCAGCTATTCCCAAAAAAACGGTATATTTATATGTACTATAAGAAGCTTGAGACGATACTGTGTAATGTAACGTTAGCATTCATTTCCACTTGTGGAGGGACAGAAGCTAGCCATCGTCTCCGGTGAATTTCACGTAAATATCTTGTCTAGGACTCCCAAATGTTGATGCCCATAGACCTGACAGATACTATGTTTCCGATTTTCTAGCTCCGCAGAATATTGGTACTTATACTAGGCTGACTTTTATCCAAAAAAGATCGAGATTGATAGAGGCAAGAAAAGCGTTCCAGGACTTGATTTGACCAAAGCGCTCCCTTCGCGTGGAGAGATCTAGTGCCATACTATTGCCCTAGGGTTCGAGAAGGAAAGGACATGCCCAGGTCCTTTTCTCTTTGGTCAGTGAATGGGGTGTCTGAGCAGATAAGATCTGCATCGTGTTACAAAGATAAGTAAGCGGCATGTTTTTTTCTCTACTGTGTATCTGCATTGGTGTCTACTGAAATTACCTAAATAGGAAACCCAATGCGGCCGCCATTCTCCCCTCAACTAATTCGCCCCCTCTTTTTGATATTGATTGATGAGCAATGGGCGCGTCCTACTACTATGACACAGCTAATCCTCAATGCTCGACCAGTAGGGCCAAGTATGCTGATCAATCAGGCTGCTTTCGCAAGGCGCGCCGGCAATCACGTCACCCATACCTTTATAGTTACCATATAAACCGCGGCGGGGTTCTACAAACATCATGAGAGACACACCAAGTCTGGTTCCATATACATTCATTGAATTATTTATTAATTGAGGGAAGGAAAGGAAAAAGGAAGACGTTTCAATCAACATGTCAGCCACAGAAACAATTACCGTCCCCAAGCAGCCGGACATCCAGTACGCGCCCAATTACGCCAAATATCAAGCCCGCACGGCACGCCGTCTCGCATCCGAATCCCTACCGACAACACTGCCGGATGGGTTTCCGCAGAAGCTCGACTCGGATCTCGTCTGGGAAGGCTCGCAGCTGGCCGGCTCGTATGAGTGGACGTACGAGCTGAGCGCGGCCGAGGTTGAGGAGATTGAGGCTGCGCTGCAGCATTTCCAAAGTCGATAACGCCCCCCCCCCAACTCTCTCCAGTAGTAAAACGAGTGTAGCATTGGCTGATAGATAATGTGCAGAGCTGAATAAACCGGCCGGCTTCGTCAGCCCCGAGACCTTTCCTCTTCCCACTCTACATGACAAACTGCGCTCCATCTCGCACGAGTTGCACCACGGCCACGGCTTCAAGGTGCTCCGCGGCCTGCCCGTAACCAAACACAACATCACGGAGAACATTATCATCTACGCGGGCGTCAGCTCCCACATAGCACCCATTCGCGGGCGCCAGGACCGGATCGTGACCGACTCGACGACGCAAGATGTCGTTCTGAACCATATCAAAGACCTCTCGACGCTGCCGGAGTCGCAGGGCCGCATCGGCGCGCCCGCGTACACGACCGAGAAACAGGTCTTCCACACCGATGCCGGCGACGTCGTCTCGCTGCTGGCCCTGAGCGAGGCTGCCCAGGGCGGCACGAGCCGGCTCGCGAGCAGTTGGAGAGTGTATAACGAACTGGCAGCCACGCGGCCGGATCTGATACGCACGCTGGCCGAGGAGGACTGGGTTTTTGACGGGTTCGTCTCTTTTTCTTAACGACCGAAAATAACCGTAGTTGCTTATGGAAAGATAAAGATTTGGCAACAAAGAGAAACCTTACGCTGCACGGCCTCTGCTCTACTATACACCGCGGACCTCCAGCGCACCAGAACGAGTGCTCATCCAGTACGCTCGGCGCAATTTCACAGGCTACCAGTCCCTTGGCCGGTCACCGGATATCCCGCCCATCAGCGAGGCCCAAGCCGAAGCCTTGGACGCCCTCCATTTCATTGCGGAGAAGTACGCGGTCGGACTGGACTTCCGCGTCGGCGACGTCCAGTACATCAACAACCTGAGCATCTTCCACGCGCGCGATGGCTTTGTGGATACCGCCGAGACGCAGCGGCATTTGGTGCGGTTGTGGCTACGGGATGAGGAGAACGCGTGGCCGACGCCGGACAGACTGGCTGAGTTGTGGAAGCATCTGTATGCTGATGTCCAGCCGGAGAATCAGTATTTTCCCGCAGAGCCGCGGATTCGGACGAGTAGTGATGGCAAGGCCAGGCATAGTGGTTACTAGCTTATCATCTCTTACTAGGGCAGAGAGCTTATCAAGGATATCAAAACTATGAGGGAGGATCAGCAAGTGATTGAACAGGGCTTTCTTTTAAAGTAGTATCTAATCTCGATTGCCCCCCAGCGCCACTCTCCACGCACGCAGCGGTAGAGACTGCAGCTTGAGCGCCGTAGGCCGGATGTACAGGTAAAAGGTGACAAGCCCGATCATGACACAGATCACGTTGGTCATGTAGTAGCCATCCTGCTCGACCACACACTGGCCACCGCCCGCCGTGCATCGGTTCTTCTCGGATTCCAGTGCACACGAAAAGGCAGACGTGACGAGGTCGCCGGTCAGCTTGGAGGAGTCGGGCGGTGTCGTGGGCGGGACACAGGTTGCCGTCGTAAAGGCATCGACCAGCTTGAGGATGAAGTATTTGGGAAATGTGCCCCCGAGGTTGGACACTCTGAATCCTAGTCAGCATCTGGACAAAACCGATCAAAAAGAGAGAAAAGACATACGTCGCGAGAAGGGTCATGTAGGTCCCCCCAATGGCCGGATCGGAAATGCGGGCATGGAAGGCGGACACGGCGACAAACATGACCGTGTTCATAAAGGTCGACAGCACATGTTCGCAAATCACCGTCAGTAAGTACCAGAACGGCACTTCGGCGCTGGCCGGGTATATCATCACGGTGAACTGGGCAAACACGGCGGCGACCAGCCGCCCGACAAAAGCCCAGCACCACAATCGCATGGGCGTGTACTCGGTCGACCACTGCCCGGCATAGTATCCCAGCGCAATCTCGAAGGGAAAGTCGATCAGCACGACCAGGGCCATGTTGTCCTGCCCGAAACCCTTGTCGATCAGCTTGAGGCTGGTGACGGCGTCGTTGGCCTGGAAGCCGATCTTGGCAATCAGATGGACGAGAATGATCATCTGGATGTTCTTCAGCTTCAGCACACTCCACATGCTGCGGTACACTTCGAGGATGCCGTCCTTGTCGGTGCTGCGCTCCTCCTTCTTCAACAGGAACAGGCCCACGGTCACCAAGACGTACGCCCACCCGGCAAAGGCAATGTATCCGCCCAGGGACAGCAGTCCATGGTCGGGATCGGCATTGGCCGCTGACCGGAACCACTTGTTCGCAAAATCGGCCGAGTTGAAGGCGAGGAACACGGTATAGGAAAGGAAGTGACCCGCCGTCAGGCCGACAGTCTGCGCGGTCGAAGCGTACGAGATGTTTTGCGGCGACAACAGGGTCAGGGCCCAGCCATCGACGGCAATATCCTGCGTCGCACAGAGGAAGACAAGGAAAAACCACCACTTGGTGAAGGCCCACACATTGGCGTCGCTGTCACCGGCCGAGCGCAGCATCGACTCGACGCGGCCGGATAAGTAGACCATGGCGAGGCCCGACAGCAGCTGCACCGGCGTGATCCAGCTCTTGCGGCGACCCAGCCGTTTACTCCACACCGCATCCACGATCGGGCTCCAGAGCAACTTCAACGAGTACGGATACGAGGCCAGCGAGAAGACGCCGATCTGGCCGTACGACAGGTGCGGCTTGAGGAGAAAGGGCACCGAGCCCATGGCCAGGCCCATGGGGATCCCCTGCAGAAAGTACAGCAGCACCAACAGCAAGAAATTGCGACGGTCCTGCTCGGGCAGCGCATAGAAGCTCGTATTGGCCATCGTCGGGGTGCGCGGGACATCAGGCGGTTCGTCGTCGAGCGTGAAGCTGTCGCGGTCCATGACGCGCGTGGCATGCTGCGCCGACGAGGGCCTCTCGACCGAGGCATCCTTTCTCCGCATCTCCAGCTGCGAGTTCATGTCGCCGTCTGCCTGGCCGTTGGTCCGACCAGTGTCGATGGTCAGGCCCTGGGGAGCGCCGTTTTTTGGTATTTGGTCGCGGGTGCTGCGGCGCTTCATCTGTTTGTTGTCGGCGGCGGCGTCGAGGTCCGGGTCGGGCTCTTCTTCTTCTGTGTCGGATGCGAGACGGGACAGCGGCTGCAGCTCGAGGTCGTCTGCGCGAGAGCTGTAGAATTTGTCGCTGTGTAAAACAGACTGCGATTGGGACCGAGAATTAGAAGCAGAGGCAGAGGCAGAAGCAGAAGCGAGTGACGGGGCTGCGGCGGAGGAAGGCATCCATCCGGGTAGGGCGTAAATACGTGTTGTAGCGAATAGTGGACTGCGTGTAAATAGGTGTAATGTGGCAAGTTGTAAGCTGGCCTCTTTAGAGTCCACTTTGGAGCTAGCTAGCCAGCGCCATCCCGGCAGCGACTGATCAGCACACGGAGACACTGAAAATGTGGGTGACTCTGTTGCCGTGAGTTGAAGAGGAATTTAAAAACGATACGTATCTACAGTCTGCAATACGATGTCCAGCGAGTTGTCCTGCACGCATTGCGCCATTCAGGGTCTAACGCTACTAAGAGGGCTTACATAACGCAGTTCTGCAGACACCACCATACTGGTATGTGCATGGATCTCGTGTGAAATTGGAGTAAAGACTACAATGATGATAATAGAAAAAAATAAAAAAAATAAATAAAAAAAAAAAAAAAAAAGACTGTCTTTGCCGGACTTTTTTCTTCTATAAGAAAAGGCAAAAGTTGGTATTTATTCTCTGCCTTGAGAGACACTGACTGGTTGTCACGTGCTGTCGTGTATCCCTAAATCGCGATCCAGCTAGCCCAATCAGGCACGGACAACAAACACACTCGCTCGTCCACCAGTGCGACGAACCTGCACGGCATCTTTCGATCGCAAGCTGCCTGTAAGATGGACACACTCGCCAGCGTTGACGACTCCCTCGAGCGGCTCGAGTCGGAAATCACCAAGATCCGCCAAGAGAGTATGTGACCGTCACCACACAGTCCCGACTGCATAACTGATCATCGCAGTCAAGAGCTTCCAGAACCGCCGTCGCTATCTCGCAGCCAGCCTCGTCGCGTCCGACTACATCCGACAGAAGGTTGAAGAAAGTATCACAAGTGGCTCATCCACAGCCAGGGGCGATTTGGCCCCCGTGCTCGATAGTGCGCGCCTCCACCGCGAAACAAACTACCACCGCCTTGCCTTTTCCACGACGACGTTTCCATGGAAAGATCCAAACCCATACTCGTCCTCGCCAGACCTGCTGGGCGTGCGAATCGATCTGTGTGAGCGGAATGGCACGTTCGCGAAGCCCTACTACGTGCTCTTGCGCCGTGAACGCATTGCCGAATCCTCGCCCCCCTGCCTCTCGGTGTTTCGTCACACCATCCCCGCGTTTATTCCCATTGAGAAGCTGGCGCAGCGCTATCTCCCTGTACCGCCGCGGCATCATGCAGGTGAACTCTTGAAGGAGACCAACAACGTCAAAAAGCAGGACCCGAGAGCGTTTGTGCGTCATTTGCGTAGGGAACTGGTGGCATGGCATCTCCGTCGCGACGCCATCGCGTGGCTGCAAGAGCATCTCGGTCTCTCCGAGACCGGAACGCCCATGCGTGGCGCGACAGAGAAAGCACCAGAAATCTCGTCGCTTTCTGCGACCTCGCTCGAATCCAGATATGCGCGGCTGGAATGGCGCGACGGTCGGGTTGGCCGCTTCAAGATATCCGATTCCGGTCGGGTGGAGCGGGCCGTGGTGATTGGCGACCACGGGCGCGACAAGAAGACCGAAGATGTACTGACGGGCGGCGATCGTCGCGTAGAGAGTCTTGTCGAGAGATTAGCAAAGACATGATATGAAGCCATGATATAGTTTCGTCTTTTTACGGTTCTAGACAATCAAGGTGACTTGAAGTGACCTGAATTAACACGTTCTCTACCTCTTATCTAGGTAATACGTAAATCACAGTATAAAAACACCGCTATGCAAATCATGATGCAAGCGGCCCATGGGTATCGCAGACAAATCATCGCAATGCACATGCCCGGGTATATAAAACAAACGACACGCAAAAGAAAAGAGAAGAAGAAGAAGAAAAGTAGGATAGAATATTTGGTTATAGATCACGCCTGCACAGCAAACGGATTCCGCAGCACCGGCGCTTCGTCGTCCGGACTGCTGAACGAAATAGTTGGCAAGGGCCCATACGGCACGCCGTGGCGCTGCTGCAACTTGGTGCGAAGAATGGCTTCTTCGATATTCCAGCGCCAGCGCAGCTTGCGTTTCCGGCCGTCAAAGGCCTGCAAGATCTCCTGCTCCTCGCGCTGGTGGTCGCGCTCCAGGTCGGCGACGGCCTCGCTGTTGCGGCTGATCAGCGCCGCCAGTTCGTTCTCCAGTCGCGTTGCGGTTTCCTGTAACTGGCGCTCCTGGCGCTCGCGCAGCACCTTGACGCGTGCTTCATGCAGCTGGTGCATCGAGTCACGGTCGTGGTATTCTTGGGCCAGCTGCTCCTTTTGTCGCTGGGTCACGGTCCGGTTGGGGCTGTTGCTGCTGGCCCCGGGCAGCGATGGCGAGGACGGCGGACTCGGGTTATGGAAGTAGCCTTCCATGTGTCTGATGCGAATATCAGAGTGTCGCTTGGCCTTGTCGAATTCTTTGGTCTGGTCAATTTCGATCTCCAGCTGGCGCTCTTCCATGCGGGCGATGCGCGCATTGTTCTGTCGACAACTCGTTAGCATTTCACTCCTTTCTTCTGTATGGGATAAATAGGCACCAGCCAACTCGCCTCTTTCTCTCGCTCGCGCTCCTCAGTTTCATTGCGGATCTTCTTCTCGGCAATCACGGCGAGATGTTTGGCCTTCAACGTGTCCAGCACATCGTTCTGCAGCCAGACAAACCGCTGGCGCACCGTCTTGCGCCGGTTGAGCAAGTCCTGTAGCTCCTCGTTGTCTAGACTCCTCTGCACCGCCGCTTCGTCAAACACGGGCACCTCGATCTGCACTTTTGCCCGCGGTGCCGGGTGGCTTTCGTTACCGGTACCGTGCGACGACGACGGCGGCTTCGTTTCCACCAGGACAGTGCTCGCGACCCCTTCTCTTCGGAGCATCACCTGCGCGTCCGGCGGCAAGCTGACGGCGGATGGGATGCGACGCCTGCGGAACGGCTTGCCGATGGCGTGAATGAAGCTCGAGCGCTTGCGATGGGCGGCGCCCGTGGACGAGACCGAGTTCCGCGGGACTGGCGGCGCAGGACCATGGCTGGGCTGCGATCGGCGGGCGTCGGTCGAGCTGATGGACGTCGGACAGGTCGACCATGAGGCGATCGAGGGCACGCTGTCCGAATGCTCGCGGTCGGAGAGCGTGGTGTCGGAGAGGTGGCTGGCCAGGCGGTGGTCGACGTGGGCGAGCGAGTACGACGACCGGGTCGGCGTCGAGGTTGACGTCGATGTGGAAGCCGACACCGGCGCAGACGCAGACGGATCCCACGACGAAGCCGAAGACGCATTCGCAAAGTTCAGACATCCAGCATCAATCGACGCAGCCAGCGACGCGGCAATCTGGATATCGGCGACTCGCAGGCCCAGGGCGGCGGCCTCGGCGACTAAACGCGCCTCCAGCCGGTCTTCGGTCTCGTCTGCGGCCAGCTCAAGGTTCAACACTTCGGCCCGATAGCGCTGCTCGTCGTCGCCGGTCGTTCCAGCAGACGCAGACGAAGCCATGATGGCTTTCCGGGATGCAAGCAGCAACAAGGAGTCGCGAACACTTCCATGTGCCTGGCTCTTAGCAGCAGGAACCCACGAGGAGGGGGACGCCCCACTGACGAGCAGCATCCGGTGGCATCAGATCGTGCGAGAACCTGGAATGAGCTCTTTGGGGGCTGTCGCTAGTGTGTCAGATGAGCGATATTTTTCTGCTCCGACTGCTTAACTAGTACAGGGTCAGACATCACTAAATCACAGCTAGTTAAGGGGGGAGGGGGGAGGGGGTGGAAACAAGGAAGGATAATACAGGACGGATTGTGATGCGAGTGCGCGCTCGGTTGTGCTCCACGGGTCCACGGCTCCACGTGGTCTGATGAACAGTTTCTTCTTCTTTCTTTTATAGTACAAAGAAGCTACTCAATTCCTCCTGCCTGCCCAATATCAATCCATCAGGAGTGTGTAACTATCCACCGGGTAAGCAGTAAATTAAAGACTAAACTACGGCTCGGAGTAAGTTTGGTGACGCACTAGGCTTGGAGGCAAATGCTACTGCACAGGTCCAGGTCGAGCCACCGCCACAGGTAACCCGGCTGGGCCTCTGCAGACTATTGACAGGCTTGCGCATGTCATCCTCAAGAAGTGACAGACCATCGCCTAGATTGAACGCTTGAGGCACAGGCTGCTGTCGAGTATCGATGGGGTAGCGAATTTACATGATACCGATTACAATTACCTTCCCCGATATCTTTTGTTTAGAAGTTGCGGCTTGTTTCTAGGTGTCTTTGGTATACCCCCTTGTAGACACTATACTGGACGAAACCCTATGTGATCAAGAGACTGCTAATTCTGCATGGACTGGACTGATTCGATTTTCACCCCGTCGTCAGCTATATCTGATAGCAGTAATTTGACTTTCCGGCAGCCGTGTTCATTCTATATTTTTAAGATATTTTCATATGTGGTTGACTCCATGGTGATGTCATCATCGATATGTGCACCGCTGTACTTTTTGATAGTACATACGACTATACGTATACGAATATACGAATGTGTAACACACCATGTGTTTAATCGCTTTTGATCATACGAGAGGGTAAAAGTACGGGACCAACAGCTTCTCTGTACATTTGAGAGGTACATGTATTTGCGCGAGTGGTATATAGGTAATATGTACTCAACTTCCCTTGAAGTTGTTAAGTGGTATTGATTAACAATAAGAATCTGTCACACAGCTAATCATCGTCGAGATAAATTCCACTAATGTATTTTAGTAACAGCTTTGCTCTGACAAGCCTGTCGATCAAAGTCAAAAAGCCCAGCCTAACACACGCCTTGGGGTTGTTATCGTGATGGCGACTTTTGATAGAGACAGAAAGTCAGCCTCACGGCTGTGTTTGCCACTCCCCACCCATCACACGCATCATACGTATGCAGTGCGCATGAAACAGCCGTAGGTAAGACAGCAACTCAAGTTACTGACTTTTTCTGTTTCTTCTAGATGCTCTATTTCGACCATAACCTGTTCCCAATGGCTCCACCCTCAACCGCTGATGTCATCGTAGAATATGTCCTTTATCAAAAGTTCGATTTTTCCTCGCCAGTTTCTCCCATTGAAGCATCGCACTCGAGAAATTCCCTACTGGTAACTTAGTTTTTCTCGGAACGGCAACAGCAGAAGCAAAAGACGTAGTTACCATAGTCATAGCAAGGATGTCGCAAATGGGCAAAAATGGGACTTTCCAAGCTCCCCAAGCAAAGCAAGAGCAGCCGAAACCTGGGTAAATCATTTTTTTTTTTTTTTTTCGTTGATGGTTACAATCTCTTTTTGATTGGACTGTACTGACCTGCACAGGCTAGAAAAAGACATGGCGCCGCCGAGCGAATCCACTCGCCTTGAGTCGAGCACCGGGTTTGTGGAGTATGTTGGCTCAGGGAAGCTGAAAGATAAAAAAGTGTTGATTACCGGCGGCGAGTTAGTGTTCTACCTATTGGCCTTCAGCAGAGTTCAGTTGTTGATATTCAAATCTTAAGCTCCGGGATTGGCCGTTCGGTGGCTGCCTTGATGGCCCGAGAGGGCGCAGATATCACCATCGTCTACCTTCCACGCGAGCAAGAGGATGCAGAACACACAAAGTCGCTGGTCGAGAAAGAAGGACGCGAATGTCTACTCGTTCCCGGTGATTTGAGGGAAAATGCGACCTGCGAAAGGGCAGTCAAGGAGCATGTTGACCGGTAATATTTCAATGTTCTCATATACTTGACAGTGTAACTGAACCCAGTGCTCTCGCAGATTCAAGAAGATCAACGTGCTTGTCAACAACGCCTCGACGCAGTACACCTGCAAAGATATCGCGCAGATCGATCTGGACAAGGTCGAGGACTGTTTCCGCACGAATATTCTGCAAATGTTTGCCGTCACCAAATATGCCCTGCCGCATATGACCAAGGGAGACTCGTGAGTACCGTCTTAGCACCATTCGAGAATGAAACCAAGACCAATTGACCAACAACATTTTAGAATCATCAACAACACTTCGGTTGTAACCTTCCGCGGCTCGAGTTCCATGGTTGACTATGCTGCGACTAAGGGCGCCATTGTTGGATTCACCAGATCTCTATCTTTGCAGTTGATTCCGAAAGGAATTCGAGTGAATGCTGTAGCGTGAGTCCCGTCTTCTTTACTCAGTATTGCCGGGATCTCATTGAGCTGACTATTTAGCCCCGGCGCCGTCTACACTCCGATTCAGGTAGACACCAAAGGGGCCGAGGCAATGCAAGGCTGGGGTTCGGACAAACAACTAGGACGTCCGGGGCAAGCTGTCGAGGTTGCCACCAGCTTCGTGTTCTTGGCTAGCAAGGATGCATCTTTCTATTGTGAGTGCTTCAGTTGTTGTTGCCATCACAGTTTAGGTTGCTAACTCTGAGTAGCTGGGCAGGTACTCCATTGTTATCCTTTGGGCGATTAAAATGTCGTTTGACAGCTGGGAGTTTAGGCCAGCTATTTGCTTGTTGCGATTTTAGTCTGTCTGTTTTCATGCGGCAGAAATTGTTTCAATGAGTCCAGTGAAATATTCACAATGGTACCAATACCCACATAATATTATATAAAAGCATTTTTGTATCAAGTCAGCAGTACAACTTCTGGCCAAAACTAGTCTTGAACATTTGAAGGTATACGAATTCAACCATATGCAAGTCAGTAAATCAATCGGCATGTACAATTATAAACGCTAAACCAAACAAACACTAGTGGGTTCTCCACATACTAGCTCCAAACGGCTAGCGTGTATGGGCTGATGACGATGATCTCCTGCTCCGCGTGCTCAGCATTCCGGTTACTCTCCCCAGGTTACTATATGCTTTTTCATTCTCCAAATTTCTCTTTTCTGACCTCGACTACTCTGTCTGCACTGCTCTTCGCTGCGTGCGAATTATGGCACCCTTGCAACCAACGCCGGATGTTCAGTATACAGTCTTCATCCGCCTGCCGTTCCCTCGGGGCGATTTCATCGATCCACCGCCGGTAAAGACCCAGCACAAGCACTTGCCCTGAAGATAACACCTTGCTGACTGTCTAGCCTGATTGGAATCCCGTCAAAGATCGAGCGCTCTGGGATATCCTCTCGCGGCCAGCAAAAGGTGATGATATAGACTGTATGTTTATAGAGTTCTACCTATCAATACGAGCCTGAGCAGCCTAGCTAATGTTGTGCAGGGAAAGCAATGTATGTTGTCGTGAGGCGCACCGCCAGAGACCGGATGTACTGACGATTCAGTGCTGATGAGTTCAACGTCACACTGTCATTTCTTCTGCAGCAGGCAGCATGGCTCTACGATCGGCAGCTGTCGCAAGTCCGAGCGCAGATGCGCAAGGTCGGGAGCACGCAGGCTGCTTCGCCGTCACCTGCACTCGGGTCCGTCTCCGGAAGCGGGGCGCTTGGAGGACAGGCTATGAAGCGTGTTGGTAGTGGAGGTTAGTATACTACTAGTACTCGTAATGCTTTCACCACTAACAGCCAATCGCCAGGTTCGCGAATGCCGTCGAGATTGTCGGCTCTGCAACGAGAGGGCCAGCCAGTGCGGACTGACAGCGCGTCTACTGCCAAGCCCAAGGGTGAGCTCCTACTGTTTTCCATTTGGTGAAGCCAGCTCTTCGCTAATAGCCGTAGCATCCTCGATTCGAACAAATTCTTCCAATACGATTATGCAGGCACAAGGTGCTCTCGAGCAACCAGAGGACACTGCAGGTGCCAGACTACACGAACCGTCCGCTAGACGGCCGTCGCCCAGACGAGAACGACCGACTCTAAGCGTATTCCAGAAAGCAAGGGCCGAAGAAGTACAGAGCCCGCCAACCTCGTCGGACGATTCCGAGTCCACATCCGAGTCAGATGACGACCTCACCAGCCGCAGACTGCCAGGTGCTCGTCGATTCGGAAAGTATTCCATGCTCAAGCCCGGTCTGCGCGACGATGAGGACGACGACGAAGATGAATCGCCAGCTTTCCTTCCGCTCTCTCACCAGACTGCAGCACCTGGAACTCAGCACATGAACTCGACTCTCCGCCAAGAAGCCAGGACCGCGGAAGGGCAGCGGAGACCAGCAACTCGTCCTGCTCCCCCGCATCGTCGCGAATTGACCAGCCTGGACAGCTCAGCCAGTTCCGGTATGACCAGTGGGAGCCCGCTGTCGGGGCCACAGCACCCTCCGGGACCGCTGAGTCCGCGGCGAGTCGCGAACTTGTCCCGGCAAGATTCAGCTCGAGCCGGCTCGGCTAATCAGAGCAGTGAGGAAACGCCCAGCATGGGCAGCAGCTTCAGCGACCTGGATGGTATGTACTTTTCAAATTGCTGTCATTATCAAGGCTCTCGGCTGACATATTGAAGATGCCAGCGTCACGCAGTCGGCTCTGGAAGAGGCGCTTGCCAGTAACATGCAGCATGGGGGAATGACCAGTCGGATGAGCACCATCAGCCAGGCTCTGCGTAGTCGGTACCTGTAGTATGTTTGAGTAGCCCCGTTGGTCGTAATTGTTAGGTTGGTTGGGTGGATGGTGGCTTGCTGCCCTTGGCGGAGACAATAAAGAATATACTTGGACAATATGGCAACACCCCAAAACCAATAGGCTGGTTGTAAGAAGCGTTTGCAGTGTACATCACAACAGCGACTTGTTACAATAAGCACATATTAGTTTTATTACAATTGCCAAAACCGATCTTCTGATTGGTGGACAGTCTAGTTATCGCGAGGTATCGCATCTACATCGTACATCTGATCACTCTCCGAAATCACCAAAAGCCGGCGGACTCGACTCGTCAACGACGGGTGGTTTCCGTTCCTTCTCCTTTACCTTTTTTTCCTCTTTCTCCGTGTCCTCCTACACTCTGTTGAATTTGCATTCGCATCATCTCCAGAAATCATCGTTGCAATTATCGATCAGCGAACGACAACAAATTCTCGGCAATTCCGGGAACGCTTTGTTTAGGTGGGTCAGCGATGCTATCGCCGTTATATCGCACCGCACCCCGCATTGGCTGGCTTGACTGACTGATACTTGACAGGGCAATTAGTCAACATCAAATCAATTGAGCCTGGTGTAAGCTGGATTGGACTCATCAGTGGGACAGGACATAGCTGGAGCCATTCTGAAGTGACCGATTAGTGCATGCTGGCATAACTCTACGGCCAAGTTGTGTTCATCGGATACCAATAATGGCTGCCGACACTCAGGCGCACGACGAGAGCGCCGAGTCCAACTACTTCAAAAATTATCCCCCGCCCAAGGCGCTGCACAAACACGAAGCCCTGGCAAGAGCTTTCGTCGAGCTGCAGGTTGAGAAAAAGCGGCGCGTTGTGCTGGTGACCAGCGGGGGAACAACGGTTCCAGTGCGTATACCGTCAATCTATCTCTTCGACGGTTGTGGTGAAGCAAGACTAATAGAACCAGCTCGAAAACCAAACGGTCCGGTTCATCGACAACTTCTCTGCAGGTACACGTGGCGCCGCCTCAGCTGAGCGCTTCCTCGAGAATGGCTATGCAGTCATCTTCCTGCACCGCCAGTTTTCCCTCCTCCCGTATTCTCGCCATTACAGCCACTCAACCAACTGTTTCCTCGACTTCCTGGACGAGTCGCCCTCGTCTGCAATCGTCGTGCGCGACGAGTACCAGAACGCTATGCGCGATGTGTTGCGCAAGTACCGCACCGCAAAGCAGAACAACATGCTCCTGATTCTCCCCTTTACCACTGTGACCGAGTACATCTTTGAGCTGCGCGCACTCGCCAACATCATGCGTCCGCTTGGGGCCAATGCACTTTTTTACCTCGCGGCCGCGGTTAGCGACTTTTTCATTCCGCGTGATCGGATGGCTGAGCACAAGATCCAGTCATCCGAGATCCCATCCGGTGTGTCGACGGCAAAGAAGAATAACAACCCACAAGAACAATCGTCGTCATCGACATCATCATCGTCCGCTTCCTCGTCCTCCGAAATCTACACAGGCTACAATGACCCAGAGCCCGGCACCAAGTCGAAAAAGCTCGTCATCGATCTGGACCCGGTCCCCAAATTCCTGCACCGTCTCGTCGACGGCTGGGCGCCCGAGGGCAGCATGATTGTCAGTTTCAAGCTCGAGACAGACCCGAATTTACTTGTGTACAAGGCGCGCACCTCTCTGCAGCGGTACGCACATCATCTGGTTATCGGCAACTTACTGTCGACCCGGAAATGGGAGGTGGTCTTTGTCACTCCTGACCCACCGCATGAGCGCTGGATCCGCGTGCCCAAGACGCGCAGGAGCAAGTCGATCTCCGGCGAGGAGAACCTGATTGGCCTGGCCGAGGGTAGTCGTCAAAAGGACAATGGCAGCGACGCCGCCCCTCCGCGACAAGATCGCGGCGACGGCCGGTTTGACGAAGACGCCGAGCCTCCCCGGAACGAGGAGGAGGAAGGCCGCGGGATGGAGATTGAGAGCCTGATTATTCCGGAGCTGGTCAAATTGCATACCCAGCGGATTGAGTCTGTGAGCAAGTAGAGAGAGGTGCTTGGTCCATACAGTCAAAGTCATAAGAATTTTTTTTTTTCGTAATAACCAAATGGTTTCACGTCTACTCCGTCGAATGGTTATCCTCACATAAAGAAGATGCTGAATTAATAGTATGTATTCATAAGCGAATGATAAGCCTCAGGACTTGCTGTCTAAAATATGAAACCTTTCCCAGATTGAAGATCGTACAACTCCGTCCCGGTAAACAAAAAAACAAAAAGAAGGAAAAGGATGTAAGCCAAACGCCATAGCTATGCCTCTGTTAGTAATACAGCTTTTCGATTCTATCCCAACACGATCACCCCAAACAACAACAGCCTTCGAGGCTCAAAACAAAGAAGCCAAAACACACGAAAGTCTCTTAAACAAACCCCCAAAAAAGGTGATTTACTCCCATTCGGGAGCCTGGCAATACCCTCTAGCCCGCGATGTGAGTTCGATTCTGGTCATCATCCAGCCAGACTGTGTTCCCTTTCTGCGGACACCGAGTCGTGGGCTCTCAAAAGTGCGGCATTCGGGTCGTTGGACGCCTTCATTGTCAGGATCCTCGTCCCATCGGAAACTATATTGCCGACAGAGCCCGTCCTTTTCGCAGTAGTCACGGCACGCGGTTACCGTGTCAATGGACAGGTCTTCAACAAGGTCGCCAGACAGATTGTCCCAGTCGTCGTGGATCCCCGCCGACATTTGCGGAAGAAGACGTTCGCGGAAGACGTCCGAGTGCAACAAGTACTTGTTGTGGCGCTGATTTTCTTTGTTTAGGAACATATACACCGTAAACCCGGGTACATAAACATACCTTGATGAACCAGTCCTGGTCGAATCTCCACATCTCCTCCACGTCTTCGGGACTTAGATGATGGAATCCGACCACAGGCCAACACCACGGCTGGCGATAAAAGTTATTGGTAAGCGGTTCGATTTCCCCCAACCGCGCGTTTTGCAGCAGAGGCCAGGTAAACGTCAAGTCTACTCCGGCATCCTTCAGCACTTTTCCAAGTACCATGTCACCGGCCCATTCCAGGTCGGTATATTCGTCGTACTCGTCAACAAAGGTCTTGCGCTGCATCGAGGCCAGGCGCATGGCCGTCTGCGACAGAATAAAACCAGATCCGCCATGTGCGAACAGCACGTCTCCGATCTGTGTTTCTGTCCCCAGATAATGTGGCTCTCGGTGATCCAGCTGGTTCACCCAGTGCACCAGGTTCGGCCACACAATGTGTGTGTCAGCCTCCATAAAGACAAACCACTTGGCCGTGGGCTTGGTCTGGAGCGCTTCATCGATCATGGGCAAGAACTTCCACTTGTCCAGTTTCCAGCCCGGATTGTTGGGCATTCCAAACACGCCGTTTTCTTCCTCCGTGTTGTCCTCTTCCACCATACCCTCACGGCCGTAGATCTTGAGCCGATTGTAGAGATTGAAGTCTTCAATGTTCGCCTTCACGCCGTCTTGGACATGAGTGAGCACATCGCGCAGCTGCACGCCCTCGATGGTCTCCTCAAAATCAGACACGACGAGGTAGTTGGGCACACAGCGAAACGTCGTCCTTGCATGAACCGGTATTTTGTCTAGCGCTTCGGTGACGCCAGTCTTGAGCACCACCAAAACATCCTCAATTCCGGGCATGGGCGGGCAGGCGAACTTTTGCGCACCGGAGGCCGTTTCCATCCAGGTCGCCAGCTTGGTGCTGCGGCTGGCGCTTCGGTCACCACTGCTGCTGCTACTGCTGCCGCTGCTGCTGCTGCTGCTCCTCGTCGTAACGTTGCCGGAGAATATCAGCCATTGCGGGCCCCTCAAGAGCTGCAGCAAAATCAAGAGTCCGAGTAGCGGCGCCGCGAATGGAATCCATCGACGCGATTTCCGTCGAAGAGGAAGCATGAGTTCAAATGTTCGCCAGCCGGCTTAGCAAAAGGAAGCGCAAGGAGAGTTCGAAAATATTGGGGACATTAGACTCAATGCGGCGTTTTCGTGTTGTTATTATTAGCACTGTCGTTTGCTGTTGTTGATGACGTTGCAGCTGCCCGGGGGGCGTGATGATGTTGCACTTTCGCCGAATCGAGAATCGCACTGTTGATGAGGAACGCACGCACTGTCCGACCGGCACAACTACTATGAACCATAGCAGACGTGTGATTGCAGAGGTCGCAAGCCGGAGAGAACTCAAGCAAGAAAAAAGAGAGAGAATAGGAGTAACTTGAGGATGGCTTGCCGGCAGGGAGAGCCAGGAGTATTACAGTATTTCAGGTATGCTCCGCTCAGGCGAACCCGGGGGGGGGTGGAAGTGGGCTTCGAAGATCCTTACTGGGGCGGCCAGCGAGCAGCAGCAAGCACAAGCAAGCAACAAGAATAGACACTAAGTTAGGCGCTTCAATTATTCGAAGGGCTCGCGTCAGGAGATATGTGAGAGAGAGAGGTTGAAAAAAAAAAAAGACAGCGTTCGCTAAGCATTATTATTATGGACGGTTAGTGAGTTCACGATCGTCGGTGCTTGGACGCCGTCATTGGGGAAGCACCGAAGCAGGAGCACAAGCGGTCCACGAAGGGCGGGGACCCTTTTCTGCCGCGGCTTCCCAGAGCGACACAGTCAGTCGCACCTGCTGCATCACAGGGTTCTGATCCTCTTCACCTTTATTTCCTGTCCTCCTTCCCTTTTGCTTCACTTTTCTCCTTTTCTCTTTCGTATCTTCAGTGATCTACTCCAGCTTCTCTTCTTACACTATCCTCAACTCACCATGTCAGTCAGACAGTTCAATCATTGCCATTCGAGGCAGCACCAGCGTCCAACAGAGTACCGACCGAGCTGAGCAGTGACTGCCGGTCACTACCAGTAGCGACAATTTGTCCGCCGACCACAAAATGGGGCATGTGCCGCCAGAGAATCCCGCAGCCAACAGGTAGACGAGTCTGATACAAGCAGTGGCCATGGAGCCCGCCCGATCGCGCGCTTTTGGCCTCCACTTGGAGCCTCTTGGTGCGTGTTTCAGGTTGCCTATCCGACGTCATGGGACTCTGTAACAGAGGACACATTGGCTTCCCTCCGCTGTCTGATGAACCGATCGACATGCGCATGGCCAGCGATCACTCTCGATATTTCGCTATCCGTCTTGTCGGTCCAACCCAGCACCCACACTGGAAGGATCCATTCCGTTTCCCCTTTCAAAACTGTTCGCTAGCCTCTGTCAACTGCCAACCGCGAGCTGCAAAATTAAATCCGCACCGCCACGCCTTTGCTCATAGCGGCATCTGCCATCTCCACAACACTGCCACTGGTGTTGTGATGTTTAATTTTGTACCCAGAAAATACTAAACGTATCGACAGGGGAATGGAAATGCGTGCTATGGCGTACGCACAATCCTGTATTATCATGCGCTATTTCGTTATGGATACGGAAACACGCATTTTTTGTTGAGTGGACTGCTGTGGAATTTGCTGTGGAATTGGCACTTGTCATCATGTCCAAGGAGAGCTCCGGAATTAATCTGCCACATTCCGCGCATCATGATCAATTCCCGACACTCTAGCGATTGGAAGACTTCGGGTGCATCCAGAGTATTGGCCGACAAGTCGGAGTACTCCCCTAGCAGCATACACAAGTATACTCCGTACTCCGTGCCGACTCCTTTGTGCATACAGAAATAAAATAGATTGTTTGGGTGCAGTCAGCGGTAAGAAATCTGCACGAGAGTGGACACAACAAACAGTCTCGTCGTGCACGGACGCGATTATCACTTACTTTATCAATCATTGATCGCTCGCTCAATCCCGTTCCGAGGCTGTTGGACGCGTGTTTCGTCCCCGGGGACGCTCGTTACAGAAGAGCCCTCTGTTAGGCGTCCAGAAATCCCACTGCACTCTGTCCTCTCCGGCTCGATCTCCTGGATGACGTAGGAGTTCGCCGTATGATGCCAAGGATACCAATACGAGGGTTTTGATAAGGGGTTCTATCTGCACTAAGAACTCAATTCTACCAATGTCTATAAAGTAACTACACGGGTCCTATCGAACCCCTGATGCCTTGACAACTGGCGTCAACTTATTGCGTTATGCTCTCGGACTAACAAGAAGGACCGTCGCTTCGTACGGCCGCAATGCCCACGTCTCGCCGTGGTACTTCTCGCTCACTCCGTAGCTGTTGAGCAGGATATCATTCACCTGGCCAACACCATTTACCGCCGGGTCCCACTTGAGAGTTTTGTCGGTAAAGTTGCAAAGAACCAAGGCTTGTTGGTCCTCGAACTGTCGCGTGTAGGCAAACACGTCCTCGCTGGCCTTGTCTACCAACACGAAGTTGCCGTAAACGAAAATGTCAAGATACTTTTTGCGCAGTCCTAGCACAGATCGCCAGTGGCTGAACACCGAATTGGGATCGGATACCTGCGACTCAGCATTGATCCGCACATGGTTGGGATGTACGCGCATCCAGGGCTTGACGTCCGCCCCCGTAAAGCCGGCATTGGGTCCCGACGACCACTGCACCGGCGTACGCGCGTTGTCTCGCGATTTCTTCTGATACTGTCTGCGGTACTCATCCAGCGCAGCAGTGTTGTCGGGCTCCTCGGCGAGTTGTCTGTCCTGGTAGTTAGTTTGATAGCAAAACACACGAGAACAACTCGGCCATGCCTACATCTTCCAATGATTAATGCAGTCAATGTCCTGGTATTCTTCAATCGGCCAATCGAGGGGGACATTGCGCATGCCGATCTCCTGTCCTTGGTAGACAAACGGGGTTCCCGCCATCAAAGCAAGACAGGTAGCCAGCATTTTCCCCGCAATAGTCGAGTTTTCCGGTGTTGCCTTTGTATACCGATCAATCGATCGAGGCTGGTCGTGGTTCTCCCAGTATAGCGCATTCCACCCGTCGTTCTCGTACATGAAAGTCTGCCATTTCTCGAACATGCTCTTCAAGGTAGTGAGATTCCAGGGCCCTTCAACGAACTTTGTTTTCGGGCCGTGATCTATGTCGACGTGTGCAAAGTCGAAGATCATGTTGATTTCGTGCCGGTCATAGCGAACAGCTTTCAGAACATCGTCGATGCTTTGGGCAAAAGGCATCTCGCCCACACTGAAGGCGTCGTACTCTTGCAAGATCTCACCCAACCCCTGCAGGTACTCATGTAGCCGTGGTCCGTTGGCATAATGCATGTCTGCCCACTGCCATTCCTGAGTCGGATCTTGTATCGGGGCATCAGGAAAGTCCTGTTTCTTTGATATGAAGTTGATCACGTCCATTCGGAACCCATCTGCAGTTCATCAAAAATCCATCGCAATAAAGGTTTAGCAGCTATACGTACCACATCCCTTGTCCAGCCAGAACCGCACAATGTCATGTACTGCTTTGCGCACCGGGGGGTGTTCCCAGTTGAGGTCCGGCTGCTCGACAGCGTACAAGTGCAGGTAGTATTCCCCTGTGAGTTCGTCGTACTCCCATGCGCTGCCTATTTCTGATCTCAGAACTTGCTTCCTAAAATAACAGCACAACTGGTTTACATACCCTGGAAATGGGAGATCCAATTGTTAGGGGGATGCCTATTCCCCTGCGCATCATACTTGGGCGGCTTCCAAATGTACCAATTGCGATACTCGTTGTCCTTGGAACTGCGTGATTTTTGGAACCATTCGTGCTGGTCACTCGTATGATTGACGACCAGGTCCATCAGGAATTTCATACCTCGTGCATGGCAGCCTTCAATCAGACGATCAACGTCCTCTACCGTGCCGTACGGCGGGTGCATGCTATAGTAGTCCGATATGTCATACCCCATATCCACCTGCGGCGACTTGTACGCTGGTGACATCCAGATAATATCAACCCCAAGTTTCTTGATGTAGTCCAGCTTCGACACTATTCCAGGAATATCGCCAATTCCATCGTCGTTCGAGTCCTTGAATGATGCCGGCCAGACCTGATAAACCGAACATTCCCTCCACCACGCTCGGTGGACTGTCTTCAAAGCAGTCTTGTTTGAGCTGTCAGCCATGATTTGCAACTATGTTCGTAGGTAACTTTTCGCAGATCTTGTTTTCTCCCCCTTTTTTCTCTTTTCAGGTTGGACGAGAAATGTTATAAAAGTGTAAACCTTTTTCCAGAAGAATGTGTTAGGTTAGTAGGAAAATGTAATGAGGTGGCACCGTTCTGCCCCGCGCGAGCGATCTTCCTTTTGCCCCTCAGAACAACTTCGTTTCATCTAGCCACACAGGGCTGCTGAATGTATCGAGTTCTTTGCATGGGCCAGTTGCAAACAACGCGGTTCCGCAATTCATACTTTTGATCCCGTGTCCGGCGGCCATGTTTGCTCCACTGCGTGCGGGGGTTATGTCGCCTTTTGGAGATTGTCTGCATAAAATTCCTATAATATGCGATCCCTAAATCTACTGGAGCTAGTATAGTGCTAGGAAGACCAACTTTATCTGGTTACAGGTGCAATGCCAATTGAGTATCAAGTTAATTCATTCAGCAGTTATCTGAATAGGACACCTGCGGTCATGTATAATAGATGGTCCAAAGTACCAGGTTTGATTGCGAACCTCTATCCATGTCGCTCGCTATGTCCTTTACCATGGATCAAGGTTATACATCAGTGTAATTTGGAGACTACCTGTACGTTGGGGTGACCGAGGATCAGAAGTGGGCACTACAGTTATATATCACCGTATAAGCACTGACGTGACATGGACAAATTAATATGCCTGCTTTCCTTTAGCCCATTGTTACATCTAGCTGTGGCCAATTATGTCAAGGGTTGATATCTCTCTGGAGCGTGAAGTCGAAACACTCAAGTGCTTAATGCGGGCACTCTGCAGAACGGGACTTTTTGTTAATTTCACCAATGAAATTTATGTTGTGTGAGATAAGTGTTTGAGTATTCTACGGTGCTAAGATTTGAGGAATTATAGAGCTTTCATGATGTTGCTTCGCAATACGGGAGTTTTCAAGAACCGAGTAACTTCAGAACTCCGCAGTGTTAACCTACAACGTTTGGATTCTGCGACAGTGATTTTTTTGCAGAATGCAGTCTGAGTATTACCACGATTTCATCTCAAGGCATGGGAGAGTAATAATGATAAACACACTATTATGGTACATATGTACTTGCAATCCATGCAAGACGACCAAACCACAACCTCATGAAACGGATAGGGTTTGTTGCAAAGGGATCCGGGATGGGTAAACCAAGCTCTTCACTCTCCGAAAAGATTATATTGGAAGCTATATCTCTCTGTCAAGGCATGACCACAGGAAAGTCCGATATAGAGCTAATCACATGACCATCTAACCGTTATAGGTTTAGCCAAACATCAGGCACAAGACCGCTTACATAACTCAAGTGCTCATCTAACTATAGTCAACTACCCTTTCAGGACTAGCGGCATCAGGTGCACCGGCCCGCTCAATGTGAGAGCTTGCGTCGATATCTCTCCGTCTTCTACTTCCATCTGTTACCTGCTATCTACTCGTCGACACTATCTTCATCTGACTGAAGAACTTTCGCGAAGCCGCGACATGGCTCACGACAACAGATACGCCTCTGGGCCCTATCGTGCAGGCTACGATGACAGAGATGGCCGCATGTATGACGATCGCCATTCGAGATCTCGCTCCGTCGAGCGAGGACACTACGGCGGTACACGCTCCTCCCTACATGGCATCAACTCGTGATTCAACGCAGATCCACCGTTGAATAGGAAGCCTTCATTTTTGGTGTTTTTCTATTCAGTCGCATTTTGAGCTTGTGCTAATTTCTGGTTCCACTTCATTCGAGCAAAAAAGACCATGCCCGAAGCGCTGCTCCCCGTGGTCCCGCCGCAGAGAGGAGACCCGACTATTCTGGAGAACGAGATTACAGGCATCGCGACGACCATCGCCGGTTGTCTCCTCGTAGAGGCCGACAAGGTTACAGAGATCGTGACCGGGAGGGTTATCGCTCCCCAGAGTATGACAGTCGAAGCAGGAGCCGCAGCCGTGGCCGGCCTCATCATCACCATCACCACGTCCAAGAGAGTAGAGAAGTCATAATGGAGGGCATACCCGTGGATATGGTTGAAGAAGACGTTCGACAACTCCTTCCTTGTTTTGTTTTTTTCTATTCCGGTCTTGCTCGATACACCGTTGTGGAGAGACAAAAGCTGAGGTGTGACTTTCAACACGTGGACAGATCTCGAGTGAACTAGTGGACTACTACCATGTCCAAGGATTAGATGATGTCAGAATAATTCGCGATAGACATACTAGTGAGTATACATTACAGCTGTTGAACAGATCAGCTGCTGATGTTATGGGGGGGGTTTTTGCAGAGATATCACGGCAGATTGGCTTTCTCCGGTTCAGGACTCTGAACGACTCTCGGGATTTCATGGCCCAAAACGCACCAAGCCTGTATATCTATGGTCGTAATGCCGGGAAGAATGACCGCGCAGCCAAAATTCGCATCTCGTACACGCGCGAACGAGACGATCGGCGAAACCGTCCGGAAGGCGAATGGACCTGTCGAAATGTTGGTTTTGATAATCTTGCCAGGAATTTAGACGCTTAACTGACATTGGAAACAGTGTTCTTTTGACAACTTTTCGACTCGGCAGAAATGCTTTCGCTGCCAGGCAGACCGCGCCGGTAAGTGGATTGTTGCATGTAATGAGCTTGTGCTTACAAGTGTAGATGCCGAGATGCCACCTGAGGAATTGCCCGACCGCGTTGTGAACATTGGCGATAATGATGTCACTACAGATAATACGCCTTCTCAATTTTTGCTCTTCAGGGGATTAGACAGTTCTGTCACAGAAGACTTGTTTGCGAAAGGGGTTAAGAAGCTGTATAAGCCTTCGAATAGTGAGGAACCGGGCAGCAGCGCAAAGAAAGCCAAGGTGGCTTCTACCACGAGCGACTCCAATCTAGGTGCCAGGGAAGGCTCTTTGCGTCGTGTTCTCCTCGTTCGTGACCGCCAAAGCAACGAAAGCTGGAAGTTTGGCTTTGCAGAGTTCGCTACCGTTGATGTAGGTCGCCCTTTTCGAGAGCAAAACCCGACGCGTACTAAGCTTGCGTTAGGATGCACAAGGTGCTTTGAAGAAGTTGCAATCGTTCGAAAAATTCACAATCTCCTCCAAACCGGTTCTGGCTAGCTACATCCATGCGGGTGTATTTGTTCCGGTCCTAAACCCGACTCCTAGCACAGCACGGTTTACCTTCAGCCCTCTGAACAACCCTGGCATGAAGCTTGCGTATTGGGACGAGGAAGGCTATGTAACCGAACTTGTCGTTTCGACTGAAGAGTTGGATAAGCCCAAAGCCGACGCCAAAGCTGCCAAAGATAGCGAGAAGGTGAAGAAGAGGAAGACCGAGGCCGCTACTTCTGCCACGGCTAAGAAAATGGCAATGCCATCCCATCTCCAGTTCTGGTCCGACCGACACGCCGAGCTGCATGGCATTCCAAAGAAAGAGGGCGACGAAGCTGGCGATCCAGCCAGAGGACACGACGGTGAATCACCGGCTAGCTCTGCCGCGCCGCCCGTTCGATCGTACGCCGATCTGAACCGAAACTGCTGCTATCTGTGCATGCGCCAGTTCAAATCAGGCGCCCAGGTCAACCAACACGAGCGACTCAGCCAGTTGCACCGAGACAACTTGCAGAATGAGGAAGCCAAAGCCAGAGCATTGGCCAAGCTAGAGAAACATCGCAATGATCCACCAATCGATCACGGACCGATGACAGAATACCGAGATCGAGCTAAAGAGCGCCGACAGGCGTTTGGCAGCTCCAGACAATCGGGCAAGCCCAAGCCGGCGGCTGCTGCGCCAGCCAAGGCAGAGGAAGAGCGCGTGCCGGAACCGGTGGCACCATCCAAAGGAGCAGCGCTTCTTAGCAAGATGGGCTGGTCCGCTGGGTCCGGTTTGGGTGCACAGGGCACTGGTTTGACAGCGCCCATTGCCACAGATGTGTACGCGCAGGGGGTCGGACTCGGCGCACAAGGCTCGAAGCTCGGCGATGCGTCTGAGGAGGCAGCCAGAAACACGCGCGGCCGTTATGACGAGTTTCTAGAAAAGACAAAAGACAGGGCTAGGGAGCGGTACGAACGAATGTCTTGAATTGTTGGTGAGATGTAATGTACATTAAGCTTAGCTATATCAAGATGCAGCCGCTTTCATCAGTATTATCCACGGCTTGACCCTTAGATATAGACTTTTTCTCCGAGTCGGTATCATGGCTAACCACCCTAGCGTATAAAGAGTGGTGATGGTTCGACCAAGATCAAGTCCCAATACTAGATATGAAGAAACCCCAGATATCCCATAGAACAAACCCAGCCAGGAACGCCGTGAGAAGAGACGATGACAGAATGTGCAGTAGAAAACAAGAGCTTATGACGATTTCTCCTGCTTCTCGGCCTCTGTTCTAGCCGCCTCCAGCTTCTTCTTCACTTCACCCAGCTCTTTCTTACCAAGCATCTTGCCCACCCACTCATCAAGGTCCTGCTCAAACTGTTTCTCCTCCTCGGCCGTGGGCGGGATTCCTTCCGAGATACCCATACCGTCTCTCAGCCTGACGCGCGCCTGCTGGATGTTATTGATATCAAAAGCACACATGCCCGCACCCAGGGCGGTCATTGCGACAGCGGCGACGTTGATTGTAGCTATATTGAACGCTTCAACGGCATCGAGCGCGCCGTTGCCGGGAGGTTGATGGTATACCGAGGACGAGTAGAAAGGTGGAATTGCGTGCAGCCGTCGTCGGGCAAGAGCGCGGCGGGTGACGTGGGTGGAGAAGGCGAAGAAGAAGAGGCCGCCGAGGAGGATTTTTTGGCTGTTGGGTAGGGTTCGACGGGGTTGCTGTTCTTGTTGTTGTGATGGTTGGATTGTGTTTTGCTGCTGTTGTTCTTGTATATGTGGAGGCCGTGGTGAGGATTCGACAGTTTGCGATGGAGATGGCGGAGAGGCTTCCTCCTCGGACGAGCCCAGCCACCGTTTCAGGACCCAGGACATTGTGCTGTTTTTTTGTCCCCTCAATGAATCGATCGTTTGTGTACAGTACTCTGAAATAAATTGAATAAAAAATTGATATCACAGATTAGGCGTCTTCCGGGACGCGCGGACCAGACATGGATGGAACTAGGCTTTGCCAGTTAAACCCGGCGGACAAAAAAGTGAAGCTTCCCCCGGCCGCCCCACTTGTCTTAACCCTGTGCTATCAATAGAAATCACGTGCAGCCCTCAGACACCAGGTTTACCAAAGTCGACTTGGTGCTCTGTCGGATTTTCCTTGCTATGCGTGACATTGACGCTTGGTGGTGAAGTAGAGAACAGCCCAGAGATATACTATTATGCCGACGATGATATTGTACCGCGACAGGACTTCCATGTGGACGAACTCGAAGACAGCGTACCAGCTTTGGTCCGTCAGAAAAATGTCTCTAGCAGATAAATGATTGAAAGTACAAAGGACACAGCAGCAGAAGAGGATGGGAAAACTTACAACATCCAGACTGGTGCACCGTAGAGAAGCTCCACTGATACTTGCAGCTTCATTCCTGATCGACGTGCCCTGCTAGCGTTTTGCTCTGGCTTTTCGTTATCCTTTGTTACCTCGACTAGTACTATTTTACAAGATATCAAGCCATACCAGATGCGTCTCTCGGCTTTCGTCTTCTCCTCCGTGTCAAAGCTGAATCGCTGTCAAAGCTGAGCAGGAGGTCGTTGGCTGGGTCAATGGTGTAGGACGCCCTGGGTCAGCAGTTAGTTTAGGTCAACCTGGGCGGTTGGCGCGGCGATCTTGATAAATGAGATTCTTTGATTGAAAAACGAAGTAAAGGGGATGCCTTACTCTGCTGTGTCTTTGTCAGATTGTTCTGCCTGAGAACCGGGGGACGTGAATGATACACTGGTCGCGGCGGATGCGTCACACATGTTGGTTTACATAAACATGGACCAGAATGATGAGCGACAGTTGAGACGACAATGGAGAAGATGAAGTGAGGTCTCAGGAGAACTAGTCAAGTGAAAGGAAGAAGGAAAGAGCAGCAACACCTCCTTCCGTGGAAGCCATATGAGTATAGGCTTGATTGGAGAAACCTCAAAAAGCGCTTCGGCTGCGGCTCCTAAAAACTGGTCTCTGCTTGGTGGAGGGCGCAAACATATAGTGCTGTCGCCTGGTCATTAGAATTTGTCAGTAGCATCATTTTTTGTACAGTGTATTGGATGCTCGTTAAGTAGTTGATTATTCATTATCAGTAACTAAATCATCTAATCATATCTTCATTATCCAGTCATTCGTAATGGAAAAACGCCTTCTATGTCATAAGTCTGTTCGCCAACAAGAGACAAATTACTATACACCCGTCTCAGAAGACCGTCTTCTGGAAGCCCGTCGTAATCAGCATTTCTGGCCTCCCTTTCCTGGTCAGTCGATCGATACCCAAATGATCCTTCTGATCAAGGCCCCTGTAAATGCCAAAGCCGTACAGGGGCGTCAAACGATCGTTCGGGGGCGTCACAACCAGCCGCGTAACGAGATCGGTCTTGGTCCGGGGCTCGCGCAATACGTCGTCAGACAATAGCGGGCTCTGGTGCAGGAAACTGATTAGGTCGGCCAAGGTGCTGATGTCGTGCGGCAAGTAGCGATGGCGACGGGGCCAGATGGCCAGGAACGAGAGTGCGTACAGGCCGCAAAACGCTACCAGCGCATAGAACGCAGGCAGGTCGGAGGAGATGAGCACTTGGTTTCTGGAAGGGTACCACTGTGCTATGAACACACCGCCGGCGAGGATGGGCAGGGCGAGCGAGAGCAGGCCGATGAACGAGACAAAGGCCACCTTATAGTGGCGAGCCACGATGGCCAAAAAGGTCACTTCGATCGGGAGACAGGCTGGGTAGGACAATAGCAAGCTGCGCTCGGCCCATGCACCCTCGGGGTTCGACATCGAGGCAAACGGCTGGAGGGCTCGCATGTACACGTCAATTGGCTGCCATGCAAGGAACAGGAAGTTCCCGATGAGCCCAGGGATGAAGCTGAACAAGAAATTGGATGCAGAAAACCCGTTTGCCGAGGCGAGTGTGGGGAGCAATGGCAGGAAGCCACTAGATATAGCCTCCCTGACAAAGCTGACTACTACGAAAGCGATGAACAGACCGAGCGTCACGGTAATCCAGACGACGATAGAAATATCCCGCAGGAACCAAACGGTCCACCGGAATCTGACAAAGGGTGAATGCAAGGTACGCTCAAAGGACTCGTTTCGCAAAATGCTCTGCTGTTCCAAATCTTGCACAACCCCATTGTTTTCAGAATGTCGGTTCGCGCCTCTCCGGGTAGAAAGTACCGGTGTTGGCGCATCATCAACAGCATATTCTTCCCCGACGCCGTAGAAAACATCTTCCTTATCCATCAATCGCCAGTATCCAAGTCGGAGCACTCGAGAGCTCGGCAAATCCCGAACTGACGGCGCGGTTTCGGCGCCATCAAAATCACGCAGGATATTTGATCGTTGGATAATGGGAACAAGATCTGCCAGACTGACCGGATCCCACAGCAAGCCAGTCCAGCTTCTGAAGAAGCGACAAAGAACCAAGACAAGACCGACTACTAGGAAGCCATAAACTGCTACCAGCACCCAACCGACAGACTGTGTTGTCGTCCACCGCCAGATGCCTCGGTCGTCCAGGTAATAAAACTTGGCCTGGAAGAAGCAGCTGATCAAGGGTATGGTGAAGAAGTTCGCAACCCAGATGGAGAACAAGCCTGTCGCAACGAGAGGCTCTCCATACCGGAACAAGGAAAAATCCGGGATCAGATGGTTTCGAGAAAGGATGGACACGTTCTGCAGAACGCCAGGCTTCTGTCGCTCGGACGCCATAATGGAAAATGGCATGACTCGGTAAATGGCAGCCTGGATGACCAGATTCCATAGAACAATCAGCCCGGCTAGCAACTGAGGAAGATACTGGGCCACAAAGTAGCGCGAGCCGCCGAGTCCCTCCCAATCCCAAATGCCGCTGTGCTTCCGGGACCAGACATTGCAAACCACTAGAGCCGCTATCATCCAACAGACCAGGAAAACAAAGATCCCAAGGGCCCACGACCGCAGGACCAAAGGCACAAAGTCTAATGAGGGGGGCAGGTTATGGGTTGTCTCGGGGTCGATGGCCACGAAGACGGCCCTGGTCTGCTGTTTTTCGGGTTGCTGTTGTTGTTGCTGTTGTGGTGGCTGGCCGTGACGACTCGACGGTTTTCGAATCTCGACGGTCGTGGGTCCTGTCCGGTGATAGTATCCCAGATTCTCGTCTGGGATGATTCGTTCGACGGGGTACTCGGTGCTTGCGGCAGAACCATGTCTGGGGAGCCCCTGCACTTCCTCATCGCGCGTCAGCTGGTCAATGGCAAAATGGAGATACGGCGAGTCGTCGACACCTGGCGTAGTAGCGCTGATTTCGCGTCGTGGGTCGTGGATCTGCTGGGAACGGTGCGGACTGATCTCGGTGACCTGGTTCTGGCCGAAACGCACGGTGTTGGGGGCGCTGTGGCGGTTCTGCTGTCCACGAGCCATGGCGGGGCCAGCAGCAGCAGCAGACTGATCTCTCAAGCTGTCGGACGATTGGGCCTGGTCGAGATGGGAGTGGGAATGTCGAGCAGAGGAAGAATGCGAGGGCAGATGCGACTGCGGGGTTGCATACCGCACAACGGTCACTTTGCTGTCGGACGACTGACCGGACGAGGCAGAGTAGTAGTCATCAGAGGCTGCGATAGACTGCTGCGACTCGTGATGGGCGACCTGTGGTTTGCTAGCTGCGGTAAGCTCGGCAGTCAGCTTCCTTTTTGTCCTTTTATGTTGCCCTTTTGTGTGTTTACCTGATAGACCAGGTAAACGGGGAGCGGGATCCTCTTACAGTTGACGGTCTTCAGCTGTGACAACTCGGCGATCATGACGTTCGTTGTGAGCGAACATTAAATACGCCAGGAATGCAAGCAGAAGACACTGCCCGGATTCCTGATGCTCGATCGGTCGCCATGGCGGTTATATCGCCGACTGAGCAGCTGGCTGGGAGGTTGGCGAGAGGCTGGCGCGGCGAGGCGATTCGCATCTGTTTCTCCCAGCCACCTGATGTGGCACCCCGCGACTGGCCCATGCAAGGCGTCTTGCCAGCCCAAACGCCGTACACGCCCAATCGGCTGGGTCCCTTTTTTGATGCCTTTTTGCACCCTGATAAGCGCAAGAACTAGACGATGTGGTGGACTCACTGGGCACCGTCGGTGGACATGCAAGTGGCAGTCTTTCATTCCTGGTTCGGTGCGGGCCGAGTCCACCAGCCACGTTGTTTGCTTCCTTTGTTGTCCGCCCTTACTACCAAGTTTATGTGCTGGTCCATTCTGGTAGAATCACATCGACAAAAGCAGAATTCGCTAGATCGACCCCTTCAAGGACCGCTTATCCCTATATTGGCACATTTGACAGAACGAGTGTTTGGTTGGCCGTTTTGGGACGTGACCAGCCACCAGCCGTAGCAGTCTCTCGCCGAAAAAAGATACTCCGTCAGCTGTAAAGTATAGCACATTGGACATATCCATATATAGATAGTGTTAGCAAGTGAACCAAGAAGCAGCACGGCTCTTATTGATTGATATTGACCTGGTCGACGTGGTTTTACTGGACGTCGCTCCAGTGTGAGTGGGTTGAGGCTAGGGTTAGGGTTAGCAGAAACGAGATGCTGGAATACCCCTAACTAACCTAGGCATCTGTACTCTACTATTGCACGATTATCACTTCTCCGTACATGGCATTTGGCACCAATTTGACTAAAGTGACCATGATATTGATCCTGCCATGCAAACGGAAATTTATTCTAGGCAACTCTATTTAGATAGTCTCGATATATATACATGTAACCCCGCTCCAACATGCAACTACTGCTCAACCCTAACTCCCTAACCTAGCAACCAAGGTCAGCTGAAGATAACATATGAAACAGTGCATTTATTGACTCGAAACAAGATAATAATAGTGAATATGGCAACCAAAAAACCGGTTCTTCCTGTCGAGAACCCAATCGTGCCGTTTCAGCTGATAGAGTGTTCCTCACTAAATGGCTTTGCTTTGCTCAACTCTAGGACTCCCAAACGAGTCCAACATTGTAATTATCGGGGCTGGATATGCCGGCGCCAGTCTAGCATACCATCTTGTGGCGTCCGTGAGCTACAGTGCTTAGCGTCTCGATCATGCTTCTCGAAGCAAGGACTGTTTGCTCCGGCGCCACCAGGCGGAATGAGAAGGAATGGCTAATCTCATACTACCTGGTTATCCGTTTCAAATGATAGAATTTGCTTTTCTCTCTAGGTGGTCGTCTTAGACCAGATATATACGGTTCAAGCCCACTCTTTATCCACCGCCACGGTTTTCAAGCCGGCATCGAATTAGCTGAATTCGAGATTTCGCATATCAAGGCAATTCAAGATGCGATTGAGAAAGAGCAGACCAGTTGCAATTTCGTTATTTATTGTAATACGAATGTATAATTAGATGTAGAACGCGGTTAAAAAGTTGCGCAGGTAACCGAGAATTTAATAGCTCAAGGCTGTAAATTTCTGTGTGAAATCTCATCTCTTTCCAAAAAGGATACTGAATCGGTGGTGGAAGATGTTTCCTGCTGGGATAACAATCTCGTTCCTTAGGCGTCGTCTAGAGTCTCAGGCGTAAAAGTGGTGTCATCCTCCGCTCGGGCGCCTAGGCCCTTCCTTTCCATATCACGTTCCTTCGTTGCGTTTCCAACAATCAAACAAATTATCGATGTCGCCATCCCTGGAGTGCAAGATGCGTCGGATTGAGAGAATATACGATGTTGTCGAACCCGTTGAGGAATACCGGACGGGTGGCTACCATCCAGTCCATCTTCTGGACGTGTTTGTCGATAGATACGAGGTCATTGGAAAGTTAACACTTGGTCAACTTACAACAGTATGGGTCGCAGATGATCAAAAGTGAGAACTACACTGCACTAGTCTCATCTCGTCGTTGTATTATCATATATACCGATTCAGACTTGATTAGAAAGTCGCTTTGAAGATTTACAGTCATGTGTCTCTGGAGATAATGAAGAGCTTCCTATTCTCCGCCGCTTATTCGATCCGACTGTGGATCACCCTGGAAAGAATCACATACTCCAACCGTTGAATCACTTTTATCACTATGGACCCAATGGAAAGCATTTGTGTCTTGTTTTCCCTGTCATGCTGTCTGACGGTGATTCAATGATAGTCACTGGCAGACTGCGAGGAACGGCATACGTACAAAATATATCTACACAGTTACTATTGGGCTTGGATTTCTCCACACACAAGGGATTATCCATTGTGGCAAGTTGATTCTTCTCCGTGGATTGAGGTCACCGAACTAATCGGTCCAACGACATACAACCTGCGAACCTCTTGTATTCGGTTGATGGTACCCCAGCAGATACCTCGCTGCAGCCACCCGAATTCAGTCCCGTCCGGTGGCTCAAGGGGGTTCGAGATAGATGATAGTGTCCCAAGGTATTCGATAGCGAGCCAGAGAGTTCGAGGTTGTTTGGAAATTGTAGACGATTCTACTTTGTTGGTCAAGATTGGAGACCTGGGCGGCGGTAATTTGTTCCACGAAGATTTCGATTGAAAGTAGACTATCAACTTAGCAGCTACTTATGAGAAGCAGTGTGATCAAGTTCCGATAAAACCAAGAGCGTTACGTGCCCCTGAGTTGATTCGCCGAGATGCATGGGATGCCAGGATTGATATTTGATCATTGGGATGTTTGGTAAGCAGTCCCTGGTCATTTTAAGGCTTGCTCTCTATTCATAAACTGAAGATATTTGAGATAGCGACACATGAGCCAGTTTTTCCTGTGATGTCCTTTGGCCTCACGAATGAGAAAATCCACAAAGAGCACTATAAACTGATCAACGAGGTGATCGATGACGATCCGGAGCATACACGTTTCACTTCCTATCTTAAAGACAAACTACCCCATTTTCGCGAGCAGGGTGTGGTGAATTTTGCCTCATTCCCTGGGTCAATGCTACAGCGAGACCCTCACTCGCGGAAATCAACTTCTGCATTGCTTCGTCATCCCTTTCTGGAACAAAACTTTTAGCCATTCTACGGGCAAAGAATATGTGGTTTGTACAATCATCGTGGTAACCAGATGGGACACCTGTTGTCTTGGGCATGATATGCACAAAATCCATGAAGAGAGAATCGTAACTGCCAACTGGAACTAGTCCTACTTAGATTGTGCATGTTGAATACACGAGTATTCTAGACTCTCCACTTTGACACCCCTTTCATGTCAGCTTTCAGCCTGACAAACCCCTCAAAGTGACCTTTGTACTGCCTCGACATGCCTCAATGATAGGTTACTAACAACCTCGCCTTCTGTCGACGGGCAAACGGACACGGTTTTCAAAAGAACACCCAAAACTAATCTATTTTCATTCAATGAAATATCCCAATATATCATCATGTATAAGATTACTGAAGTGTCCACAACCTAGTTACGGTGATAATATCAAAGTTACGTGTGGATCACAAAGAAAATGTCGAACACTGAAGATTCTTTTACTGCAAGTGCAACTAAGACTAAGTTTACATGGTATTGCGATCTAGAATGATTTTATACCAAGCATTAAGGCCATTTCCTCATCCTCTGGATGTCACACGGGCCCAACTTCAAATTCACCATACTCTCTATAAGGTAGGAAATATTTTCGAATAAGGAAGGTTTTCTATCTCCTATAAAAAATGAACATGAAAACCTTATGGGTTATGAAACAACTTATACAACTAATATTCGACTATTCCCAGAAGCTCCATCCTAGACCGTCTCCTTCCGTCAAGTATTTATATCCGACCTGTGGCCCTTCAGCGTTGATGATATAACCTTCTTCGCATCGCTCGTATTCCACCTTGACTTGTTGCTCATAAAAAGAGTCGAATCCGGAATACAGGGCATCTATCAAGGTCTCCACATTGCCATCAGGGTGGATAACCTTCCAAGGAGAGTGACATGTGTGTCCACGGCATGATTTCAGAACAAGTAACAGCGCATCGAGTCGGTTGACTACTTGCTCAATCGTAACGCCCAGTAGTGCGGTAGTAGGTATCGTCTTAGAGGATGACGACGGGTAAATGTTATGTAGCTGGTAAGGGTCCGTAGTGAGGTCATACAGTTCATGCACGTTATTACACCAGACGGAATAGTAAAGGTCATATCCCGACTCCGGAGAGTGTAGCCGTAGCCCCTTGTATGTGTTGTTGGGTACGACAACTGGGTTGCCCGGTCCGAAGAGATTGCCTTCTCCCTCGGCGATGGCTACGCCCCAGAATTCGACACTTGCATGCTCTCGGCGCCGCATACGGGCATGACTATGTTTATTATCGTAATCGTTTTCTTTTGGTAATGGTACCGGGATTCCATCAAAATCATTCCGCTGCTTAGCACCTGCGAGGTGGAGTACTGTCGGAGCAAGGTCAACATGCGCGGTAACAGCCGTTTCAATGTGTCCCTCAGCAACCCCTGGCCCGCGAATAAACAAAGGTACACGGATATCCTCCTCGAATCCGCATTCCTTACCAGGCGGAAGACGATGCTGACCGATATGATAGCCATTATCAGAAGTATAGATAATGTAGGTGTTCTCCAGGGTGCCGGTATACTCGAGGCGCGACACAATTTGGTCAACCAATTCGTCCACACCTTGGAGGGCGCGTAGGCGCTGGCGGTAGAAATGGTCATTCTGCTCGACAACTTCGTTGCTTTGCTGTGGAAGATGAGATATCCAGTTGACACCGCTGGCCTACAAGTTGGTATGTTAGCCCCTGCTTGTCATCAAGAGGGTTGACGTACCGTATCCGGGTTGAAATGGGGTGTTCGGGGCACTTTTACATCTTTGAACAGGTGCTCATGTCTCTTGGCGGGTATCGGTGCCGTCATTCGAAGTGGGCCATCTGCTGGATTTACGTTGGAATGGGGAGCCACCGGTGCAATGCCCAAGAAAAACGGCCGTTTTGCCCCTGACTTTGTTCCTGCAATAGCATCATCCAAGAGACCCATTGCTTTGTTAGTGATGACATCGGTTGTGTGCCATCCTTCATAGCTGACGGGACCCATCCTATCTCGTTGGTATGTCGAGTTCAGATAGGAATATGTGTACGGATCGAGTAGGAAGTCGCTGGTATTGAATCCGGCAACATGGGGAGCGTTATAGTTATCGACAGTATGTGCATTGAATAGCTTGCCTGTGTAATATGTATTATAGCCCGCAGACTGCAGCCAGACAGGCAGAAAATCGGAATTGAAGCCTTGTTCGACAAATTTGGGGTATCCGCCTGTTCACAAGGGCTAAGCAATTGACGACCAGCTCGAACAGACAGTCTTACCATATGGGGGATGCACATTTGTTACATTGGTATTATGTGCATATCGCCCCGTCCACAATGTCACCCGAGCAGGGCAGCATATCGCGGTGGGAACAAAATGATTCTCATAAAAAGTACCCTTATCTTGTAGATGTTTTTGCAAAAATGGCATGTATGATAGCGAGTCTAGCCGCAGATCTTGATCGTCGGTTAAAACGAAGATTATATTCGGTTGTTGGCTGTGGAGGTTTGTATCAGCGTGGGCATCTAAAATTGACTGGAGAGGTTGCTGAAAATCGAATGCATCGCTCGACGACGCCAATGCTGCTAGAACAGCTGCAGAGTATGTGAATAATCTCATCTTAGTGCTTCAACCTACTCGACAGCACTGGGTGATGAAGATGGAATGTGTTGTGGACATGCGAAGCCGCAAAACATGCGGAGAAGCAACTCATACATGAACAAATGACGTTATGAAAGCCAGCGGGGCTCCCCACAAGGTTAAAGCTTTTTGTTATTGGTGGTTTAGCCATGTGCAACGAACGATGTGCCTGTGCGACGTATACGGTGATTGGTTGAGAATGCAAGGTTAGCACGCTAGTAAATTATGCAGGGGCTCTAATTGGATGGAGCTCACAGCCTGTATTGAGATTACACAGCCTCTCAATGACAGCCATATCTTTTGCTGATGGAGAAAAGGTGCCAAAGAGCAAGTAATCTTCGTCTGAAGATTGAAAGGGTCTTTTCCGAATCGACGCTCCGTGTCAGCTCATCATTGTACAAAAGATTCACTTATGCCGTGGTTCCTTACTGGAATGCGGGACTCGAGGTTCCCGCGTGGCAGGATAGAGTTAAGGTTGAGACACTTAAATTTTGCGTACTATAAGTAGAGCTCATCTTGGCTAAAGATTGCGTGCTCTGTTTCTTTGACTGGTCTAGCTCTCTTTTGACAAAAGCTGTCAGTGACTTACGCAACCAAATGTCCAGGCTTGCCGGATCGCTAGTTAGTCGAACCCTTTGACGCTTTTGGGGAATGCTTCATATGCTAGTCTGTTGTTTGGTAGCCGGGGACAGCCCTATTGGCCAGAACTCGCGCCATCAGGCAGGCATGCCTTGATAACATCATCAGCTAAATGCTCACCACTCGCATGTCATTTAAAAGTGGCCGCCGGCCCACCGGAAGAAAAAAAAACACAATGTGAGACTTACGGTGTCGTGTCCTGCTGAGCGCCAAACCATGAGCGCGACAAGATGGTCGCCAGCAGTTCTGATGAGAATTCGCCGCTCACGTCGGAGGCAGCCAGCTTTACTGCTTCATATGGGACGATTGCAAAGACTGGAGACAGATCAGAGAACTTACCGGGGTACCCGGATTCTGACAACCCAGTGGATGAGGAGAACGAACACGGAGATGGAAACGGGAGATCGAAGGGCCAAAACAGTACCAATAAGAATGTTTGGGGAGTACTCTCGATATTGTTACTTGGTAGGACCGCATATTCTCGACACATTTCTTAGATGATGTTATTGATAAACCTAGGTGAACTGGTAGCACACGCTGACAACACAATCACTTTTGCTTCTGCCGGGCGAATATCTTCCGAGTTTCATTCCTTGCCAGATGCCAATTGGCTGTCAACAGCTTATAGCTTGGGCGTGTGTGCTGCAATGCCAGTGGTGCGTCGATAATATTAATCGATGAAGATTGTGCCTCTGATTAATGAGTTAGTTTGGTAAATTGAGCGATATTTACGGACGCAAGATCATACTCCTGATCTCATATATTCTATTCGGTGCCGGTTGCACTCTGTGGTATGTTTCTTGACCATACGCAAAATGCAGACCAATGCTGATACGAAACAGTGGACTGGCCGTTCAAATGTGGCAAATAATCTTGGGTCGGGCTATATCTGGTATTGGAGGTGCTGGGATGAGCATCATGGGGGCCGTTATCATTACAGGTACTTGATATCCACTTTCGACGGTGTACAGTTCTAACTCTAGTTAGATATCGTCCCTCGACGAGAACTCGCGACATGGAGATCATACGTCAACATTGCCTCGACATTGGGCCGCGCAGCTGGTGGCCCCGTTGGCGGCGCGTTGACAGACCTGTTCGGATGGAGATGGTACGATGCCAGCTTTCCTCTGTTGTGGTATCCACTGACCATCTTATCCCTTTAGGCAGTTTACCGGCCAGGCAGTGTTGATCGCCATTGCAGCATTGCTAACATTTTTGAAGCTGCAAATCCCTTCCCAGCCTGTTGACGAAGACCATCCTCCTACGAAGTCAAAATTCGCTCGCATCGATTTCGCAGGCACGCTATTTCTCGCGTCATCTGTGGTATCCGGTATCACAGTTCTTGATTTTGGGGGTAAAAAGCTTTCGTGGACGTCACCGCTGACCGTCTCACTCGGTGCGGCGAGTATACTTCTTTTCATTGGCTTTCTCCTCACCGAGGCCTACTGGGCAAAAGAGCCTATATATTCTCTTCGAATTCTCCGCCGACCAAACGTCGCCTCCAGCTACGCCGTAATGACACTGCAGGTCCTGTCTCAAGTAGGCATGATGTACACTATCCCGCTTTATTTCCAGATCACGGCCCGAGCATCTGCATCATCTGCCGGGGCACACCTAGTGCCAGCCGTGTTTGGGAATGCTTTGGCCGGTATATTATCTGGGGCTTTGATCAAACGGACTGGTCGGTACAAAGGTCTTACGGTTGCTTCCGGGCTCATTGCTTCTCTGACTTATATTCTGGAGTTCTTCCGCTGGAACGGAAACACCAACGTCTGGGAGTCTCTGTATATTATTCCCGGTGGCATAGGAACAGGTATTGCTCAAGCAGCCAGTTTTGTGGCAATGACTTCATGTCTTGAACAAGCAGATGTTGCTATGGCAACTTCGGGTGGTTTCCTGTTGAGCACGGCTGGCATTTCTGCGAGTATCACAGCAAATAATGCAGCTCTAGAAAGGGAGTTTCGGGGTCAATTACATAAAAGGTTAAATGGCACAGGCACTGAAGAGGTAAGAAATCCAACCATTTCTCAAGCAAGAGTCGCTAATGACTTGTAGATTATCGAGAAAATCCTATCAGATGCAACTTATATCAATAGCCTGACCGGCGAACTGAGGGACATCGTAGTCTCTTCATACGTCAAGGGCTTGAGACATACTTACCGTTCGTTATTTGGCCCTGGATGCTTACACATCTACTAACTTTTATTGTTAGTTTTTTCCTTGGTCTGCGCGCTTCTAGCATCACTTTGCGGATGGACCATCCGCAACCACACGCTTTGAGCAAAGAAACTGTGAAGTTGGCTAATATTCCACTCGAGGTTGAATTATGATCAATCAAGTATAGCTGCAAATTTATAAAAGTTTTTCAATTTTCTTTTATATCCCACTATGGTACTCGCCATGTTGTGCTCATATAGGGATTGACTTTCCGTTTTTCAACCAAAAGTCGCATCGTGTTTTCAGCTCCCCAAGTCTCACATTCCGAAAGCCGTCTTCAACCACGACAAATTCGGCTCCATCCGTTTGCAGCTTGGGTACTCCAAGAAAGGAGCTGTTTGTCACCTTGTGCGCATTGGGGCTGCCGGTCTCGATAAAACTGGCAAAGGCACCGGCATATCCCTCATAGATAAGACGATCACTCGACTGCACCTTGTTGACTCTGTTCCACTTGAAAACAGTCAGAATCACATTGAAACCCGGCTCAAAGGTTATGTCTTACATAGATAGTATCACTGCCGTGCTTTGCCGGTGGGATGGCATACTCGGCAAGCCAGCCTTGTCGCGTCGCGGAATTCGCCAGCCAGTATGATGGGCATGAAAACATCAAATCACGATATATCAGCTGAGCTCTTATAAATGTTGTGTTATAAGAAGAAATGGTCTCGGTTGACCCCTGTTCTGGGTACAGCCGATTGACTTCACGCAGTTGAGATTCAGTGAGTCGAGGCAAGAATCCGCTCACCCAATTATTATAACTGGCTAGAGACGAATTGTATCCATCTGTCGAAGTGGAAGTTTCTAGTCCTGGTGGTACGAAGTTTTCGCCCTCGTCCGAATTATACAAGCCATAGATAAACTCAACATCAACCCGTCGTTTTTGGATTGTGTCGGTGAGAGAAGCTTTGAGAAAGTCGCCATCAATGACCGTCGCCCAGGTATACGAGCTCGTGGTGTAGGTATGATCGCCGTCGATGATTAGACTTGCATTTCGCAACACTTGCGCGTCAACAGACTTCAGACACGCCAGACTACTACCAGAATGCCCGCATCCAGTCAAAGCAACCAACTGATCGTAGATTGCTTGTGCCTCGCGATCATCGTATCGATAGGTCTTGGGCCAAAATGGCGAAGACGTTATCGCCTTGCTGAAAAGTGGTTTCCCGGCCTGACTACCTGCGAGTATCTGGCTTACCACGCTTCCGCCACCAGCACTCTGTCCCCAAATAGTTACATTGTTTGGATTCCCGCCAAAATGCTGAATATGTTTGTTAACCCATCTAAGAGCGTACTGCTGGTCCTGCAGCCCCGGATTCAAATCAGCCGTCCTCGATGCTTTGACTTCCTTTCCGGGCAGGAATCCGAATGCATTCACGCGATAGTTCGGCTGGACAACAATAAAGTCATTGCTGTCGGAAACATTTAGAACCGGATACAGTGGCATCCCACTATCTAACGTCCATGATGCTGAGCCCTGGATGAAAGCTCCACCGTAGAGATTGACTACCACAGGACGACCAGCGCCACCGCCCCCCGTGCGGTTTTGGTCAACGGTCCATGGGCGCGAATACACGCTTAGATACAAACAGTCCTCTGACCCATTTGTAGTCCGCTGGGGACACATGTCAAAGTCCTGGTCGGTGTTGTAAAGCTCATTTCTGTCGTGGGCGAGCGGTGGCTGAGGTGCGCGGAAGCGGTTGGTTGGGGGTAAAGGAGGAGCTGCAAATGGGATTTTCCGAAAGTATGTGATGTTATATTCGGGGGAATAATTGCCGGCTAGGGTTATATAGTCGAGTGACACGATAGGGTTGGATGGGAAAGCGCTGGATATAACAGCTGCTAGTGACAACAGCGCTGACAACGCCGGGATTCCCGGTTGAGCGCGCATCTCGTCTTCATTTAACGGCCATTTGAATATTGCTTTTTTCAATCCTAACAAAATTCCGGAAGTGCACTTTCTATATATACATTGCCGATCACTTCTAGGTTGATTGTTAAAATCTGTTATTGGTGCAAATACATGTAAATCACCTCCGGTGGAGATGGGGCCAAGTCGCTGAAGAAATCGCGGAAAAACAAGCATTTGCAAATGAAATTCACGTCAACTGCCGAGGCTGGGGAAAACTTGGCTGAAACCCTAAAAGTCTACGTAAACCACGTCGTTGGTCAAACATTATCCTGACTTTACCCAAGGTGGTCGAGAAACTATCGGCCGCCTCCAAGCGGGGGAAGATGACCGCAATTCGCCGGTATTTGAGGGGTTCGGGGCAATGTCAAGCGAGTTCCACCTTTGCTTTTCGCAATTGTATATTGTTATCTTTTAGACTTATGCATAAATGTCAAGGCGGGGCGTGTAAACTAGACACTGCAACGAACCTGGTCTGAGATGGAAGTATACGGTTCAACGGCTCTGTCCTGATGCATGAGAAACTGGCCGCCCGACCTACAATTGGGTGCAAAGGTTTGATAAACGCTTTAGGGATAATTTAGTGGTGATATGATCAAGTAAGGTGCGCAGTTTTAGGTCTGTTTCTCAAAGTATGAGAGTAATGACAAGATTTGTGCTGTTTGGGGGTATCCATTGAGAAGGAGTTCTTCATGGAAAACCTAGGGAATAATCAAGGTGTCTTTGTGCTGCTAATGATATTAGCCAATTGCAGCATAATTAACACAGTGTCTTACGAGATCAGATGTTCAAAATGCCCAATGATATACATAGTAGAAGATGATAATGTTGCTAGCCCTGAGAATTTTGTCATTTGTTCATGGATGTAGCATGGCCGCTCAAACAGTAAAGGAAAAAAATAAATTTTTTCTGGAAGGAAACGGTGAATGTCTGTTTAATTAATTATGAAAACACCCTTTCCTAAAAAAAAAAAAAAAAAGTAGCAAGTGAATCATGTATCACAACAATGTATGGCAGTGCTGCCCGCTTTCGTTAATCCTTTCCGCCGACACGCCAGTTACTTTACTTGCACCGATGTAGCGGTGAGAGTGTTCGGATGTTACATAGACAAGTGCTCAATTTGTGGAGATTAGGTTTATTTGTGGTATACGCAATTTTAGCAGAATAAAGAGGGAACGCCATACAGTGTAGAATTGATTTGGATCCTTGGTTTTGAACTGCGTACAGTACTGTGTGGACACTCAGATTATATAATGTTTGAATAATGTAGGAGATGTGCCTCTAATCTGGAGTCAAAAGTACTGACTCTGATTGAATGTTGCAAGATTTGCCCTATGATAGGAGATTATGATTAGATCGTGTTGTATCACCGGCTATCTAACTATACTATCTGGAACGCTATTCATTTCAGATATCGAAGCCATGTCACAGAGTTGTCGCTATCCTCTGCCTCCGATCTCGGAGTTCTCGGCACCGATGAAAAGCGACTTGGAATGTATCATTGAGATTTCAGCAACTTGGGCTAAGGAGGATTTTGTGTAGTGGCTGAGATATCTTCGTTAAGGCACGTGCACGTTGATTGTGAAACCGGTTGTATTGCCGCTTCTTTGCTACCATCGGTTTTTGAAATGCTGCACGACATGGCTACTGAACTAGATGGTTTCATTTCATCCGGTATTATATGGAGTCATATGGGAAGTAGAATGACGGTATGGGACGTGGTATGGGAGAGTTTATGCAGCCATCAACTATCCGCCTCACCTTGCCGGGTTATACAAAGGGATACCAACAAGTCTTGGGGAAGAGCTTTACATGTTACTGTAGTGATGCCAACATCATGAAAATTTCTCTAACAGTCGAGAGCTATTTGACAGGACTATATCAACTTATCTAGCTTCAAAGCTAGGGATAACTGGGGATTCGCGGAAAGACATTCTGTTCTTTTCCTGTTGCTCGACGGCAGATTGTAGTCAAGATAAAATTATGTATGCTTATGTCGAGATGGAGACGTACAAGCGAAATCACGAAGCGGCGACAGATAAATGCTTCGGTTTAATACGGACCATGGTTCATTGGTCAACACAATAGAGTATTCTTTATCGGACCGACGTAGGCTCGTAGTTGAGTACCCGAGTATATGCCTCTTTCGGGAAACCCTCACACCGAATACTCGCCTTGTTCAGAGGCGCTGGGCTGTTTTGTATGACATGGTTCGATTACCTACAACCCTTGGTGATACTTCTTGGCTGTGAGGGGGTCAAATGCCGCATGATAATGCGAAGAAGTGGAAAGATTTCCTTCCATTGTCATCGTTGGTGAGACAGGGTAGGACGAGGTAGTACTGTTCAATGTCGAACACTGAATCCAGTCCAGGACGCCTATATATATGGCCGTCGGCCACGCTGCTGTCTCTTCCTAGAAAAGAGAAGCAAGAGAAGCAACAAAACCTGGTTAGAACCAAACCGGCCCATAACGTTCATTCAATGCTTTAAGAATTGTTCTACTTGATTTCTTTACCGTTAGCATAAGTGCATGATGCATGATGCATAATCAGGAGACCGCGGCGGATCTGCTTTCCCGGGCTCTGGAAGCTTGCGGAAAGATATGCAACTACACCAAAGACCATCATGATGTGACAAGCCTTAGTGCTGATATCTCCAGGCTGGCTAAAACCTGTCAGAATATTGTCGACGACCTCCGTTCTATACTTGAACATAACAACAAGGTCGATAACGAGTTCAGACGGCTCGAGAACCAGATCGCAGAATGCGAGTACGACCTGGAAACTTTGAAAGTGGGAACGAAGCCACCCAAGAAGACTCGGAGAAAGTGGTTTGGTTCGAACCTAGTCGCCCGACTCTGCCGAAGGGTGTCGCCGGACACGAAATCCGATCAGCAAATCGGTCAGCAACACGGTCAAGAAAGCCTTCAAGAAAGTGAGCGGAAAATTGAACAGACTCCTTCGAAAGTCGCAGACGTTGTGTAAGGACTAGCTTTTTCTACTTGACGGTAATGTGATTGTGGAAATCTGATGAAAATTTCAGTGAGACCGCTGTCACTGTAAATTGCCAGGAAAAAACCGCTACGGCACACACAGCTCTTCGTGAGGAATCCAACGAGGAATTGTATGCTGACCCGCCTCCACGATACACCGCTTACGAGCCAAAAGCACAAAAGATGCGCGAGGCAAAACCGAGAAATTGCCATACCTCATGCCCGTTTTCCAACCCGATCATCGTGGAGAGACGAAATCCACACCTGACCAATATCTATGTAAACAAATCGGTATGTTCTATGTCGGTTCTAGAACCCAAAAAATTGGCATATCAGGAAATAAAAGCTAATATCCCATCTACGTCGGGTTTTCAGATCAGAATCATGATTTCGGGGCCCGTAGAGGTGGCCGATGATGGATATTTTCGCAAGGCACATCCACGGGATCCTCAAATGATACACTGCAGGCCCATACGAAATGTAAATAGACAGTATATCACTATCTCCTTGAAAGTGAATTACTAGATATAGAACTAGTGTCGATAGACGTCTGAAGCAGTGAGTTTGAGATGAACAAAGGTGTCGAATGAGTTTAAAGTCCTACGCATAACGAGTCACATGATTTCAGCTGCCCTAGACGAAGAAATGACGAGAAGGTGTGCCAATGTGCCAAGAACGTCAACTGGATGTCACGCTACATGATGAACAAGGTCGGAGAACCGGATGTCTCACATAGACTGTGAAGTGGTCGTATTGGTTACAATAGCACCATGGCTGTGTGTAGCATTAATCGCTGTTCGAAGCGAAGCATCCTGCCACGGGCCACGCTTCGCCCTGGTGTCACTTCTTATGCAGATCCCCACGCGCGACAATATGTACATTATTGGCCAGGTGGTTACGTTCCATTCTGGTCTAGATTAGGGGGTTTCTCGCCAAGAGATCCGCATCGCTGTCATGAAATGGAACAACTCAGAAATCAATTGCCTCTCAATTATAATGGCCGGAAAACCAGATCCACCAGGTTTTTGTCTGCGAAATTTGTAGGGTGTGATTGTAAGAAGTAAACGTTGCATTAATTTTTATAAAAATTGTGGTAGTTATTATTATCATAGTTGTCATCTCAGTCGCCCCAAGTTTTGAGGCTAGCATTTAGGCCGGCATGTGAGTGAAAGGATGGGCAAGGTTTTCCTGGCAAAACGGAAGCTTGCCGACTGTCCAGATCTCAGTGTCCTAAAATTGCGTCCGGCAATTAGTATCTATCTGTCAGCCAATGAGAAAGCGAACATACCGGCTTCAGAGTCTTCTTAATCTCCGAATCGAGAGTGCCGGCCTTGATGGCAATGATTTCTGGAGCAGCATCCGGGTCATGGGCAATAGGCGAGCCGCATTCGGAGCAGAAGATGCGGTGGACGTCTTTGCCGGAGCTGCCCTTGCCAGCCCAGCTCTTAGTCGGGCCGTTCACAGTGAGCTTATCCTTAGGCACAACAGCGACAAGAGCTGTCAAGATCGCAAAGCGGGGTTAGCAAATAAGTCTGAGGGGTAAGAAAAGGCTGGAAGCAACGCACAGTAAGTCGAGCCACTCTGGCGCTGGCAGTCGTCGCAGTGATCGTAGCCCGTGATCAGGGGCTTGTCGACGTCAATGGAATAGGTGACGGCCTTGCACAAACAGTGTCCGGTGAGAACCATGGTGGTGGATATAGCTGGAACAGATGATAATAGGCTGGAATGAAGAGAGTTTGCAGTAAGAACGAGCCGATTGCTTGACTTGCAAGGTCCTCATGAGGGGGATGAGCAGAGCTCTTATAGTGCGTGAACAGCGCTGAGGTGAAGAGAAGGTTTCTTTGCCATCTTTCCCCGCCAGATCGACGTCACCACCCCCTCCTGCCTATTTTGACTTCGCCGACCGAAACCGACTGTTTCTTCGCTCTTCGGCGACTCCTTCTTCCTCATCCTCCTTCTCCTCTGCCCCCTCTGCGTCTTCCGTCCATCTCCGTGAGAATTTGGAATTGGCGCATTCATCGGCCATTTTATCGGCCTATTTGATAAACTTGAGCTATTTGATAAACTTGATGGGGCGATACTAACCATCGTCTGCCGCTGCCGCAGCGACCAAGTGGCCCGACCCCAGCGCATCAGTCAGCACCAAAGTATGCTCACCGCTGCTCATTGGTCTGCCTCCCGGGGGTTCCGCATACTGGTATTTGGAATTGTTTGGCAGTACTCTGTATTTGGCATTATTCGGTACCTGTCAAGCCACCGTCCATGCCAGTCATGTTTGGGCTAGATTCTACGAGTCAACTTAACCGAACCACCAACTCTATCTTGGCTGGCCTCTCTCTTATCAACCAAACAGCCAGCTCCCCGCCGAATGGGGTCCGCCGGAACCCACGATACCACGATAGGGGACTGCTTCGCGAGTGTCCCCGAATCAAGAACAGAAAGGCTAGAATTGTCCACTGACGAATTACACACATCTAGAAACAAGAAGGTGACTAATATATCCCAACATGCGCTGGACTCCACGTAGAATTCACTTTTGCTGCTGCGCCGCTGCGTCTCTCAATCGTCGGTCAATGCCCATCACAATTGCATAGACCGTGTTCAGCGTCGGGGTGTTGAGCCCCAGCTCCTTGGCCTTGCGGTGTGGATATCCCAGAATGACATCGACCTCCAGCGGTCTGCCAGCCTTATAGTCGGTCTGCATGCTCGAACCGATCCCGGGCATCCCGAGAATGCGGTTGATCAATACATCTATGTATTCGTACTCCAATGATGTGACACCGCACGCTCGACCGACATCGATGACTTCCTTCATCAACTGGCGCGTCACCGGCATTGATTCGGGGCTAGAGTCCAGCCAGCTGCGCGTGTCCATAAGCGTCATGGTGGTGATGGAATTCCATGCCGCGTTCCAGACGACCTTTTGCCAGCGCTGCAACGGCATGTCTTCGAGAACCGTGGATTTGGTACCTCCGGTCGTCAGAAGCGACGAGAATGTGTCCAGTCGGCCCCTTTCTGTCTCATCGGGGGAACGAGAAGAAGGAAAAAGCCCTATCTGCATGTCTTCATTTTTTCCGTGTTCGACATAGCCGGGTGTGCTCTGTACGGCGCCTGTCCACGTCTGCACGTCATAAGCGACTTTTGCTCCTAGCCTGGGATGTGCTGAAAGAGAGCTGGGCATTGCTTACCACACAGGTAATGATTGTAGCCTTTGGCCACGTAGTTCGAAAGGGCTCTTCATTGCCCACGCCGTTCTGGATGATCACTATCGTAGTCTGTTCCTCGTCCACTGCTGGACCAAGTGCAGCAACCGCCGAAGTCTGGTCAATGGCTTTGTGCGCGCACACAACGTAGTCGAACGTCTGGTTCGCCTCAGCGGGTGATTTAATCACGCTGTGAGGCACTACCGTGTGTTTTCCATGGTTGGCTGAGTCGACGATCAAGCCCTGCGCCAGCAATTAGCTTCTATGGATTTCTCTTCTGGTAGTACAGAGTCCGCAGCTGGGGGACTTGCATGCTTCTTGACTGCTTCATAGTTGGATCGTGCCACCACAGTCAGCTGCACATTGGGGTTGCGACTCAGCACAAAAGCGTAAAACGAGCCAATGCTGCAGTCCCAGAGTTAGAGATGAAATATCGCCTGGCTTTGATTTCGGAACCTACGCTCCCAGCCCGTAGACGAGCACGTTGATCTTGTTACTCGCAGCCATCTTATATCAGCCCAGCATAACTCCACACACTCTTTATATATACACAAGAAGCGCTTTCAAATCCTTGTGAAAGTTGCTACACCAGGCCAGACAACAATCAAAACAAAAGCATAAAAACTCGATCACCCCGAATTATTTCCCCCGCACCCTCAGCGGCCCCGCCGGATCAAAATTGACACCCACCGCCGCCCACGCGATGTGGGATGTCAACCCGCCCTGCTCTTCCGGGGTGTCGCCGATGTCCCGGCCGCAGCCAACGATGGCGGACGTTGATTGCTCGCTGTGGGGGCGACACAGCGGAGGGAATGCCGATATAAATCGGCTACTTGCTATGTACTTTCGTAGCAGACAACACTATTCTGTGCTGTATGAGCAATGAATACGCAGAAGGATCAATGGATATCTTCGCTCCCTATTCTGCCTGATAATACATGAGTGACAATGAAATGAGCCATGTCCCATATAGCACTCACTACAGGGCTATTGTTTTGTATGCTTTCAAGATAAAATGGACGCCGATTATTACAGCCGCGCAAATGCAGTCAGATCTCTTTCCAGCCTCGCGGTATTTAGCATGCCCCTTTCGAGTTCAGAAATCGTAGTCGCCCCGATTAGAGCCATGTTCATCTCGATCTCCTCACGCAGTATCTCGATCATGCGCCGCGTTCCTGCCTCACCATAGCCGGCACACATGCTGTACAAGAACGGCCGGCCGAGGCCAACTGCGGTGGCACCCAGTGCGAGAGCCTTGATGACATCTGTACCGCGGCGGATGCCGCCGTCGATGAAGATTTGCATTGTCTTGCTTTGAATGATTTCCGGTGCGTACTTGTTGATTTCGAGGAGGGTCAGCAAAGGCGCCTGGGCTGTGTCTTGTGATCGGCCCCCGTGGTTGGACAGAACAATGCCGTCCACCTTGTGCTGGTATGCCAGAACGGCATCTTCGACGGACTGGATTCCCTTGATAACCAGAGGCAGCGAGGTGAGTTTCCGGATCCAGGCGATTGTGTTCCAGTCGAGGTAGGGCGATACTGTGCTAGATAGGGTTTTGGCGATGCCTTGCACCGGTTGATCCTTGCCGAGCTGTTTGTTTTGCTCACCGACCTATGGGTTATGCAATCAGTTCAAGTGTCTGAGACGTAAGTCTAGAAACATATAGAAAACACCACTTACGTCGACTTGTGCCTTGAGTCGCTCATCGCGCTCACGCTTTCCCGTGATCGGCGAGTCCACCGTCAGCCAGATCGCTTTGACGCCGGCCTTGACAGCCTTGAGTATTGTCGTTTCCGAGATCTTCGCGTCTTTGTGCATGTATAATTGGAAGAAAATGGGCTGTTGTTCACCGCCTGTGCGCGCTTGCATGATCTGCTGGAGCGACATGCTCGACCGCGTCGCCACCAACTGCGCGAGACCTTCGCGGCCAGCCGCCGCAGCGAGCGTGCATTCGCCCTGCGGGTGAGCAAATTTGGCTATTCCCACCGCGGACATGTAGACAGGTAGTGAGACATCGCAGCCCAGAATCGTGGTCCGGGTGTCGACATTGCCGACGTTGCGCAGGATCCGGGGCCGTAGTAGTACCTTGCGGTATGCTAGTTCTGCCTCGGCTTTGGAGTATTCATCATCTGCGCCTGCAAAGTAATAGGCCCATGCATTGGCCGGAAGGTGTTTTTCGGCAACCTGCTCAAAGTCGCGCAGATTGAGCAGCGAGCTCAGTGGCGGGGGCCCGTCAGTTGCTGCAACAGGCGTTTGTTCCGCGGCAGATGGTTTCTGGGAATCGGGCTGGTCCAGTGTTGATGGATCAACTGTGCCTTTGAAAGCTCCTGGCGATAGCGTTTCCTCGATCAATTCTGGAGGGTGGATAGCATCGTAGTCATTCGTTGCGTCACGACCGCCACAGTTCAAAATCACCCGGGCGCCGCCCGGATGCTCATCTAGGAAATCTGGTGCAGTGTGAGCAAATGCTGGAAGCAAAATATAAATACAATGGACGCACCAGTCACATCGTACACTCGTCCTCGCACAGCTATCCAGCATGAATCCTTGCTGTTGTGCCGAGACACCTCGGCGCCGGATATTATGACCTTGTCGCTTTTCTGCCCCATCGCGATTGGCTTGCTGTCGACCGTGATGGTGTTATGTGCTCGATGCCTTTGACATTGAATATATTGAAAGGGTTTTATGTGTTGTCCCAGCACATCTGGAGCTCAAAGCGACTCACCCCACGGCTACGACTCCGCATTTTCACAATCCAAGCTGTATGCCCTGTCTGGTATAGCGTGGGGGTGAGCGTGGGGGCAGGGTATGGGGAAGCTCAGAGCTGTTCATAGCTTCGTTCGTGACTACTTTGACCGAATCAGCTAAGATGTAAGGAGTAATTGAAGAAAATTGTTGGCAGATTATTGGAAAGGCGTTGTCTTGCAGGGTTGATACTGACAAACAGCGATGTCCGCTGCCGCCTTCCATTTCGGGCACCGCTTGTTCAAGCGATCTTCTTGGCTGCCTCCATTCGGACCCTCGTTTCTCTCACACACGGTCGTTTTTCTAGGAAACTCAGGCCACTGGGCATCACCTTTTTGTCCCCCTTCATTTCGAGGTATAGGCGCAAATGGTGGACGATTTTGTTCAGGTAAGCAGAACAAGAGCTGCAACTGTATAACCTTGGTCGTTGGTTGATAGGGTTAGGATAAGAAGGAAAACGAAGTGACAGCTTGCTCTTCACCGCCAGAAGTTCATATATCAAGAAACGCTTGAGACTAAATCGGAGTATTCACGTCGTACATTTGGCAGATTTGACCTCTCAAATTTTCTCATTGTTCATCCTCAACGATATACAATGGTCGTGTTACCACTGGCATCTTGTGCAAAGTGATGAGTCTCGATTTGTCGGCGGCCACAAAATGAATTGAAAGCAAACAATGGCATGCTGTCAGGACCGGTCACTCCGCTATACACAGTGGATTCTAACAGACCGCCCGCTAGATTTCTTTATTCCAAAAACTGTCAGACCTACAGCATGTTTCGAAGCGGTAGATTACCGCTTCTTAAATTGTACCACGACAGCTCCACCCACCGTGCGGAAGTGAACATACGGCATATCTGGACCCGGAAGAATGGGTGTGAGGTCCACTGGTAAGCATATTGATGCTCTATGCTCGCCGCGGTGACCCCGATCGATGCTACTTTGCTAGCCCCAACAGTTACCCGTTCGAGAAATCATTGCACGAAGTACCCCGCCAGCAAGCACACAGGTAGCTTGATTGAGGCGCGAGAAGCTCTATAAAGAGCGTTCAAGACACCATGTCCTTTCTCCTGGCTCACTCATGATCAATCGAACTTGTCCTCTTCATAGAAATTATGTTTTATCAACACTGAAATGTCGGTATCTGTCACATGACGGCGGTGACCTGTATACTGCCATAGAACACACCATTGAACATGCAGATAGGCTCACAGAAGACTTTATGCCCCACTAAGCTGCCGAATATCGACTTATTTTACAATCTCAACTCGCACTCGAAAGCATTACTATATGGAGAGTACTGGCCCTTGAAATCCTACCTTTGTGGCCGACCAAACGACTGCAGCCTCTTTCTGAGAATACTTCGACAAAGAAGTGGCATTGACCGACGACTAGATTGCCGCCCTCGATACGGGATGCGCAAGGATGCCCGATCCGTTTGACGAGGACGACGATATTGAATTAAACCCGCCTGTACCTGGCCATTCCAAACCGACTGAGAAGACCCCTCAGCGCCGTTCCGCCAAATCTTCAGTGACTTCCAAGATAAGACGTGTTTTCTGAACAATAATAATACAACAAGAAAGTGTACAACGAAATGTTTACCTGGTACGATCTCGCCTCAGCCATCTCTGGCATGAACTATATCCAGGACATTTACACCTGGATACAGTCATGGGTATTTAAAAAACTTTGACTGTGGTTCTTGGAAAAGTTCATCGCGAAACGCACCGATCGGGCAATTGGTGGGCAAATGGAGTCGGTACATTAATACATAAAAGGATATGGAATCGGCGATAGCAAAGAACTGGTTCGTCAGGACAATAAATAATTGCCTATATGGACGGACACGCAGTTCGTTGCGTTCCTGATTGCTCGTATCCAACAACCGAACACCGGGCAAGAGTCCTCTTTGCCCAGTGCGACTTCTTCGATGATGACCGAAAGTTCATCATCCTGTACCGACTAATTATGCTGCAACTCAATGACTCGTATGCCAGCCGGATCCGCCGGGGCATCCCGCGTATGAAGTTCTCGGAATTTGAGATGGAGAAGATCCATCAATGGGTTCCCTCGCTATTGGGCGACTCCGAATCAGCCCTATCACAGCCAGTACATACTTTAACTTATCTTTGCGGTTCCACTAAATCGCTATAGGCTTCTGGCCCCCCAGAGTTCGACTGCGAAGTGGACGACCCCCCCACCCGCCTGCACCCCCAACCACCGACACCATTGACCCTGAATAACAGCAACGTTTGGAAGCCGAAGTCGCTGCGGCCGTCAAATTTCGGATCGTGACGCCTACTCCTATATAAAATGCCAGTATAGCCTGCCCGAGTCCACAGACAAGACTCTAGTCCCATTATTGATTAGTGGAGGCGGTACCTGGACCGTCCCTAGGCGTATGAGCCTCTTCTGCTGCGATCCGAAACCCTTGATTACTGGGATCCCTAGTGGCAGTATCGAATTGGGAACTGGATGATATTTTGGTCTGCCAGAACTCCAAGCGGCATGTCGAGGAGTCAACTTTTTACGGTTGTCTTCGTTCATACAGCATTTATAAAGTGACATACGCTTGTCATTAACCACAATATTTGAGCCTCGTATGTCAGTTGTCATGGGGTTTCTGGTGTGGACTCGGGCAGAGACTATAACCAAATTCGAGGACGCATTAATATTCTGGTACGTCCAACTTGAGCTATTATCGTTTTCAAGCTCAGCAGATACTGCTGTAGCTTCGGTTAAACTGTTTCACGAACATCTTCTGCAGCGATCATCTTTATCTTCACGGATGGAATCTCAGCATCCTGGGGTCATAGATTTCGCCATGGCACCTTGTCTTCGAGAAATAGAGCGATAGAACAGTTCTCTTGTCTTTGCTGTCAGAAGCTCCAGTGAAGCAGATCGAAGACGCCAAGCATGCCTTGTCGCATATAGCTATTTTGGTGGTGATACCACGCATTGCCGCGATTGCCGCGGAGGAAGCAATTGCAGTTGCCCGAGACCTGTACCTTGAGAACGACGGGGAATTCGCCGAAGATGACAGGCATGAACGCCTCCGCCCCCGATAGCCATCCGCCGTATACGACCCATCTAGGGAAGAAGCCTTCGACTGCTATCTGTGGATGCCGAAGCATGCCACTAGAGCTTCTGTAGGTGCTCTGCCCAAAACGGACGCTATCGAAGGGAGAGATAAAGAGTGCGCTGGATATACTTGGTGAATACTGTGACCGCATACGGGCTCCGATTTAAAAGCCTGTGTCATATCTATACCACTAGTATCTGAGGGTGCTGGCTAGTCAGGTAGGATTACAAATACCCTGCAATCACTTGATATTGGCTAACTACATTGCTGAGGCATAGAGTACTGAGTACTTCTAGCCCAGGCTAGTCACTCAAAAGCAGTATAGACTGATCATACCCTCATTCATCGAGCTTGTTTCTTTATAATCAAGCAAGGTTGGAACATCCCTGAATCATGTATGGGCCCACACATACCGGGGCACATGTGCTTCGGCCCGGCCCGAACCGAGACGCCATCCACACATGCAAAGGTTCACCACCTCTCGGATGCCCATCGGACTTGAGTGATAAAAGGCACTGAAATACGCCGCTTAGCTCAATAAGGTGTTTTAGCAGTCAGTGATATATATAAACAAACCGCATCAAGCACTTCTATTGCTGGTATATGTCGACTTCTTCCACAGATGGCTTCCCCTGCGGTAGTTATGTTACCGTCGGTAAACCTACCAATGAGGTTTTCATAATTCACACATAGTTGGTCCTTCGCCCTTTCTTGGTCGATATGTAATGATTTCTCGTGAAAGATACACCTGCGATAATAATGAAAAAATGAAGTGCTTCCCAAAGCTCCCAGGCAGATAATCAAAAGTAAGAGATAATTCTTGGAATACAGCGAACCAGCGAGAACTTGATGATGATACAATCTTAGCTGCACTAAAACTAATCTATTATCCCAGTGCATTAAATTCTCATTCGCTGCATTGGCCCAATCAACGCCAATAATATCTCGTGTACTGAGTGACACCTCAGAACGATTAGCGTCCTTGGTGCGGGACAAATGAGGAGAGAACACCGGTCCATGTTCAGCTCCATTATAACTCTTTCTCCCCCATGCATAAATCGATACTTCGACTAGTCCGGTTGATGTTGTCCAACTTTAGATCTGCTGCTAATACGATCGTTGCACTGGTTACATCGTGGTGTTGTAATTCGGCCGAGAAATGCTTCGAGGTGCTTAGTGACTGGATAATTCACTAACTAGCGCTGGGAAAAGACGGAATTACCCTGGCTTACTAAAATGAATTGTCATGGCATCATTTGCCGAATAAAAAGCCGTCTCAATCCTTTCCTGGATACGATAGTTAGGCTCTATTAGATATGGTCCAGGTGCCTGTTCGAAAACATCTGCCTCAATCATATTTGGCCAACATTAACCAGTTTGGACACGAAAACAAGTGACAATCAGCGAGGTCTGCCAAATAGATAAACATATCCATATTTGGAGATACGTCATCCCAACCTTTGCTGGCGGAGACTTGCATCTTGCATGCATATGTTTTCACCCATTCAAGATTCACCCAATGATCGATTTTTGTCGATTCCTGCATATGCATGCATATGTGTCTTTCCGTGTGTCTGGTGACCGTCAATGTTGGATTATCATGTTGGCTAGTGAGCTTGACTAGCTAGCTATTGACAGAAGTCGTTGGCCATTAAAGGCAGAGTCAGTGGAGCCGGAACCTGGAGCCTCGTTGCTATATCAGTTTTCCGGAACCGCACATGGAAAGCTTCGATACAGGCTTCCGTGGTATTTGCAGTCGTCCATCGCAACTTTGGATTGAGAGAAGTGGGAAAGCGATCTTGTCAGTAGAGATTAAGCCACAACAATCAGGGAGCCCGACTGATTATCAATTAATTTCTATTGGCGGCATGAGCAGGACTGACAAAAATTTAACGAAACACAGAAGATGATAATATTATAATGGAGTGGTCCCTGGCCGCGCAGAGAAAACAGGAATGAATCATTCACAAACAGTAGTTTGACAGCACGACACGAACCGGCACGCTTATCGCAATGTTTTCAGAACTCCGCTTGGGACTCAAAACGTGGTTGTTTATATCCGATTCTTGATTTTCTCTTTGATGTCACGTCCAGTTTTGTTTTGCAGTTTTGACCGTGGCAATCAATTTCTGGGCCACCGCATTAAAGTTACGACCACTTTTCTTGGACTTATCGACGGCGCTCCCGGGTTCGCTGGCGGGTGGCTTTATAAAGATCCGATGATTGGGTGTTAACTGTCTTCTAGGCGGTGTATTGCCAGACTGCTTTTTTGTTGTTTCCGAGTCTATGTTGTGAACGTGATCAGCTGCCTTACTCGGTGTATTGCCAGACTGCTTTTTTGTTGTTTCCGAGTCTACGTTGTGAACGTGATCAGCTGCCTTACTCGGTGAAGTCGCAGTGGCCTCTGAGGCTGTCTCTTACCTGGCTTAGGCGACGTGGGTGTTCCGTCTTGGTGTCCTGTCTGCCTCCTTTGCGAGTCATGTTCTTGCTAACGGGATATTTCAGATGTTGAAATGAATAATGTTTTGTTGCTTGGAGAAGTGTCTACCTCGTGGTTCTCGCGTAGGCATTGGGAGGCTGAGTCCTGTGGCGATGAATCTGGCATTCTCGGTGAGGAACACCGAGATTCGGACGAAGATGTACTCGCACAGCGGTAACTCATGATCCTGTTGGGTTTATTCCGTACACCCGACGGAAGTCCCTTGTCCACGGGAAAAGAGAAAAGAGAAAAAATAATAAGAAGAAGAAGGGTGGGTAGCGAGAGCTGCGAGAAGGTACATGAAAAGGGGGTCGATGCCGGTACCGCAGATAATCCACAGTAAGGCTCTGTGGTCGGAAAGAAAATGGCGATATGCTAACTGCGCCTTCTGCCTCCACACTGCCCGGTTTTTGTGCGTCTGTGTGTGCTTCAGAGATAGCCGAGTGAAGCTAACACACTTTGTCGGCCATCGAAAGTCGAGCCAATCCGGGCAGTGGTCAGGCTGAGGGGATAAGAGTCGGACAGCTCAGAGCTCGACCAGGACGCCTAACATTGTGCCGTCTGAGGAAATTTGATTTTTCCAGTTCGCTTACGCGTACCAGACGCCGGACAAGCAAACTAGAAGTAAACTTACGGTGAGCGGGTATGGTTGATGTGATGGGTTTAATCTTCAGGCTTCCACGGCATTCTATCAAAAGAGATCTTTCTGACAAGAATATGACAGTCCCAAAATATTCACTTTGTTGCAGATCGTCCTTCACGCTTTCAGGCAACCCGCCACTATCAATCCTAGCGCCTCCGCATTTTCCAGTCGAGGCCACGCTTGGGGCTCATGAGCCAGTACTAATAAAAGTATTACGCTCCTGGGCACAAAGGGCTATGGAATGCATCTCGTCACAAACGCGTGATGAGGGTCTCTGCCTCGTTCCGGCAAGGAGGAGCCTTGATCTCTTCGGCTCACGGCGAATGAGCCATCAAATGCAGGTCCTTGGCTAAGCAATGAGGTGTTGAATAAGACTATCAGTAAAGGGATCCAAAAGGTTCATTTAGATCGCGTTTGGAGGGTGTGCCAGTTTTTAGATGGGAGAGAGAGAGCTGTGAAAATAAATGTGCGCTAATGGACCGTTGTTTCGACCCAATTTGGTCTGTTTTGCGGCTCTTCTAACCAAGGGCCCACCCAGCGTCTGTCCCCTTTCCGTTTATTATTTCCTCCATTCCATAACTGCCTTTCTGAGTCTTTCTTGACGCCAACTATCCTCCTTCTGTGAAGAGCAGTTATATAGCTTTTTGAATGGAGTCATGAATTTGTTGTCTCTTGCCCTTTTGTCATGAAAATACGCTATAGAAGGACAACCCACACTCCAAGAACGCGTCAACATAATCGCAGGCCGCTGTTCGCTAGGCATCACCATGGCAATCACGCGTTTCCAGCTAGAAATATCTGCAGAAGAAGGTAGATGATCCGATGATCTCATCAGAAATATGGTCCAGCTTTTTCTGTCGTCTCTCTTCTGCGACTAATCTGCTATATAGACGACGATGTAGCGAACCAGATCTTTTCTCGAGAACCGGACTGGAGGCGGTCTCTGTGTTGTGAAGACTTGCTTCTTTGCACCTTGCACTAGGCCGACACTTTAGCAATCTTCACTACAATACGGAGAATGCATTTTCTATATGATTGACGCCCTAGTCCTCGAGATTAGGCGTGTCTGTTTGATCTGCTTCTTTCAAGATGTCATCCACTCGATTCGGTTGACGTGAACCACGGATTACTATCATCATTCGACTGCGGCTACGAACAACCGTCATTGGGCGGCTGTTGTCCAATCGCCGTTGACGGATATTTTCGGTGTCATATACTACGGGCGCACGATCTCTGCGTGATGGTTGCGCACGGCTGTTTCACAAGAACCACCCTCGCATTCGGTTCGCCAGACCAACTTGAAACATGGCCTGAGATCTCAGAATAGTTCGTGGGGTGGATGAACTAGAACCGCTGTAGGACTTGTCCTATCATAACCACGAGACACGTTTTCGGCCATTATCTGTCTACCACTGTCCACACCACTGTCGTCCTCGTACAATGCAACCAAACCTGACGTGCATAACCGCTCATATAGCGGTAAGCTGGGCATTCCCATTTGAGTGCACTCCCTGTCGGTGAGAACAGGCGCAGGACAAGACTGCATGACTCAGAGGTGTGGCTACCTTCTGCAAATGAAGGCTGATACTTCTACACCATCTTTGGCGCATGGCATACACCTGTCAATGAGTTCCCTTAATGACTACTTTCGACTTGACCCCGGCGACGAGGCTGTGATGGCCAATTTGCGACGGAGTGACGAAACGGCCCCATGAAAGCAACAACATATAAGGGCGAGAGATGTGCTCAATGCTGGATAGAAAACAGGTCCTCTTTGCTGAAACCAGTTTATTTGATTCTTGCTGCCTTGACACCGAAAATGTCGCAAAGAATGTCGCAAAACAAAAATCATGTGCACGAGCTTGCTGAAGACTTGCATTCATGGCCAAGAATTGCAGCTTGCAAAAGGTTTGATGCACTTTCGCTCAAGATAATCTTTCACCTTCAGAGTGAGTTGCGTGAGATAGAACGTCGAGGATTCCAGGGTTTTCCGGGCGGTGCACCCTATCCTGGTCTCGATGCATATACTGTCGGCCACTCAGCAGCGGACTTAGAGTCGAAAGTGTCGAAGGCTGAAAGTAACGGTGAACCATTGGCGACATTTGAGCATGTGCGTGAGAAGATGGAGACGTACTGTATGATCTCTTCGCAAGGGCTTTTTTTTTTTTTTTTTCTATTTTTTTTAAAAAACAACGCGTTAACCTTGCAAGCTCTATAGATAATTTTGTGCTTCAATTCATCCAGATCTACAGCTTGCAGCCGATGGATAAAACAGATTCTTCATCGCTCACCGAGCTTTTGTCGAAATTTCAAAGCGATCATCCTGATTACGACATAGATTATGACACCTGGAAGAAGAGCATCGACCTCGTGGGGGTTTTTACGACACACCTTCCGAAACGTGACCCATTCACAAGAGGGATCATTCGTTTCCTAGATTGGTTCATGCCAAAATCTTTCTCAAACATTTTTATACAAGTATGTTTCATTTCTCATCGAATACTTACCCTGATTGGCCGGCTAACTCTACATCAAAGGGGAACAATGAATTTATCGCGAATGAAGAACGGATCGCAAAAGGTGTTGTGATCATGAATATTTTCCTAAGTTCACTCCTCAATACTCTGGCCTTGTTCGTTCTCTACATAATTCGCTCGCCTTTGGCAAGATTAGGAGCGATTTGCGCTTTCACCATCCTCTTTTCGATCTCAGCAGCCATCTTCACGGTGTCTGACCCTATCACGGTCTATGCTACTACTGCCGCGTATGATGATCATTCTTACCTTTGAACCTTTGGGTGGCTGTCTAACACGATTTGTTTTTCCAGATATTCTGCCGTTCTCGTTGTGTTCATTAGCGGGACTAGCTGATGCGCGAGCTGGGTGTATGGTCTGGTTGCCGATTCGTCTGGTCGATGGCTGTGAACATCCTCCGTCTTGACATTTCAGTATTTCATTCTTCATTTTGTATTTACTCAAGTCAATTGGTTCATGCTAGTTATGCGTATCTCCCGTCTATTCATAGAAAATCTTTTCGTTAGAAACCCACGTAAACGCCAGATAGAAGCAAACTAGTGCTCAGTATCTGAAGCAGTTATATGCTAGATGTTGATAATTCTTTTTTAGCCTGTGCAGAAGAAAGTTCATGGCTATTGGCGTACTATTACACCGCGTCAACAAGCGAATCCCTCGAACCGACAAGAAAGATCACGGGCGATTATATCGGCAAACGTCGTCTGAACTCGATTGATCGAAGATGGCGGTCTGGCTTTGGAACTGGCAGTCTAAGCCTACGTCAAGGCTGCGGCTTCGTACTACGTCTCCTCCCGGTCTCTGGCTGGACAGTACTCTCGGGAGGTTTGGAGCAAGACTTGCTAGGAGTCGATATACTGGGCTGTAACTCTTTCCTTACAAGGATGGACTGTTTAGGAAATCTTTCAAATCTCGACATCTGACGATGGCCGGAAAGACTACGAATAGTATTGGGGGTTGGTCCAATGCTTCTGCCTTCGGATCGGAGATATATTCAGCATCGCACCACCAACAACGCAAAACTTGCTGGGCGGCCCGCTCTGGATCGTGCTCACAGTCAGCAACTGCTCAGGTCTACGATTATATCAGAAGACAGACCGTTTCTCTCGGTCTGTCTTTGTTTATCATGTCAAGTCTGACCTCTACCTACTTTTAACCCTATTTGCTCTTCTGCCGAAATGAGCTCTGGTGTAACTGTTCCGGGTGAGAAGCCGGAGGTGCTGTGCCAAATCATCGGGCCCATCGGCATGCTGGCTATGGATTCAATACTGGGGATATTGATAGAGAAATACAGATTTCTCAACAATATGACGCACCGACTGCGATCATTCTCGACTCTGGGTCAACTGACTCTGTTGCGTCGAAGCTAGCCTTGGGCTCCATGACATGCCCGCGGTCGTCCTACGAAAGAGATCTAAAACAACTCGTCCACGCAGTACAAATTATCGTGTTCCGTTGCTAATCAGCTCAATTGGTGGTGGTTCAGCGATACACATTTCAAAGAGTTCCTTGACGTCATCGGAGAAATCGTCACATCTGAGCAGAGGTAAATGAGGTCCTATCGAGGTAACAGCATCACACTAGCAACTAGCCGTTATGCCCTAACAAAAGTCACCAGAATAGCCTGAAAGTTCTCGCCATATATAGTGAGGCTAGTCAGGAAGTATTTCTCGAAAAATTAGAGGCGGGCAAAGTCACTGGCTGTGGCCCGTCTGTACCAGCTCTGACAATAGAACAGATCAGGGCAACACCGACCATCGTTGGCCAAAATGGCCCGGAACCACTTGTGCTGGAACCATTTGTGCAGGCCATGGCTGCACAACCGGATTTTGATGTTATCATTGCTGGCAGATCCCACGATCCAAGTCCGTATGTATATTTTTGCGCATTTTACGCATTCGGCAAGTCGAACAGCTCACTATATTCCTTTGATCCTGCAGTCTTAGAGGGCTTTCACCACATGAGCAAAGCCATGGAGTGCGGAGGCTTATGTGCGACCCAAAAGAGTGCAGCCTCAATGGCAACTGTCTTCCAAGATGGATCATTTGATATACAGCCTTTAGATCTCAAGTCAAAATGCACCCCTCAAAGTGTTGCTGCGCACGCATTGTATGAGAACTCCTGTCCAGACATTCTGTACGGGCAGGCGGCGCTCCATATCTCGTTCCTGCGACCTATGAGCAATCACCAGACGTTTTAAGCGTCAGGGTCTATAGTGCCGTGTTTAAGTCGTCACAGGAATGTGGGCAACCGTACACAGTGAAGTTTGAAGGGGCCAGGATGATGGGCTACCGAACCATCTTCATGGGATCATTCTGTGATCCGATCTTGATCGGCCAACTGCCAGCCTTTAAAAGGAGTGAGAGTGTACGCTTCTAAAAAGCACTCGCATATCAAAGCAAGTTTCATCTAGACTTTCATGTCTATGGACTCGACCAGAATGCACTGGAGCCGAACACACAAGGTGCGGTGTTTATTGTTGGAGAAGCACTCGCAGATACACAGGCTCTTGCAACAAGCATCGCCTCGTTGGCTCGGGTGGGATGTACCCATGGCTCTTATCCCGGCCCGAAAGCAACAAGCGGCAACTTTGGTATGGGCATTGGCGGTAAAGGGGAGATCGAAACGGGTGCATGCGCCGAGTTCACAGTCTATCATATAGTGGACCTCGATGATGGGGAAGAAGAAGCGGTTAGCCTTGACCAGCCATTTGGCGTACCAGAAGCAAAAAGCAGGAATGGGCTGCGACAATCAGCAGGAGGATACACGGAAAATGATGTGCATGCATCACAACATCATTTGATTTTGCTGAATCTGAACATTGAGTATCCCCGCGTGCCTACCGACGGGTAACGTTGTGCATCTCCAGTCTTCCATTAGCGGTTTTATATAACTCCGATTACTAGTATGTATCGGCATGATGTATATGTCTATTATATTATTCGTACCACTGTCTATTGATCGGTATTCCAATCTAATCGTAATGAAGCATGATACGATGTGGGATACTGCGTGATGTAGAAAAAGACGAACCGGTTATGACCCCGCTAACCGAATAAGCCGGAGACGTACTTCAGCAAATCAACGGTGGCCGATGCAGAAACCGCCCTGATGGCTGCCGAGTAGTAGGGGATATCCTGTCCATTAAAGTCACAGCCATGTCCTTGTATATCGATGGTAACGACGCCGAGTTCACTTGCACCCAATGCAGCTTCGGTTAGGCTGCTGATATTGACCTGTCCCAGAACAACGGTGTTGATAACACTCGGTTCAAGCACGAGACTGGGAAGGTCTACATATCCTAATGGTGAACCTCCCATGCTAAGGTTGAATGTGACGTGGCCCTATATATACTCGTTAGCCGGAAACTTGGAAAGTTGCAGCAAACTGTGCTCCAGTGATGGGTGAGGTACTATTTCAACTTGGAAAGGGGTCGGGTTGCGGACACTGAGTGTCGCGTTGAAGTTATATCCGTCCACTGGAGGCTTCAGCATCTGAATGCTTGTCACATTGAAAGCGCCGTCGCTGTTCACAAAGTCTGTTATACGAAATGAGCAACAATTTTCAGAACACGTTGCAGGAGAAAAAGGTAGCCTTACCGGTCACATTATAGCCTGTTTGTTTCCGTATCAAGTCTCGTCAGTCAACTGTACGGTCAATGTCCAAAAATCCAGGCTACGGGACACCTACCATTCATCGTCATCGTCTTGTCGATGTCCAAATGAGCAGTTGGTAGGCCGCCTAGCTTCAGGTCAGGGTGGCCAGTCACCTCTACGGAGTAGCTTTTGTTTGTCGCGGCTAAAATAGCAATCTCCGACAGGCATTCCACACAGGAAATCTCAAGATCTTGGTCAATATCGAGATGAGCACCGCCGCCGAACTTGATCTCAGGCACCGGAAAGATGGCGAGTTCCCTGCCGTCGGGAGTGCTGACTGTCGCATTGAATGCCGACAAGTGACCGCTGCCACTAAATCCACCTCCCATACTGAGCTCTGACGACTGGCGGACATGAAAGGCATTCGGTCGCGGGTTCGTGATGGACAGGCCCGTGTATTCGTACTCATATTTGTTGATATAGTCATTGGCGAAGTTCGGGATCCCGACGTAGAACCTAATCCTCTTGTTGGTACTAACTCCGGTAGCTGTTGTGCCCCGTATGATCACTCACAGTGGAAGAATCACAACCAGTACAATGCATCCGAATGCGATCAAATACACCCACCACCATTTCTTCATGTGCGCCTTAAAACGCTGCCATACCGTTGTTGGCTGAGCCACGTCCTTTGCGTCGGCCACACCTTCATGGCCGTCTGTAGTCTCGGGATCCGACATGATGCGAATACCCCGGGGGGGAGTCAACTAGCCCCTGGAGACAATGTGGAGGTTTTTAACCTCTAATCTTTCTCCAGAAGCTAACCAATCTTGCCCCACGAGGAGAGCTCTTGGCCAATTCCAGTTCACATGGGTGCGCGATAATGCAGCGGCCGCGGCTTGTCTGCAACGCAGTGGAGCAGTCTAAAAACCGTAAATTCTTCGGTCCGGTCGCTTAGGGCTGAGTAGCCCGTACTGCGCGCTCCCTGACTTGCTCTCGGAACATTGGCATGTTGATCTTGAGCCAATACGGACAAAGCTGCGGGATTCGCGCTGTCTGAAAATAGGGCCGGGCCCTAGATACTCGGTCGTGGTACATTCCCCGGCGGTGGCAAGCAGCCATCTATGTCATCAAGCCAAGACGTGTGAGAATCGATCAATTAAATGGCAAATTTCCTCTTTGCGTGAAATGCCAACTCCGCAGGGTAGACACTTTAGCTCGCGAATCTAGTCCATATATGCATCCACCAATTACAACTTTTCCGGACCATGGTTATCGAGGTGGACCCTGACATGAAGATTCTTGGGTTACGATGGTCAATAACATTCCAGCAAGCAATCTCTATTATTATTTCATTGGTAATGGCAATTTAATGTGCTTATGATTCGAGTGTTAACATAAACTACGTTTAGTCCTATAGTTTCCCGGTAAACATGTTGCGGAATGAGCACTGGCACCCAATATACTATCTATAAATACATATATACACATATACACATATACACATAGATTGCCTTGGACTAGGGGTATCCTGTAAAGCTTAGAAGCATATGCTATCAATTGATCGAATCTCGGGTCATTGGGGTTACATATAGTTATATTTCACGACGTTATCACTGGTCCATCATACATGGTAAGTAAGGCAATGTCTTCTCTCCGCTGCGCATATAATTTCCTTCCAGAGCGATCACTTACAATACTAGTGAAATGGTTTGAACACTTAAGTAATCTTATGGTCTTGTATCATTACGCTCTGCTCGTGAATGCCGATCTTATCACAAACTTCTGTCCTTACTAATCAACCTGGGGCATATGTAGAAATCCAGAGTCTAGTTTAGGCAATGACACTATTGATATTTCGCGGTTTGGATAGAACCATGTGAGAAATTATTTTGCATTTTAGCACCTTTCTGTATTGATGCATCAACTTAGACAGAGACTTTCCAAAGAAGAGAAACGTAAACATTCTGTGACGGGCATCACCAATCAGGCTAATCTCACTCGATGCTCAACTCAGAAGTGACTGGATACAAATCGATATAATCCAAAGGCTGGCACTTCTTGCCATCGACAGGTCCAATGGCAATGCTGCCTTCAAGAAGAGTGGTGGAATTGCTATCGCAGAAAGTGAAGACATCAGATTTGCCATCGACGGTCAGATATCCTTTGTCACTGACATCGAATGAGGGGAAGTAGAAACTCCGCGAAGTATCGTTATAGAAAGTGAACTTCAGTTCGCCGCCATCAGGAGTGTCGGTGTAAGCGGTTGAAGCACGCAGTTGCGCGAACGGATCGAGGACAATCAAGCGATTGTTATCCGTGTTAACGTAGAAGACGGCTGTCTGAGACACCATACCGCCATTGTATGAATCCATGATGGCTAGAGTGTCGGTGCCGAGGTCACCCCAAGGACTAACGTTGACCTGGCCCAGGGAGTTGTCGGTGTCATTCGGGTTGACTTTGCCAAAAGCTTCAAGTTGAAACAGGTTGCCCTCAACATTGCAGCCAGATGCAGTTCCTAATAAACGCGAAGCAATTGGTCAGTATCCCGCCTCGTGCTCAAGATTGGCATCGACAGTTCGAATGCAAGATTTCCACATACTTCGAGAGACAGCAGCCGCAGCATGGAGGGCAACAGCACAGAGGAGAGAGGCTGTCGGCTTCATTTCGTCAAAAATGAGAGAGTCTGTATGGGCGGACGATGTTATATCAAGATAATGACCTATAGTTTGAATTGGCCGAATGAAGTCAACTATCTCATCGGTGAGCAACTGTGTGATCTTGGATGGCCTTATATATATTCGACTAGAAGAAAACCTCCGAATCCGATAACAACCAAAGTAAGCTCGCAATGGCTTGTGCCAACACTGAATGTAACATAGAACGCCAAGAAATGATTACAATTCTGTAAAATGTACCCTCAATCGACACAGCCTCGGTTCGAGAGTTGTCAGGGAAGTTTTTGATCAGCACTAACGTCGCCTTCCCGGTTTTTCCAAGCTGTCATATTTCGATTATCTTTATGCTTAAACGGCAAATCCCACTGATGCCACTCAGCCCTGTGATGTCGTTGCCCACCTAATATTAGTATAACAACGGTATCTCTATATCTTGTTTTCGCCCCTGATCGACCATCAGCCGCACAATCTTGGCGTAATATGTTCTCCAAACTTTGCCAAGGATACCGGACACCAAAAACAGGCCCGATTCGCCGCAACAAGGTCGACTCGCTGGGATTAGGGTAAAATACGTCCGTAGCTGGATGGATTCGATTGCAACTACCTAACATATTTTCGTGGTATCTTGTCTGGAAACAACCCAAGTATCCAGCCATTCTTTCCATATTTACTTATTTGACCTACAAATGTCTGTTGAATGAACTAGATTGAGCACAGTCAAAACGGTGGTTCAAGGAAGTGGGAATTGAAGGAATTGCATGGACCTTGATACTGTTACTTTCATGAATCATTGAGTAAATCTTATTTTGAAAGATTACAACTTTGCAAAAGCCCCTTTAACCAGTGATGATTGCTTTGAGAAGACTACTTATCTTAGATACCGTCATCGTGCAAGATCAACGACATTCTCAGACTGCCCCTGCTCCCCAAGTAATGTTGTTCGGAAATCGGCTCTCATTTTTATTCCCGGGCCGATCTGCGTCGAAGTCGAACCTGTCTGGGATATGCATACCGGCCTTCAGATGGTTACGCACGAACCAGACGGAAACACCGTCACGATACAGCCAAGGGTCTTCCGTTCGAAGCTGCCACTTTTCGAGCTCCGACCGGAGATCTTGGAGAACGGCTGCATGTTCGGAATCTTTGACCAAGTTGTGGATTTCGTTCGGATCATTCTCCAGATCGTACAGCTCTTCGGGAGGACGGAAGAAATAATCTCTTAACTTTCGACCGCCAATCAATATGTCGCCTTGGGACGAGTCGATATTACGGATATCTTCCCAAGATAGAGAGCCATAGAGATCAGCCGCAAAAGGGAAATCCAAGCGCCATGCGAGGTTGCGATGGTATTTGTAACGGCGGTTTCTGATAAATCGGGTCGGCCAGTAATTTGTCACCTCGTGAAATGTATGTGATCCAAAGACCAAATTCCAGTTAGAGAAGGTGGAATCAGTGCCAAGAAGAGGGACGAGAGATCGCCCTAGTCGTGTCTTACTCTCGTCGACAACGCCGGGATGGCCGGAATAATCCAGCACCGTGGGCAAAATATCCACATAGGAGGTCATATTCTGGCTGACCGCTGCTTTCTTTATATGGGGGTGTTTGATAATCAATGGGAGCCGTACTCCTGCATCATATAGAGTTGTTTTGGAGTTGATGAATGGCGGGCCATTATCACTAATGAATATCACCAATGTCGAATCAGCATGGCCAGAATCCTCAAGAGCTTTCAATACAAACCCAACACCCTGGTCAAGTCGGTCAATCGAGTTATAATATTCAGCCAGCTCCCAGCGGGCCCCCGGGGTATCGCTAATGAAGCTAGGAACTTCCACCTCTTCTGGCTTGTACTCAGCCTTGGTGATGCGGCTGTCATATTGCTGGTCATTGCCGAAGCCGCCCCTTGTGCTGTCTCTATGAGGATCGTGGAAGCCAACAGTCAGGAAGAATGGTCTAGGCTCGGTCTTTGACTGTTCGAAAAAGGCTCGTGCCTGGTCGGAAATCACTGCAACGTCGCGCGTCGTGCTTTCATGTCTTTCTTCCCACGGATACACAGCCTCTGGTCCGACATGGATCTTTCCCAGTATCCCTGTCCGATAGCCAATCTGGTTGAGCAGATAAGGAGCAGTTTCAATATGGTCGAACGTCACAAAATGATGCCGATGGCTGGCAAGACCATACTGCCCATTTTGGTGAGTATGCAATCCAGTGTAGATGACCGAGCGACTCCCGCTGCAAGACGCAGTGCTCGCAAACGCATAGTCAAATCTAGTGCCTTCCGATGCCAGCTGATCAATATGTGGTGTCTTGATCACTTTTGCACCATAGCTGCTCAGTTGTTTCCCCAGATCGTCTGCAATCAACAGCAACACGTTCTTTTTGTCCGCCATACTGACAACTCTGAATAGTTCATAGAGAGAAAACGAACCCTGCTGCTGAGGTACCTAGTCATCGCGGGGATCCCCAAAAACCCCGCTACCCTCCAACGAGTCATGGAATCATACAACTCACATTTTGGTCAAATTGAGTTCACAGACCACTCACTGCAAACCGGCAATTACTGCATTTAGGCGTGAAAGTCGGGCTACTGCAGCAATAGATGTGCTAGGAATTACCGGAAATGGAAGTTTCCCACTCCCGTCCCGCTGGCGGCTGGAAGGGCAAGCTCGCCATCGGCGAGGCAGATGATGCACTCGGGCTGTCTCGCACTTTTCCAACATCCGGAGTCGTGTAAACATTGTGGATTATCCGGATAATTAATTATGCTATACACGAATATTACCATTGTCTAAACTCTTTACATCTTAGGCTCTCACTAATCATGCTGGTAGACCGCCTCTGTATCTAGAGAATTGACGCACAAATCGTACCAGAAAAAGCTTGAGTCACCTATAGCTTCTGGAACTAAAAGAACACCCACTTCTGGATCTTCGTTGCGTGGGTTGAGTGGACGGAAAAACTATGGCGTGGCTCAAAGGTGTCGATTTGCACATGGGTAACAAGATACTCAAATGCGACTGGAATCGCGCCCATGTCCTAAGCAGATCGCAACAACCTGCTTGAGAAAGGCGCCCAGAGTTGACCAATCTTCAGTCAGGCTGAAATGAAACTGTCCAAACACCTCCAGGTAGCTACCCTGCTTTGGCAGGTCGCCGCAGCTCAGCTCATTGGCCCCGTCGGACCAACGACAAGCCTAGAAGACAAGAACATTGAATGCAATATTCTCGACTATGGAGCCGTTGCAGATAATAGCACCGACATATCAGCCGCTCTAGAAAGTACATTTGCAGACTGCGTTCAGAAAAGTCCGGGTAGTCGCCTGATTATACCTGAGGGCGAGTATCTGCTCAATCGCAGTGTTGTTCTTACCAACGGTACAAACTGGGCTCTTCAGCTGGATGGGCTGATCACGGCTGCATACGGCGGCAATTGGACGGTTGATCGTGAGTTGATCCTCCAAGGATATGCGGGGTCTGAGGTGCTTAATGCTACTATCAATGGAGAGGGTGACGGCAAGTTTCTATTGAACGTGTTTGTGATTGTCAACGGTAAGCACTCTGGGAAGATCATGTCCGACACCAGCAAAAAAGCAATATCCTTTCGTTTGTCTGATAGCAGGGGATAGCTGTCGACTTTGAGTTCTATTCACACAACGGCCGGGGTGCGTTCCAGGGCCAAGGGTACATATATAGAAACCTCAACAAGTAAGTCATGGATGACTGCTATGGTGGCACAAAGCATGCCGTCCAGCCTAACTGAAGCTATTTGTCTAGCACCGAACGTCCCCGACTGGTCCGCCTGATATCTCCCACAAATGCTTCGGTTCATGATTTAATCCTGGTTGACAGCCCAAAGTTCCATATAGTGCTGGATTTCGCTGTGAATGTCGAAGCGTACCATCTCACTATTCGTGGTGCTAACCTGGGAAGTTATGATGGCATTGATGCTATCGGAACAAACTACTACATACATGACAATGAAGTTAGGAACGAAAAAAAGACAAAGGGATTGAGACCGCACGCTAAGCGATTTCTGCAGGTTACGAACCGTGACGAATGCGTTTCGGTCAAGAGCCCCTCTCATCACGCACTGGTAGAGAATCTAGTATGTAACCAGGCTGGCTCTGGAATATCTATTGGCAGTTTGAATGTCTCTGCGGAGATATCGAATATTGTAGGTCTCCGATCTGCCCAAGTGATAAGATCGTCTTGCTAACACCCAGTTTTTCTAGGTTGCGAGGAATATCAGTATTATCCAAGGGAACAACATTGCTTTTATCAAAACATACCCTGGTGGTTCCGGCTATGTTACCAATATTACATTCGACAACTTCCGATCACTTGCTAGTCTCTACGGTCTGAATATAAATCAGTACTGGCAAAACACCAGGGACCCGGACACCGGATCGGTTGCTCTTAGTAACATTGTTTTCCGCAACTTCTCAGGTAGTTCCCACAAAAAGACCCCTGGGATGAGAAAGAGAATAAGTTGAGTTTGAGCTGATGACATGCAGGATCTGTCGCTGACGGCAACCTGCGTCCCCCGCTGTACTTGATCGCGAATGACCTGACTTTTGCGACAAATATCACTGTCGAACAGTTTTCCGTCTGGACTGAAAATGGCACGACGGTGGAGAACAAAATTAGTAACGTTTTTGGATTTGGTGATAACAGCTATGGTCCACATAACGGAATTTTATCTCTCAGACCCGGCGAGGAGCCCTACGCATATACAAGCACTTACACTATTACCGCCTCGCCAACGAACTGGCAAGCGCCGACTAGCCCGACCTGGGCGGTGCCTAATACTGGATATGGTAGTAAGTAAATGTCCTAGCGAATCTTTAGAGACTGATATGGCTAATACTTTCCTCAACAGCTGCTAGTCCGATACCTGTGTACACGCCCTCTCCTCTGTGGAGACCTGGGCGTGAAGACTACGACCTACATTACTGGGGTTCCTTTAGGTAGACAATTACTGTGGGTTTTGTCCTCTTCATATGGTCTAGAAGGTATCTTCAGTTTGCAATTACCTGAACCCAGCAAGGCTTAGTCCTCTTCCGAATTCGGTTTCCAGTAGGCTTCCAGATAATCAGCGCCAAAAGCTAGACCTTGTATGGCTGCTAGGCCATACAATGCTGTAATGTTTGTAGATACCCAGCTAGCTTCGTCAATAGGGAGCATCACTTGGCTTCCGTTAATCCTTCTTGCTCTCCACGGTAACGATGGGGCGTACCCATCACCTTCATAGAATTCGTTCCATGCTCGCCGTGCAAGGTCTGGGCTTTTTAGCAACCAAGCTGCATAAGCGGTTAATCGCGAGTGCCCTTGCCGAAGTATGAGCTTCGGAAAGCTCACGCCGTACCGGGATATTTGAGTCTCGTTTGCCCCATTATAATGAACGCAGTATTCCAGCCATGCTAAACGGAACTCTTGCAGCAAGTGCCTGTCAATATCTTCGCCACATCCTGCATCTATCAGCTCGGCGCATGTTTCAAACAGACCGAACATGGCTGACAGATGAGATACTTGCACATGGCCGCGGTTTGCAATATCGATGGGAGGCGGGCTGATTTTGCCGTTGTGTATATGCAATCTAGCCTGCCCGGTCACAAATTTATTTTTTAGTTGCACAATCCCCTTGATTGACATGATTAGCTTCGTCCTGCAAGCCTCCCATTGTGGGCCACGTCTCTCCCATTCCATCATCCAGGAAGCAGCCAAAGCAGACCAATCCGTACCCAAGGAGATGAGCACGCCATATTCGGGATCCTGGGTATCTTTGTTCCGATCTGTGCGGACTTTCCTATATGGATCCAAATCCAGAAATGTGCTTTCCGCTTCAAGTGTTTCACTGATGATCTCGCCAGTCCTTTCATCTCCGCCTGTTAGGTAATAGAAGTATTTCCGATATAGCGCGTTCGAGACTCTTGCTTGCTTGCAACTGTCGCTCCAGTGTTGCACACCATGTCTCGTGCCTAGACCCTTATAAATGCCGAGATGGTACATGTCGACCTCCGACGTGTGTCGGGTCAAACTCTCGGCTATCTGAAACACATCTCTGCGTCGCGTGCAAAGAAAATAGAGCCACAGCCATATATCTGGAGACAGTTCCGAGTTATCCCATGCGTATCCACCTATGTCATATCGCCAGGTATGCCTGTCGGCGTCGTATGTATGCATGATATCTCCATGATCCCAGAAACCGTACCAACGTCGCTGTGAGATTTGAGTTTTGTAGAAATCGAACAGGAATCCAAGATTTTGCAAAATTTCATTTGTCGGTGAGCTATGAGCGCTCAATTTGGAAAACGGAACCCAGTAACTTCCCAGTGCTTTTGTTGCGTGGATATGTTCTGACTGCGCAACTAAAAGTGGAGGATTGCGTATTTCTTTCGCTATATATGACAGTTCTTCCTGGTCCGGCGTAGACTGAAATGTATAAAGAAACAGTTCGTTACTCCTACCTATACCGAAAGGGGTTCCGGTACCTGGCTCCCAATCTTCATATGTGATTTGCAGGGCATCCAGTTGGTCATCGTACGTCTCTTGACCCAGACCATCATGATAAGAACGCATATCAAGGGGCTCCGCCGCAGGACTATAGATCCACATCGTCATTTCACCACAACTTGTGTCCGCATTGCGAATATCAATCTGTGTAGGGTATCTCTCCCAGAAATGACGCATCCCCATAGCCAGGCCTCCGCTTTTTGCTCCTCCAAGGTACGTAAAGCCATCTGCTTTAGCCCCTCCCGGTATATTAATCCAGCCATGGCCTGCCTTTGTTCGTTTTTTAAAGGTATAGCCATCCGGTGACAGCTGCAACAACGAATAGTCGTTCCAGCGAGGAAGCCACCTCAGCCTTGACTGGACTTCTGGGTTCCACAAAGCGAGATCAGGCGTTGTTTGCCCGAAAATCTGTTGATGACGAACTTGAGCCCCTGGGTCCTTCCATAGTCCAGTAACACCTTGAACAGCCTCGGCAAATATGCCGCCATCCGCGCCTGCGAATCGTATATGTCGGTCATACGAAAGTTCACCTTCAAGTGGCACCTGAAATCGCACACCGATTCCTCTTAGGGATTGACTCTTGGGGTTCAGATCATAGATAATCGTGTGAATTATGCGGATAGAATCGGAATTGGCGTACAGGTAAAGCCGTAAGATGAATGGGATCCAGCCTGGTGATGACAGCCCGGCTGGGACTTGGATAGCCTGCTGTTGATGTTTCCCTTCAATGCGAACTACAACCCTTGTCTGTCCTTCATTTTCAATTTCGGTTTTTAAGATATGACCTTTTAGCGTACTTCTTGCTACAGAGCAATCGGCTGCCTTAACCTCGCTAGGCGGGGAGATTTGGAGTATTAATTGCCCATTTTCGGCAAATACCTTCCCGGTTTGGGAATCCTCTATTTTGGCGATAACTGTGTTCCCAAAGGTCGGAAAACATACTTTGATCTTTCCGTTGTCTACAACAATCGTGTCGGACGTTGATGTTACTCTCATTCTTGGGCTAGGAAAGACAGGCTTTTCTTTCATATCGGCGACGCACTCTACCGAAACGCTGGTAGGGGGTTGTGACAGAGCAGGAAGCGCAATGCCGTTCCATTTGACTGATCCATCTGGCCAGTAAGCAGTGGCCCAGCTTTGAAAGGGGAGAATGCGGCCGTCGGCATCGACGCAGCGAAGACTACTGCGGTCCGGCCAGCATTGACCTTGAGCCCAAGGAACAGCAAACGTGAGCCCCGAAGGGCGAGAGGGCTTATCGCCAATCCAATCAAACACAGACATAACTGCTTAAGCTTGTGTCTATTTTGGTTCGTTCCAAGAAAAAGTGACTTCCGGTTTCATGTGGAGGGTGTAAGTTCTCTTCGTCTTGCAGGACTCAACAGAGTGCCCAAGACCGGACAACAGTTTTATCGAGTAGAATGAGTCAACTACGTACGTTGTTATGGATAGATGAGGATATCACGTAAAAGTACCTTTAGCGTAATATGGGAAAAACTGTCAAAGAAGTTTTCGATGAATGAAGAGACCGAAAAAGTGACCAGATATCAGCTCCTGTACTAAACTTACTAAGTAAGGATTTAACCAAGTAGTATGATGTTTGTTTTGATTTTTCCACCAATGCGAGTTAAGTATAAGACCTTATCAACCGAAAGCCCGTGGTGCTAGATTTGGTATGCTCCGCTGTTTGAGCTGACGTGCGTTTAGTACGGGCTGATGCCATGCGCAATCTTAGGGAAAGGATGCAATTAATAACAATGACGGCCTAAAGAAACCCCGACGATGTTAAGAGAGGTGACTTACAATTCAAGGTTAATGTTGAAAGTGCAATAAATGCAATTTCTTCAAAGTATTGACATTGCATACAGTACACGCCAGTTAATCGCTAAGTTTTCTACCGCTTGGATGGCATCATAGGTCGCTTAAAGCACGCCTTCAAGTGAGCATCCAAATTAGTCCCCTCTAAATAGTGTTCTGGAATGTCTCTTTCATATTTATATGAGCTCATCATGGGTATATGACCGACAATTCGAGGCTCGGAGCAGTTGAGGGAGTTGTACTTCATCTGGCGTAGTTATGGCATCTGCTACGCCAAAAGAGACCTCTACGTCTCTCTCGGGAGGGACAGTGGTTGGAGATACCAACACCAAGGATTTGGCGATAGTCACTCTCGTTGAGCCAGAAGAAGAACCCGAATACCAGACGGTGTTGTCATCCCTCTTCTCACGCCGCAGAAAATATGACCCAGATGCCATTGCCACCGTCCGCAGTGTGTTCGATGATTCTCTGCTTCGAAAGTACTACATGCCCCTGCCAAATTATGAAAATATCCACCGATTTGACATAGACGAACGATGGACTTATGGTGAGGAAGCCAGCGTGCGCCGCAAGACGGACAGGTTGATATTAGTTTGGATTCTGGTGATGTTCTTTGGCCTCAATTTAGACCGAGGGAATCTGGGCAATGCTGCGGCTGGCAATTTACTGGAGGATCTCGATCTGAGCACCAACGACTACAACAATGCCCAGAATATGTACCGTATTGGATTCCTTATTGCTGAGATTCCCTCGCAAATGGTTGGGAAAAGGTTGGGACCTGATCGTTGGATTCCAGTCCAGATCATCCTCTGGAGTCTGGCGTCCGGTGGCCAGTTCTTCATGCACAACAGGGCTGGATTTTTTGCATGCCGCTTCTTTATCGGATTGTTCATGGGCGGTTTTATTCCTGACTCTATATTATACCTGTCGTATTTCTATACCAAGTCAGAGATGCCTTTTCGATTGGCGCTGTTTTGGTTCACAGATTCGATATCTGGTGTGATAGCGTCATTCATCGCTTACGGAGTCTTGCACATGGACGGTGTAGCTGGACGTGAGGGGTGGCGGTGGCTTTTTTTGATCGAAGCTCTTATCAGTATTGTCATTGGTTTCCTCAGTTTCTTATTCCTTATACCGGGTCCAACGCAAACAAAAACGTGGTGGAATCCTAAAGGATACTTTACCGAAAGGGAAGAGAAGATTATCGTCAATCGAGTCCTGCGTGACGATCCTTCCAAGGGTGGTATGCACAACCGTCAAGCGTTGTCACTGAAAATGCTTTGGCAAAGTTTGAAAGACTATGATCTATGGCCTCTTTACATTATCGGTATCCTGTTCGAGATACCCACTGCACCGCCAAAGTCATACCTTACTCTTTCCCTCAGGAACATTGGCTTTAGCACCTTTCAGACAACGTTGCTTTCGATACCCGTCACCGTGTTCGCAGCTATCAATATGCTTATTATCACAGAACTAAGTGAGAAATTTCGCCAAATATCGCTGTTTGGTCTCCTTGCCCAGGTCTGGTCTCTTCCTTTGCTTATAGTCCTCTATACCTCTGCTGGGAAACTATCCAATTGGAGTCTCTATGCAGTGTCCTTTGTTCTGCTTGGCTGGCCATCCACGCAGGCAGCCCAAGTCGGATGGTGTTCGCGCCTAAGTAATTCTGTTCGAACGAGGGCAATCAGTGCAGCAATATTCAACATCGCCATACAATTATCGGGCATCGCTTCATCCAATATCTATCGTTCCGACGATGCCCCAAACTACCGACGCGGAAACTCACAGCTTATTGCGGTGAATGTTGCCGCCATAGTCGTCTACATCCTGTCGAAAGCGTATTATCTGGCGAGGAACAGATGGAAGAAGAGACAATGGGACAAGATGAGTCCCCAGGAGAAAGCAACGTACCTTGAAACAACAAAAGATCTAGGTAACAAGCGATTGGATTTCTTATTTGATAGCTAAGCATATCTGTCATTTTTGATTATGTATACAGATAGGGCTGCATTGAAAGCTACCGATTTTTATTGATTTGATATTAGAGATACTGAGTCGTTCATAAGGACTAATTTATGCCCACTAATTAGTCGACGCTGATGTAACAGTTTTCTATTGTAATTGCAGCCTGTTTGAACATTGGAGCATATATAGCATCCTGCTTGCAGCTACTTACCATCTTAGCGAGTCGGCAACACTAAGTCGCAATATGAGAGAGCATTTGAGGTTTTTTTTTTCTTCCTTCTCTTCTTCTTTTCTTTGCATTTTCAAATCCGAGGTATTGCTAATCAACATGTGTACTCTGATGTTTGACTTGAATTAGATTACTAGCCAAGCTCGGTTTGTCAGTGAAGTAACAAACATCACCCATCATACCGCAATAACCGACTACTACGTCTACCGCTTATCCCCGCTATAAAAACCCACCGGGTCACCTGCTACCACAGCGTAACGACCTTGCCTGAGCAATGGAATAATGATTCCCGAACCAATTGTGCGAGTCAATCTCAGTCCATTCCCCGCATACTTTGTACAGTCGAAGTAAAGGAAGGGTCTTGATTGGCGGTGTGCCAAGACAGCCGTACTGTTTTAGGTAAGGTGTTCCCCAGAACGGAAAGTTTGTTGGATCTCCACTCAATCCCTCTTGCGGACACAATCTGCTTTTTCCCCGATTTTCTGCTTCGTTTTACCCCACACAAAAGTTCGCTTTCTTTGCTAGACACGACTGTATACGCGGGTTTCAATTGCTTTACGCTCTTGTGATGTCATTCGAATTTTCCTGGTCTAGTTTACGGTTCTCCGGGTTTTCCCTTGCATAGAGGGAACGGGGTTCCCCCGCTCATGCAAAATGTACTTATATTTCGATCGAAGGTCATGTCATTTGAATCCAATCCATTCCGGTCTGTATCGTTGTATAAGTCTTATAGCAGTTCAAGCAAAACCGTATAGTCCAAGTGCGATGTGTCGCTTTCTCCTTCTCCTACTAAGCTTCTTCGTTGGAGGCAGTCTTCAACTACCGCTCAGCAGCACACCTGATATACTTGATACACCTGCTACGTCAGGTAGAAGCGGCTGTGGTATTCCTCGCCATTTTGCCGGGCAGACTCATACGGGCAAACAAATCGTGAGCGATGGCTTTTTGAGGACGTATGATGTATATCTTCCTCCGAACTATAACGAGGTATTGCTCTCGCCGCGTTGCTTCTCATGTGTCGGGGCTATTCCAAGGTGCTAAGCAGGAGGGCTGTTCAGAACAAACAAACGCCACTTATTATTTCCTACCATGGACACGACGGCAACTCGGGAAAGCAGCGCGCTCTTGATCGTCTGAACGACACTGCCTGGAATTACGACCACATTACCGTGTGGCCGAATGGTATAGTGGTGAATTCTCCTGTTGCCGATATACGTTATAAGAAACCACACAAATTCGACGTACTTATCAGCCAATAGGGATCTTGGGAAGGCCCCTCATATGCCCTACCCGGCGTCTCTGACAAAGTATTCACAACCGATCTCATCGCACACCTCCGCACCGAATTCTGCATCGACTCATCACGCATCTACGCAACGGGTAAATCCAACGGCGGAGGCTTCGTCGGCACGCTCGCCTGCTCGCCCGAACATGGCAACGACTTTGCTGCCTTCGCTGCCTGTTCTGGCGCGTTTTATACGGACGTGGTTGAGAACCCAACGGATGATTGTAGCCCGGCGAGATCACCGATGCCAATAATGGAGTTCCACGGCTCGAACGATGGCACCGTATACTTTTTCTCTCCTTTCCTTTATGCTGTTGCAGATTATGACGGTAGTCGATGCTGACCAGCCGCATTAGATTCCCTACCAACCCACCAAAGACGGGTCCGGTGGTCCCCTTCCGCAGATCCCAGACTGGCTGGCAGCATGGGGCCATCGGAATGGGTTTCTAGCAGATCACAAGCCCAAAGTGAGCATGCTGGCAGGCCACAACGACACTCAGCAAACCCGCTACCAGGTAGACGGTACCGATGTGGTCATTGGCTACCTGATCCTCGGAATGGACCATGACTGGCCCTCGACGACGCCAAACTCGGATAGCGAGAAACACGGCGATAGCCCCGTTAGTATTAATGCAACGCCGATGATTCTCAATTTCTTCCGCAACAACCGGAAGCCTTGAATAATATATACTCTAGATACCTAAGGGTGATTACGAGTTCTAGAAATGAGTTGTTTCAGCACCCCTGTTGGAATGACTTCAGCAATACATTACAACATTGTGATTGCACTGCAGGAATTATTAAAGTGTAACTTTGAATACGGAACATCGTGGAATCCTGATACAGTAGTGGGACGTGCATTATATTGGCAGTCAAATCATTATCGCATTAATTAACTACATAGTTCCTCCCAGAGGATCGAAGGGAAATGGGCAACAATCACAGATATCAAGGTCTTGCACTACCGGGCCACTGCTCCCAGCACATGTACATCATTTGCCGCCTCTATTCGAGAATGGATGAAAGCTGAGGCCTACCATGACGACGGGCCGAACTTCTCGCCCGTAATCTCGATGGCCGAGTACGAGGCATCCAGGGTGTTAGCGGCGATGCTAGTTCCCCACCAGCTCGGCATTTCGTGATTCCAAAGCTGAAGAGCGACGAAGATGAGGATGGTACACAAGGCCAGGCCGACGTCAAGTCCGGCACTGAAAACGTAGTTGTAGTACATCCACCAGCCGCGCCAGCGGTTTTTGATGTACTTGTTAAAGATGTAGCCGACAATGCCCCACGCGAGGTAGTTGAGCGGGGTAGCCGGGGGAATCAGACCAGCGCCACCAAAGATGATGGGGGCGTTCATGAAGCGAATCGGTGATTTGGGAAAGGCACGAGCGCCAATGTAGATGAGCACGGGCAAAACCAAGCCGGCAAGGAAGAACCAGAGCATGGGGGAGTAGATAGCACCAGGGGAAAAGATACGTTTGGGTCCGATGGCACCCCAGATGATGGAGGCGTTGAAGAAAACGCGACCATTAGGGCAACTGAAGTGGTTGACCTGGTGCTGGTCGCACACGTTGGAGATGGAACTCAGCGCCCAGTTCATGACAGCGATCTGGACGATCGAAGTCCAGAAAGTGGCAACCATCTGGGCGGCAAAAGTGACCCGAGGAGGGACCTTCATGTAGTGGCCGAGCTTCATATCCTGGCAGAAGAAAAGACCCTGCAACATGCCGATGTAACCGTACGTCTTGAACAACATCATTGCCATCGGACGACCAGGCTGCATGTAACCGACCATGAACTCGGTGAACACGTTGAGGCCGATCTGAATGTTCGTGGTGGCCTGGACAATGCCGATCGGGATGAACCAGACGATAGCGACGATGAGCGAGAGGAAGAAGGCCCACCACGACAGGTGAGTGGGATAACCCAATACGACACCGAGCGAGGCACCGGTCATGATCAGCAGGATCGCACCGTACCACCACAAGGGCACGGGCTTGAAGCGGCTCATCAAGCGAGCGTGGACGTCCTCTTCTTCCTTGCCAAAGTTCTTCAGCCGGATCCACAGCTCCTTTCCGTGAAAGAGGGCGGTGTGGACAATGACGGCAACGATGGTGGCGAAAGAGAGGCCATAGCAGAGGGCAAAGGTGGTTGACAGGAACAAAGGCGAGTACGACTGGTATTTCTCCAGGTTGAAGGTGCCGTCAGGGTTGAGGATACGGGAGACGTTGTATGTAGCACCAGTGTTGTCGTAACTATTCGAGTCGCTCATGGGCAAGTGCTTGGCATAGAATAGGCCCTTGAAGTGGACGGCAAGGGTGACGATCCAGTACCAGCAGAACATGCCAACGAGGGTGTTGGCGATCCCAAACCAGGGAGAAATCAGGGGCGAGAAGTTGAAACCTGAGATCTGGGTCCAGTCAAAGGTCATGGGAATCAGAGACAGGCCACTCCAGCCTCCGAAGAGCTGGTTGATGACGACGTTGTCGGGCTTGATCCAGGTCACCCAGGCAAACACGCTCAGGAAAGGGGCAATGTAGCCGGGGAACCAGTACCAGACAAACGAGGCAATCATGGTGTACAAGAACAGACGGTACTTGCCAATCTTCCAGCCGCTCGTTTTGGCCGGGTCGGGGCTGCGGTGGTCGTGCAGGGCATTGAACAGACTGGAGTTGATCAGGGTCTGGGGCCAGATCATGGCGGCCGGCTGGACAAGGAAGCGGGTGAAGAAGCCGGCGAAGCCAAAGCCGATCATCTGGGTAGTGATGCCCAGCAGGAGCTCAAAACCCCAGTCATAGCGGTCCTTGTAAAAGGCGCGCTGAGCAAGCAAAACGTCAGTAGCATAGGCGGCACCACCGTTGAAAGTAGCGTTGGCCATGATCACCGTGATAGCGTGTTCTTTCTTGCTGAAGGGGCCCGGGTTCAGGTTGCACTTGATACCGAAAAACGAGAACTGCCAGGCGGGAACCCACCATTCCCAAGCCTTGCCAATCGGGTAGGCGACAACCTGGGCGACGTAACTAGGGATGATGATGTACGGGCTGCGCATGGAGAACAGAGTGTTCAAGCCAGAACCGATGGTGGCCAGAACCATACCAATGACCCAGGCGCGGATCGTGTTGCTGTGGCCGCCCTCGTCGACATTGGGCACGGCAGCACGCACTTCGGGATACGGCGAGTTCTCGAGCAGCTCGGCCGCGATGCCGACACGCGTATTAGCATCGTCGGTGTTCAGAGCCTGGTCGATCTCGTCGTAGATGTCGTCCGAGAGATTAGGATCCCACTGATGCTGCTTTTTGATGTTCTTGACATGCTTGATCGCCTCCTCAGCATCGCCAATGTCGGCACCGGTGGCTGTGGCAGCCACGACGGGCTCGGCGACCTTCTCCTGGATTTTCTCTTCCATGGCAGGCGTCAGCGTTCAAGGGGCCAACATCCAACGAGACGAAGAGCAAAAGAGGGGAGTGGTGGGAGGAAATAGTACGGGGTTGGAGGGGAGAGAACAACAGAAAGAGAGCAGGGAGAGATAGGATGAGGGCACACGAGAACTAAATACGTCGCAAACACAAAGCGGCAGGTGCTGCAATCGACATGGAACGAGCTTCGATGTTGCAGGCGCGCGGTCCCCACCGGGCGCCCGTCGCTCCTTCCTTATCTACATCTCGACACGCTGAGCACGCGATTGGCCCGGCCAGACACGGTTGCAACAGGGCAAGCGCAACGCTCAGAGCTCTTTCTCGCTCTTTCAGAACCCCAACGGCAGGCGCCATCTGCGACGAGGGGGGCAATCAAACAGACTTTGGCTGATGTAACGCTAGCCATGCTTGCGGGCATCAGCCACTCCCCTGTCGGCCTTATCCGAGATAGCTGATAACAAGCGTGCCTCGGACCTGGGGTATGCCAAGCCTATCTAGCGCGGAGCTTGGCGGCCATCGTTGAAACAATGAGCCTGAATCCTGAATGCGCCCGTCTGGATATTTTGTTTCCAGGGTACACGCCGGTGCGCGCACCGATTTCCTTTATTCGGCAGCCTCTTCGGGCGCGATCCTTTTGGATTGCGGTGTTACTATGGATCCGGGGTCCCGGCGGAACGAGGGTTGTATGGATGAGCACGAGACTCGGGACAGGGGTACAAAGCGTCGAGTACCAAGCAGCCCGGATTGCAGGGGGAGTGCATCAAAACGAATGCATGGGACGAACTCACAGGTAAACTAGTGCGCGTAACAAACCACGGTCGCGCAACGAATCACAGCAAGTACCCTGGACAGGACAGAGTCCTTACGTATTACAGAGTGCGCTCCGCAGCAATAACAAGTTCGACCAGAACCGGCCATACAGAAGCCACAAAAGGTCCTGTCAGCAGTCATTGGCCAATCACCACGTAAAGTTTGCCACTCCCTTTCTCCCCGCTTTTAGTGCGGTCAAGTAGTTGGGCCAATCACAGTCCCGGAAAAACCACTAGGGCGGTGTCCGTCGATATTTGGGTGGATAAGGCACCTGCACCTAAGTGGCTGGCGTTCTGTCACTCGTCCAACACCCAATACCAACAAGCAGTTCGGTTAACGAGTCTTGCTGACGCTGCGGTCTTACAGTTTTGCCATCTCTACAGCCTTACTGCCCGGCGAAAGCGCGAAACGCCACTTGGCCACCACAAACGATAGGGAATCCCAGAATCCTGTTCCCGGCAAAGGTAGTGTAAATAAGGCGTGCCATGACTCGTATGTTGAAAAGCTTAATAGCCGCCCAGAAAAGCTAACCTTGAATGCAACGATAATCCAAAATTCTTCGTCTTCTTGGCGGAGGACGTCGGCACTCTCTGTACGTACATGCCCGCTGCTTACTATGGAACATGGTACTCGAAAGAGTTGTTGACAGATAGTGAAGGGGTGCACAGCGCATGCCTCAACCGATCCATTGGGGCATGCAATCACCGGATCTCTACATCAATAATGTACCAATGAAATCGATTCCACGAGACCAACCGCTTTGATTCGTATTGATGCCGTTAGCCTGTTGGCTAGTCACATGCAGCTCGTTCTTTTTTAGGTTTCTACCCTCCTTAGAAGATTTTATATTACTTTCTTCTTTTTTTACTCATCTTCCAGAAGGCCACAAAACGGAGACAGCACACCCATCTGGATCTCGACGGAGATGCGGGGTTTGGACGTTTCCCGACCACATGGCGCATCGTGTCTCCCGGTTCAGTCCCTCCTGCCCGCCACACGGCCAATCACCTGCCTATTTCGGTGTAGACCGATAGTGAAAAGGTCAAAGAAGTAGCAAAATATCTTCGGGTCACGTTATCAAGATGGAGCAAAAGTTCGAGCTTCCTTAAAAGTAATCAATCTATAGCTAGTTAGTAATAATTACTATTAAGTAAGTAAAATTGATATAATAAAAAGGGAAAAAGAAGAAGCAAGCTTGTTTCGTTCCTTGTGCAAATAATGAATGGATGCAACCCCGTATCGTATCCCTCTCTATTCGCCAAAGTCAAATGTAGCACAAACCAAATTCGGTCGCACGCCGTGTCCTTTTGACATCGATGGAGAAGACTGTGCGGAGTGGGATAGGAAAGTTCCGATCCACAGGCTATATTAGCACGTACTGCGTTGCAGATCGGGAGAATATCATGAGCCTAAGAGTACTCTGTACAGAGCACGTTAAATGTGATAATGCGAAGCCTATTGTCGCTGTTCGCCATTCTTCCTCCTGTTTGTTATCCTTCATCAATTACCCGTCAAGTGTGTTATTTTCCCGGCTCACCACAATTGTCGAAATGCCCATGCTCTCGCATGCGCCATGGCGCGATCCTATCTCGGGCTTTCGTCTAAAAACAGACTACTCTGGATACATGAAAATGCTCTAGTCTCTTTTTGGAAACTGATGCGGGGGCCAACCCTACCGCTAGTGCCCCGCTAGGTCCGCTACTTTGAACTCCTACGTGGTTAAGCTTCTCTGGGCTTAGCGCATTGATAAGCTTGATCGCCAGCCAATGATCTTGGCGCTATTTTTGTAGTGGCATGTGATTCGATTCTTTCTTGTTTCATTCTCGTTCATCTCATGTCCTTTCACCAGCAGGCTTTGGGTTTTGTTTGGTCTAGCGGACCATTAAGCGGTGGACTAGCCATATACAGGGGACATGGTACCTGGGGCATAATGGAAATTTGAGCTATGTAAATCTGGACAAGTTGTTATTTCGTATACTGCATACCGCGACATCGATCGGGCAAGGATAGTTGACCTAATACGGCGTCCTCCGTATTCAGAAGAGCTTAGCATACAATATGCACCCTACTCCGCACAGAGTACACACTGTTACCTTCGGTGCGTTGCCAGCAAATATTGCACCGCAATATTATTAACCACCCCCATATTACCATATTACTGCAACCGGCAGATTCTAGCGAGTCAGCGCTTTGTCCATGATAGGCTTTTGAGCTCGGCTATCTCGCCTGCAACAACAACACGTAGCGCTGCCTCCAGCGCTAGCAATAGCGCTTACTCGCAAGTTGACACTCAAGATGGAAGTGTGCCCGTTGATAACCAGCCTGACCTCGAGTACTGCTGTGGAGCATAATCACCTCTGTTGACATGAGTGACACATGGTACGTTCCTGCTTCTAGAAGCATGCCCATTTTGATCACAGCGGCCATCGTTCTCTCGGAACTCACAATTGTGCCGTCCCACTACTATGATAATGTCCGAGACAAATCGGTCATCTTACTTTCCTATTCAGCTAGGAGGCAACAATGGATCGGGCACGGGCCATGCGAGGTCTGAGAGCGATTCCGATGGCAGCAGGTAGTCGTTGCTCACGGCCCATTCAAAGTCAGTAAGGAATTCATCGTCAAGAAACCTATATTCTGAGCCAATGGTGAACGGATCCGTTGCCGGAACCTCCGTGCCTCCCACAGTGGCTTTGGGATCGAAACAGTCAGTCAACCAAAAACAGTACTCTCCATGATACCCAATATGAACTCCGCCTTACCTTGTGTATCTTCTTCTTCGTGGGACCGTCCCTGATCAGAGCTCATTTCCTCGCGCCACCACCAGATCACATCGATAGGTGGCGCCATCACCAACCGACTGCGAATGCGCAACGTAGTGTGCTCTGTGCCGTCCGCTTTACGGAATGCCTTCGGGCTGTTCCACAGCTGGTTCAGAGCTCGCGCACAGTTGGTTGGGAAGTCACCTGGGTCAATGGCCATGCTCTTCAGCAGGTTGATTCCTCTGAACAAGGAGGACCGAGCCTGCTCAAAGTCCAGGTCTCGTGCCACAACACTTTTCAAAAGTCTTAGTAAAGAGGAGCACGCAATTATCACCGCATTTGTTATAAAATAAGGACATGCTGAAAATGTCTCTGGTGTGTTGTACAAGATTCTAACATGCTCAATCACAGAGCAGGCTGTTCGTGCTAGCTGTGTGAAAGAACCTCCGTGTGGTCCACTGAGGTCCTCATAGAGATGGAACACTTGGATGTGTAATCGTGCAATAGTCGGGTATAATGTATTGGTGTCTTCAACAAACATGGTCAGCAGTTATATTGAAACGGATTGGGAAACTCCTTACTAGGCGGAAGAGGGGCCAGAAAGTCTTTCAATTGGTTCTCATACGTGCGGATAAGGATAGCTAACGACCGTTCATGCTCGGGCGAAGTATTCCGTACTCCCATCACAAAAACTGACGTGCAGCATTTACTGACGATATCGAGGCATTTCAGTTGCAGTGCCATTGCCGGCGACAGCCGCTGGCATAGCTTGTGGCCGGACTCGGGTACCAGATCTAACATCGCCCGAGGCGGTTGTCCTTTTTGCAAACAGGTTCTAACAAATGATTAGTCCCTACCAGTGGACTTCTGGACTTGGTTACCACACACCGCTGATATACGACAACACACTGAGCCCAGAGTTCTGACCGTCGCTGCATGTCAGCATTCATCAAGTTCTTGTCCATCTGAGTTGAGGTTTCGTCCGCCTTGGGGGTCGCCATGTGGCGCGAGAATTCATGACTGGCCATCGGGATATGCAGGCCGTTCTGCATTGCCAAATGAAGAAGTAACCCGCTGAAAGGAAACACAACTTCAATCGTGGGCGCCGGCCAAGTTAAGAATAGGATCATGGATTGGATTTTAGCCACAGGCGTGGCATTGGTAGAAAATGACAAAAGCAGCATATCGGTGACAGGCTGTTTCAGAGCCATGAACAATGTCGGATTTTTGCTATAGCCTCGGCTTGCGACGAAAAGGACCATCCAGAACAGAAGCGGGGATTGTCCATAGTAGGAATTGGGAGAAATGGCAGGATCCAGTATGGGCATCATCGGCGCATAGTCCCGGAAAAATCTACCAGCAACATTAGACGAGTATCAGATCCACAACTGACCGAGATAGCAAACATTTGAAAAACATCGTTGATCTCGTTACTCTCAATGCGTACAGCATTGTTAAGTATCCTTGGCTGTGTTTCGCTATCCGAATGTACCACGGACAAATCCGGTGCGCCCACTGGGGGTTGACGAATGCTCGATGATATAATTTGAGGTGTGTCAACCCTTGTGCTTGACTGGGGTGAAGCCATCGTGGGTGTAAATGAATTGAGGCTTTCTGGTGTCCTGCCCGTCTCGGCGCCAGTCGTCAGGACGGACGAGAGCCTGCTACTACCCCGGTCACCCGCAAGCTGTTTTCGAAGTTCTTCAGCTTCATGCTGTAATTCCGATAGCCGTCTAAGAAGCAATTAGATGTTTCTTTGAGCGTACTTGAGTGTCCACACTGATGTGTAACTTACTTGCGTTTGTGTTCTCTTTTGAAGGGTTCCGAGATAACACACTTTGCACCGACCTTGCGACATCGCGAACACGGCCCGTCCGGGTTTAGATGCGAATCACATTTAGCCTATGCTCAGTAAGAGTCTGTTCTTTGGCGCCGGTTTTTCTTTTTTTTTTATTTTTTTCGGTCTTCCTGGACACTGTCAAGACCGACCTTTTGCTGACGACACTCCGTGCAAGCCCTTTTGCTACGAGTTGCGGGACTCCTGACAGTCTTGTTAGCTTATATTCACAGTACCTCGACCAGTGTGACGTACGTACGATGTTCTAGACTCAGTCATTCTTGCCTCTAGCGTGATTCACTGGGCGTTGTAGCTACAGGGTGTGATCTGGACTCTGAACATCGGTTTGTGTCGATAAGTTATACGCGCAACGTCAGATGGCTCGAAGGCGCTTAGCGACATTGTTATCTCCGGAACCGTCAGCAAATTTTACCCAGATGGAAGTGGTCCATGATCCATGACTGGCGATTAAAGCATCATCCAATCGTCGCATACAAAATTAATTATTAGAATAAACAAGAAAGATGACCGGACTTAATGAAACCGAAAAATAAAATAAAATAAAATAACATAAAATAATAAAAAAAGGGTTGGCTACTCCATTGCAGTGTGGCCAACAAAAACACGGGGAATTCCGGGAATCGAACCCGGGACCTCATCCATTCTCTCAGAGTGGTTCTCTGAGGGATACCGAAAAATCGCGAAGATTCTCAGCTCACCCGAAGGATGAATCATCCCACTAGACCAAATTCCCACATGATTAGTAAATTGTTTCCGATATTGACACCATGAGCGTACTACCCAGTATGTCAACAAGACATTTGCCCTCAATACAAATGGTTGCTGATTGAAGAAAATACAGTCAGGTAGCCTCAAAGGAAAAAGTTTGTTAACTAACCTGGGGAACAACAGACAATAATTCTATGCCAGCATTCCAAACTACAGCCTTCAGATTCGGAGAAAAAGCAGTTGCACAAGCAAGTCCAGGTGACGTCTTGGGTTGTAACCGTAGCTTCTGAAGATGATAGCCCGGTCATCATAATCAAGCTTTGATCTAATCTTCTCCACCAAAAGATCTGAATTTTGATTAGCAGTTTGATGTGATTTCTTGTGTACGTTGTTCCTGCCAAACCTAACAGTTACTCCGACGGTGTGTCCGCTCACGTGATCGGAGGTTCACTTGCAGTGCCTCATCGGCAAACCACCTTGGAATGAAAAGTAAAAAGGTGGGAATCAAAGGACCAGTCTTAGTGAATTCCCATGTCCCCATGGATCCTCAAAAATACCATTTGCAGTGGAGATGGTTCCTAAGGTGCGGCCACTCATGGCACTGGGCGGGATTACATCGCCCGCTTTAGGAAGTTTGATGCATGACCAGCTACTTGTTTTGGCGCAATGGTGCAGAACAAAGTTATAAGCAACATTATGGTGTGCAAATGTGTCAATGGACTGAGTAGCGGGTCCGGCTGGATGACGGTTAGCTTTAGAATTATAAGAGACGGTGTCATCCGTCTGTGAAGTCAACTTTATTATCCAATATTCAACCTCGTTAAATCACCTAGCCAAGATGTCGACTACTTTCTCCTCCCTCCCCATAGTAGACCTGTCTCCTCTTCGAAATGGTCGCACTTCAGAAGCTGAACTGAAGGACTTGAGTAGCCAACTCTACAACGTCTTTGCCACGACGGGGTTTGCATACCTCATCAATACTCCGCTCAGTTTCCGACATGCAGATGTGTTTAGTCTGGCACTGGAGTTCTTCAGTCTTCCCAATGACGTAAAAATGGGTTTGGCAAAACGCACTTTCAGACCAGAGAACGCTAACACATATCGAGGGTGAGATACTTTACCTAGGTCCAGCCATTTGCATTTCACAGGTGTAGCATGAAAACTGATCAAGAATAACTGAATCACAGCTACTTTCCGACTCAGCCAGAACAAGCCTTGGACAATTTCAAAGAAGGATTTGAGATCGGCTCAACAAAACCCATCATACCAACAACATCCAGTGTAACACGGGACTCGCGGTTCAATCTGTCAGAGCCCAATGTCTGGCCGAACAGAGATGTATATTCTTCTCGAGAACGACTTGAGAAGCTCTACGCAGAGCTACAATCCTTGTCTGCAACTCTGCTTTCCCTTTTAGCTGTATCTCTCGGCAAGCCAGACAACTTTTTCGATCCCTACCTGACGGACTCCCTGAGCACATTGCGTCTGCTTCACTACCCACCTCGAGAGACTGACACTACATCCCGAAGCGATATAGATGCACCCGATAGCACCACCACACCACCTCCCGAGTCCTCGGATCCCGTGAAGCTTAGCTGCACTCCGCATACCGACAGCGGTATCCTCACCCTCCTTCACCAGGACTCAACGGGCGGTCTCGAAGTACAAGACTCGTCGGGCAAATGGGTTCCAGCACCGTACATACCCGATTCCATTGTCGTCAATGTCGGCGATCTCATGGCCAAAGTATCCGGTGACAGGTTCGTAGCCACCATGCATCGCGTCCGCGCCCCTCCGGCTGCTATGGGTCCAGACAAATCAGCCGCAAACTATCGACGTGAAGATAGTGAAGATGCGGATATCCGGAGGTCAAGGTTCGGACGGTTCAGTGTCCCGTTTTTCTTCGAGCCTGGCGAGAAGTGTGTGGTGCGGTCTGTTGATGATGAGACGGGCGACAGCCTGATTTATGGCGAACATATGCGTGCGAAAATGGAATCGTGGGTTGAGTACAACTAAGTATCTCGTATCAAATCTTGTTGTCGTTTTGGATATGTCCTATCAACAGAGGCTTGGTCGATCGGCCTTTTTTATGATATATAGTAGGAATGCCAATGAATCCATAGTAGAACATTCATTGAAAGTATAATATAGTACAAAGTAGAACATTTATTAAAAGTTATAGTATAGTACAAAGTATATTAAAAAGAATGTTCCATGCATGTAGTAGGTTTATGGTGGATCACGCCTGCGTGACTGATTCGCTTTCTAGTGGAAAAAACGAAGAGAGAGAAAAGAAAAATAACAAAAAAGAAAAGAAAAGAAAACAAAAAACCCTCTGGTATCTCCATATCGTTTCATCATTAGAAGTCGCCCAAAAGAACCAAATATAGCCATGTAATAATACAGTCGTCAGCAAGTCCGTCACCAAAACGCTCCGACAAAGCTTGGAGGTATGGGCTCGGGTGTGCCTTGCCTTGAAGGCAGCCTTGAAGAGGTTATCGAAGTAGCATATTGTGGTGTACTTCGCACTGGAGAAGCATATCTCGTCGAAGGTACCGAAGCTGGCGAGCCTGCCCGATGTCTGCTGTTTTCGGCTAGGTACTTTTTATACAAGGAGGGATCAGGCGTGCGCCTGCTGTTGGGTGACTCGCTTCGGCCGCGAAATGCAGGGTGCTGATCTGGCGACGACCGGACATTTCTCTGAGTTCCACCCGAGATAGAGACTGAGTAGCCGTTCATTTGACAGTCGAAAGCAATCCGCTGAAGGTATTCGTTATAATGCGTGGGCGTCGTCGATCGCGGAGGGTCATTGTTCGGGTCACTAATGCTGCGGCTGTCGTCAACACTAGCTTCCGGAAGTTCCGGGTCCGGGGTATTTCTAGTTACCGGCCGGCTGCCAATGCTGCTCATCGACGGACGGGAGCTAAGCGTCGTGGTCACGGATCGCTCAATATCGCTATCGGTGTGTCGGTGCGTGGTGAAGAAAGGGTAATGCTGCTGGGTTTCGTCCGGCGGCATCAGATGTGACGTCCGCTCGAGCAGACGGTCAAGCAGGACCGAGTGGGCTTTCTTGATATTCCGCTTCACAATCGGCAACAGCATGAAGTTGCATTTCAATTCGCAGTCCTCCCGCAGATATAGGCCCTCCCTTGGAACGCCGTGTTGTTCTTCCCCGATCTCGATCGCTTCTCGCTTCTCGCCGGGGATCCAGCCAAGGACCTGCCATTTCCCGCGGATTTCCATCCCAAACGGCGCGTGAATGTGGGTTTGGAGTCCTAGGGGAATGTCGTGCATGCAAGCGTTGTAGGTGACGCTGCCGGTGAAGGAGGTACCAGGAATGTACTCGACCTTGTCAGTGATCTCATACCACGCCGAGTCCAACTCGTCTGGCAGCGCATTTGGTGGAGGGGTGCATCGTCCGTGGTGGGTGACGAGCGGATTCGCTGTGATCATGGTCGAGTGGTCGTGCAGAAGCGTGATCACAGCATCGCGGGTGACATAGCGAGGGAGCGGGGTGATCTGGGTCAACGTGACGTGCTTGCTCATGGTGAATCAAGACAGCCAAACTTGCATTACTAAAGAGCTGAGAGGAATACAGATCCACAAAGCCCAAGAATGCGAGAGCTGGCCTCGTGTCTCTTTCGCCTTCAAGTGAAAAGGCTGTGCTGTTTCTCCAGCCTTTTGCAGCAGGGTATCGAAGCCGTAGGCAGGGCTTTATCGGAGTCCGTTCAGTTGGGGCACAATATACTGAGGGTTGATAGCGCAACTAACGGCACATAAGCAGAGTGAAAGAGAGACACAAGACATACGTCCACAGTCAGAAAGTTGATCAACCACCAAAGCAAACCGCGGGATAGCGAAGAAAATAAAAAGATCAATAAATACAGAGCGTAGAGCCGGTCTCGCAGGGCGACAATCCTTCTTCAGCCTCTCCACCGTCGCTGCGTTGTTTGTGGAAGGAGGCTTAGCCGCACCCGGCTGGCCCAATCAGCGCGGGCAACGTAGCCGGCTTCTAGAAGGATTCCACGCTCTTGCCGCAAGCGGATCACGCTGCCCTGATGCAACAAGCTCAACAGCAGAGATTTTCTCCCCTTTTTGCCTGTCTGGGCAACCCCATAATAATCTAATTCTGTATGCAACCGCGTCAACGATCCGAAGGCGCGAGCGCTGGATGCAAATGAGATGAGGGCGAAGGATGGCACGCCTTGCCTCGTTTGTCGCACACTGTCCCTCTTCAGCTGAGCCCTGTGCCCGTGTCTGCCCGATTCGGACAAGTCCCCGCTGGGGTCTTTATGACCGAAATGTCGTAAGATCAGTCCGATATCAAGATTCGCTGCCCTGGGCAACTGAGTGATTGAGCGGCAATCCACAATGAGACTGTCTTTGGCCGGATTAGAGCCTCAATAACATACCCTGTGCTCTTTCTAAAGTGCGTGGCTTATGACTCTGTCCTCCGTAATAGTTGCGGAAATGTCTCCGTCAACCAATAGCAGCCCAGCCGGAACGGTGACGACGACCCCGATTTTCTTTGGGTCAGTTTTTCTCTTTACAGCTAGTGCATGTTTCGGAATGGCAGCAAGACCCACCCTGTCAAAGATGAAACACATCCAAAACGGGACATCTTTGCAGTGTTTGCATGGTGCCAATTTCCAGATATAGCTAGAGGCTGCGACTCGATCGGTCTAGCTCACGATCCTCCCTACAGCAGTTCGTTTTGACGTGGGCCGAGATGAGGCGAGAGATTGCGGTGGGCTCTGGACAGGTACGTACTTATTTTCCCCATTAATCTCCTAGTTTTTTTAGTGGATTGTCGGGTCGATCGAATTTACGTACCAGCTGTAGCTCAATATTTTTATTTTCCCTATACGTAGCACTAGTTGATCAGGAGGCTCACACACTGACATGAGCATCCAGGACCCTTTTTCCAAGATATAATACTTTTTTTTCTCCATGATGAAATGCAGCCGCTATGCAACGACGGCTAGCTTCTTGAAAGAGTTTAATCCCTGTCCCAAGTCACCCCATTTCGAGCAGCCTCTCGCTTATCGGCCGCACTCTAGATAAACAGGGAGGAACATATAAGCATGCTGGCTATTGCAAGGCAGAGACAGCCCAGAACGGCGACCATACCTGCATCTGCGCGGCCAAGCTCCCCTTGGGCACCATGCCCCCCGTGTATATGGCCTCGATAGACTGTGCTTCACTTGCTTCCTCTTTAGTCACATAAACGGGTCCGGGGTCTGGGACGGCCGGCAGGCCCAAGGCTTCGTTGCGATCTGCAAGGGACCGAACCTGTGCAGACACACTGGCTGGACCAGGTGGAGCGTTGAATGCGCGGCCCTATAATAAACTCATCAAAGCATGTTTCGGTTAACGCACCCCACCGGAAAAAGAGAAAAAGAAAAAAGGAAAGGAAAAAAAAAAAAAAAGGAAAAAAAGAAAATCATAGAGCCACTTCTATAAACTGCAAGCGGCTAACTGCAGCATATACACCACTAGGAAGCGGAAGGATGTACGTACCTCAGAAGACTGTATTTGCCGCGCATCCTCCTGCGTGACATGCGACCGAGGTTTGTGCGCAAGCTCATCCAGCTTGGCTTCGAAATTCATTTGTTTAGATGAGAGGGAATGGGCCGTTGCTGCTCGACTTGCGTCAGTTTCAAGAGTTTTGATTTTTTTTTTTTTTTTTTCCTCGTCCCTCGTTATTTGCGACGACTCGATCAACAACGGGGTCCAAAAACTAACCAGCCGGCCCACCCTTGATTGGACCCCCTCCAGTAAATTCGCTTTCGGCTTGTGCGATTAAGGAGACATCTTCTGGTGTGATGCGCTGACCAGCTGCCGCTGCACGTTTGATTTCTCCTACGGTGGGAAGTTCCATGTCGTCTGATTGGACATTGGCAAGGGTCTATGTTCCCAGAGGGCAACCTACTAAGAGTTCAGGGAGAGCCGTGTGACAACACGAAAAACAACTCACGCTACTTATATAGGCATTACATATATGTTCATGGGAGCAACGTGATGTCAATGGACGTCATTTCTCGTCGCCCTTGGTGGCAACGTGTAATTGCCTCTTCAATAAGCGCAAATAACTACTTGTATACTGACCAATAACATTGACCATGTATCTAGTATATAATTTTAGTATCCTATAATAGCAAGAAGGTAGGGTAATCACTTCTATGTGCCCAACTTCTGTGGAAAGGGCTTTCAGCTTGCAACATGTGGCTATTCAAGTCGTCGCGGGAAATAGCGAAGGGGCTGTACAAATATCATCATGGGTTTTGCAAAAGACAAACTAAGCCGATTGGCTTTTTTTAAAAAAAAGAAAAAGGTACTTTTTCCTGTTTCAGAGTAAGTAACCTAACTCTTTGGTTTCAACTAAAGTATTTATAATCCTTGCTAAGTCGTTCAGAAACGGTACGATATATTTATATCTCGGTGTCTGGGGAATGAAACGTTTATCATTGAGAGATTATATACAACCAAGGATGTCCATATGTTCTTGGGTTCCCTTACCATAGGCTAGCTCGCCACGTATCTGTATACAATTTCGTGATACGAAATCTCGTCGTAAATCCGAACAACATAGGTCTCGCTTAGCAGTATCTTGTTCAAGCGTGCACTCTCCGCTTGATCCCAACATCCAACCCTAGGGGCTTCCGCAAGAAGCCTTCTCGCGTCGCCATCTCATGCTTTTGCTCAATCACAAATTCAAAGTTTCTGAAGACCGCGCCGACAATATTGGTCAGCTCCATTTCTGCAACGTTCCGCCCGACGCAGGCACGTGGCCCGGTGGAGAACGGAATGAAAGCGGCCTTTTGGCGTGCAGTCAACCGGTCCGGAGCCCAACGTTCGGGAACGAACTCGTCGGCGTCAGCACCCCAGATCTCGGTGGAGTGGTGAATTGTGTACGATGGCACGGAAAGAATGTCACCGGCATAGAACATGTGCCCGCTAATCTCGATGGGTGCGCTGTTGGCAGGAATCTGACGGGGAAGACCAAGGGATGAGGTGCTGTGAATACGCATAGTTTCCTGAATCACATATTGAATGCTATGCAGACGTTAGATCTGTTTTGCCGCTGAAGGGATGGACCGAGCAGAGAACTTACTAAGGAACGTCTTTCAGCATGGCGTAGCTTGGGATATCCACTCCCGGGGGAACAGCGTCGTCAATTGCTTTCTGTAGCTTCTCTGCTACACCCGGGGTGCGCAGCACCCAGTAGAGCATGGCACAAGAGGTATTGGATGTAGTGTCGCTGCCGGCGATGAGCTGGGTGAGTGCCTCGGCAGTGAGTTCTTCACGACCCATGAGGGCGCCGGTCTCGTCCTTGCCCTCCATTAGTCTAGCCAGCAGATCAACGCGGGTGTTCTTCTCCACCACTTCGGGCTTCAGGCGCTCGTTGACGCGGGCAATCGCAATACCGGCCAAGTTCTCGATCGCCTGAAGGCCCTTGCTGAAGAACGAGTCGGGCAGGTACGTCGCATAGGGCTTCAGCGCAACCAAGCACCCGAGTGTGGCAGACACCTCACCACGGCGGTTGAGCACTTCAACGGCGGGTGCATATGTTGGGGGCGAGTCGGGCGTCATGCGCACTTCGGCGTAATCCTTTCCCTTAGCCAACATACCGAACGGAGCACCAAAGGCGAGATCACCGATGATGTCAAAAGCGAGATAGTTGAACCAATTCAAGGCATCGATCGAGGCATACCCCGTCCGAGGATTGGTCTGATTCTGGCAGATTTTGTTCAATTGCGACACAAACGTCTCGATATTGGCGTGAATGTACTGCTCAAACTGACCGACTGATTTGGCACTGAACGTATGCGACACAGTCTTGCGTTTGCGTGTGTGTTCCTGCCGGTCCCTGGTATTAAACAAACCGCGGCGAATAGAGACAAATGCATCATAGTAATCTCTGTTGTAATGGACAGTTTAAGTAAGCAGGAAGCTGGTATAATAGGCAGACCGGGGAGCGAGTTACGTTTTCAGGAAGCCATTCCCATGCCCATAGATTGCCTGAATGGCAGCATCATCCGCAATGCTAACATGCTTTGGCTGAAGTCGCACGAGCTTGCCGTACTTCTTATGAGCCTCATTGACCGCAAGAAAGCGACGGCCTCTACGGGCTTGATAGAACAGCCACAGGTTGGTAAAGGCTGCCGGAAAGGGCCCTGGAATATCACGCAGATGCGACTTGGATAAATATGGTAACACAAAAACCACCGCGAGAACGAGGGGGATCGTGTACGGGGTTAGCAAGTAGGATACAAACGATGAATTCGACATGATGATTGGCAGGCTGCAAAGATGCGGGGAAATAGCGCTTAAAATGGGGGAGACTTCTTTGCGATACGTCAGGTCAAGAACTCGAAGCAGCGATGGACGCCCAGGAACGAGAGCAACAGCCGTCTCCGAGACATCAATTGATGGGCCAGCTTGTGGAAGTTGAGTGTTCCTGAGGCTGCTGAGCGAGTGTCCCTCGGTTTACATAAATACCAGACAGTGTAGGAGCTCTCGGCAAAGCTCGCTGGTTACCCGCAGACCGGGCTACCTGTTCGGGAGTTGTTCTTGTGCTGTGAGTACGTGGTGGACTTGCCGATTTCTCCAGCCGCGGTGAGTTTTGCGTAGGCGGTGAGCGGCATCCCCGGGTGGCAGATCCACCTTCCCCCGCTTGCGAGTGCCAAGCCCAAGCCCCGCGTGATCTCCACCGCTAGTCCTTTTCGAACCATAACGCCAGCCCTACACGGGCATCGATTGGCCTATCTGGTTCTGTCATGGACATTTTAGGTCTAGCGGTATAAAAAGTGCGTCATGGTCTATCGAGGATCGAGTTAAGCTTATACCAGTGTACTGTAATTCTATGCTTGATGCTCTTTACCCTGTGCGCATTTCTGCGCAGAGTGACGCCCCTAAGCATGCATAGTTGGCTTGCTTATTCCACTTGCTGCCCAACAGGGGTCACTCTTGCATTCCATCTTATGTACAGCATAATCTTATCGACGTACAAGCGTTTCAATTATAGACTCTTACCACGAATCACCCTCCACGCGGAATAACCCCGATTTCCTCTTCTCGGCTTCCCACCGCTCAAACCAGGCTTTCATCTTCTCCCGTGACTTGGCACTGCCCACGTTGACCGTCGGAATTACCCGGCCGATGCGCAGCGCGCAGCAAAACATGGTCAATTCTCGGAAGGAGCTGTGCTCGCTGTAAGGAACCCCGAAGCAGGATGCCTGTTTCGTGCTGCCACGTTGGGGCACCAGATCCTTGGTACTGAAACGTGTCTTCCAGTTGCTAGAATTAAGTACGTTTGATACAGGGGGATTGTCTAGGAGCCGACCACCAGGGGGTCGATAGGTCCAGCCGGTGGGACGAAATCCGACTACGCGCGAGAAGTGGCCCTTGAACGATTGAAGGTAATCGTCAAGAGTCTCGGCACGGATTTCGAAGAGGATCTGCATATGAATCTGGGCTTCCAAAGGATTGTCTGTAAGTAAAGATGTTAGCTCGTCATCCTCGAGACAAGCACACACGCGTTGTTTCTGGGCTGGGGCGTATATCTTGCACTTCAGTGCCCGCGCGATGCCCACGCATATGCGTTCTTTGCCGATGCTGTATGTTCCGATCACCACTAACAGTCGTCCGCGAGCCGTAGACTCGACCGCTTTTGGCTGGTCAGGATCGCCGTTGTCCTTGCTAAAGAAGTTGCTTATTGCTTCCCTGTCATACCCGGATTTATGCGCCTCGAGTGCTTCATTCGCATTGCCATGTTCTTCACTGAGCTGGATACACATTGCTGCACAGGCTGAAATGACCGCTTCTTGGCTTGGGAAGGCGTACTTAGGGTTTAAGTACGTGGTGTCTAGATAGCAAACATCGATTCGTTGCTGCCGTAGCTTGCCGGAAACTTGATCGACAACATCCGGCCGCAATAGCGGGTGCTGCACATGTGCCGGACAGGCACGAAAGTCACCGCAGTGCAGCACCCGTTGCAGCCGCCCGCCATCCAAGACTTTTTCGAACAAGAAAAGAGAGCTTCCCGGGCAATGGTTCGCCGTAATCATCGTAACGTAAACCCCTTTGGTTCCGGGCACTTCTGTCTTCTTCTCGAATTCGAGATCGACCACATATTTTGGGTCCACCTTCAATTGCTGTCGCACAAGGTTGCCCGTCACCTTGCTGCAATAAATAGGACCATGACGCCATGAGCTGGTAAGTCCGCCGTAATGATCGCTATGGAAATGGCTCAAGAAGTATGCTTCACACCCTTCTACTGCTCCGTACCGAAACGCATCCACAGTAATATAAAATCCGGGAAGGATCTTGTAAAACGGGCATGTTCGTTCATATGCCTGTTTACCCTTGGAAGATGCTTGGTGAGCCGCGGCCGCGGCCCAAGCTGTGTCCTCAGCGTTGCCTGCCATGAGCTTCGTGAATGCCGATGCGACCCCCGTAGCAACAGCAGTAAACGGATTGCGTTGCGCAGGTTTGGGGATCGCCGCTTTTTCCTGCCGAGTGTGGGTATTCGGTAATGCTTTGTTCTCTTCCAATGCCGGCTGAGGGTTCCCATCCAAACATGCGTTCACATGAACGGACGCTTCCTAAAAGGGATTAGACAATATGCTGTTTCAGCTCTTGTTGGACCTAACGTACCGAATCAGAAAGTCCTGCAATACTAGATTGGCAGATTGGACAAGCGAGCCCATCGCCGAGCGGCTCTCGAATGTCGTCTGTCGTATCCTCCTCATGTTCCCCGTTTCCCCATGGTTGTTCCACAAAATCTTCACCTTCTAATTCATCATCTTCTATATCGTCAAAGTCATCGGCCACTGCACTTTGCTCAATGTTGCTAGTGGCTTCTCTTACCAATGGCGGCCGGTCGTTCGGCATAGGCTTCGAGGCAACGTTTTCGTTCGGTCGAGGATCCACAGTCAGCGGTATAGTAGCACAGTCTTCGTCTTCCTCGCTGTCCGAATCGGCGATGAATGGGCCTCTCTGCTCCTTGAGTTTGGTTACGGACGATGCTTCCACTTTGCGGCGTTTCAAAGATCCTCCGTTCTCGTTATACCTAATAGCTTCATCCTCCTGTACGTTATCCGAGCTGTCAAAGAGTTTGTCTCCGAAAGAAGTTGGCTTTGACGGGTCAGTGTCCACAGTTTTTACTCGTCCATCTTCTCTAATGTCAACCAGGTTCTTGGGCGGGCGTCGTTTGTCCTCGACGAATAATGCTTCAAACGGGGCATCTTCCGCTTCATCGGCTCGTTGTGTGCCATCTTCACTATTCTGATACTTCGGTACCTTGACCCCGAATTGTGTTATTCTGGCCTGTGTGGAGAGGGGCCCGTCACTCTTTTTGAAGAAGCTAAGGATGCTCGTGTTCTTCTTGGTGGAATTCGATGTCTTATTTGCAGGGACGGTTGGTCTTTTCGGGGTTGTAGCTGGCTTCTTAGGCCCAAAACCGGCCATTGGATAAGCGACGCAACCAAGTCGAGTATGTACAGAAAAGCGTTAATGTAATAATTTATAGAAGCGAGCTTCTTCGATGGAAAGAAGGATGGCTGGTTCACGTAGTTGGCGGAAGTTGCGGGTGGCGAGACGGGAGGCAGATCGCGAAAAGTGGCGCGTCGTCACGTGAAATCCCAAACGGGACATATCTCTGCATTGCGACAACACGGGCTCCATTTGCTCTGTTCATTCCCTCTGTTAGGACATGGGGGATGGAGCTCAGACGCAGAATATCGTCATTGGAGGACTACTGGGACTGCGTGATTGCTCACGCGCTCTCCAATGCCTAATGGCTAGGCATGTCTTTTCTACAGAAATTCCTCAGACAACGCGTCTCGCAGCGGTGCTTGATTTCTACTGCAGCAAGTGTTCAAAGAATAATACACCATATTGCACGTTGCACGCTCGGCTGGCGATAGGGGTCTTACTCGTCGATATGGACAACCCCTGTCAAGAGGACAGAAGAAGTTGTACAATGTCGAGCCCACTGGTGGCACCAGTGCCGTCTTCAGCCGAATCGATGTATACAGTGATTGTGCCAACGCATTGCTGTGAAACAGCGGCTCAAGCAGCAGTACGAGATTGCGCGGGTTGTCGTTGTTAGTGATGACGAGGCGACGCAGAGGAACTCTGGAATAACGGGCCTTAGTAAGTTATAGAGTTGCACGCTTTTCTGATATGAGTTCCTTACATCAACGACATGGTATCGCTCGGTGAACTTTCTCCGCTAGGTAAGACTAGATTGATATTTTGAGCCGGATGTAAAGCCTCCTGCACTCTGTGTGCCTTGTTCGTGTAATAAGTTGGAGGATCAGGAAATTCGCCGTCAGGATCTGGATTGAAGATCTTTGTTTTCCCTTTGCTACCCACTTTAGTCGGCTGATGGACAACTTCAACCGTCTCTACATCTTCTTCCTCGATAACTCTGGTAATCAAAGCACGCGCTGCAAGAGTGACGGGCGTGCATGGGCCAACATTGACATGACAACGTGGTAGAGGTTTAGAGTTGGTGTCAAGTAAGACGTCAGTAGTGTGCTTCCTGATACCTCTAATAAGACAATGCTGAAGGCGATGTACGCAACCATTGCAGCACGATTGTCACGCTCATCTGCTACTCGAACGCTCAAGAGCGGGTGGCTGCTGTGAACCAGACCAGCAAACTGGTGAAGACAGCCCGAGATTGACTGCGCCAACTCTGCGTCGTCCGTACTCCAAGAACAGGGCGCAACCTTTCTGTCCTTAGCTACAGTCGACCGCATCAGGCTGGCTGCGCGGACATCATTATCCCCATAGCAAGATCCACCATCAAGAGTCGTGCGACTAGAAGAGTCTTTTGATCACCTGGCAAAGCCGCCTAGCTCCTTGACCGCCAATTGGATTTGGTCGTTTAGTTTTGTAGGAAGGCCGTCGAGGAATGACACGAAGAGAAAGCGCAACACTGTATCGGCGCTTTTCACCAAGGGTAGTACGCGCAGCTTCAGCGGCCCACCGATGTGTGTGAAGTGATTACCCACTTGCACAATCTGGATGATGTCGTCAGGGTCAGCGTAGGCGGCGGGGGATATGGAGAAGTGGTAGTGGTTTTCGACTCCATCACGAGTAGAGCACGGATGTGGCAGAGACAAGAACCAGGTGGCGAGATCCTCCAGGGTCGCTGAGGAGGACATCTTTGTGTCGTTGTTTGGGGCTGAAGGATGAAGGAGAGATGGGAGTCGTGAGTCGTGTATGTACGCCGGTGGTTTCCTTCCTCACTCTTGCAATTCTAGTTTCTTTGCCTAGCAGAGGAAGAGATAGAAAAAAAAATTTTTTCTTATGAGGAAACTCAGATGACGATAATGCCGTCATGACAACTCTCGAGTCAATTTCAAAATAAATGTTGTATTGTCAAGATCAACGCAAACAAGAAGCCGCAAACAATATACCAGCCAGGATCTGTATATAGCCCAACACATCGCTCTAGATGACCACAACTCCTATATCGGTTGACAAAGTAACGAAAAGTCGCTTTTTCCATAATACAAATAAAATGGCAGCAAGTCTAAGACTCGCTGCGGAACAATCAAAGCAGGTCGTACAAATTCATGAAAATTAATCAACAAGAAAAGCCAAAGCCGCCGAGGCACCACATAGGGTCTAATTTATTAGAAAGTGAAATGGAAAGGAAGAAATAGATGAACATATTATAAGTGTTATATAAAACAGGCTGAGGCCACAAAAGACGAAAGGGCTAGCGACTTGTGATAGACGTGGTGCGGACATCTGCTCTTTTCGCACGCGCGAGAACTGTCTCCGGTTCAAGAATAGAGTTGGGGCAGATTTTTTCTGCAGCGTAATTGTGAAACCGCTCGAGGAGGTCAGTCTTGATCAGATTCTTTTGCGGGCCGAAAGAGAAGTGAGCAACAACGGAGGTGGTTTCGACGAGGACAGCTAGGATTTGTAAGTAAATGGATAACAGTGGCATGAACAGATAATGCGAACCTCGATTGAGCTGCTTGGGAAGCTCCACAGTCAGAACATTCTCGTCATCTCCTGTCAACTTGACGGCATTGTCGAGGATGTCGTTTCCTCGGATGGCCATGAAATTGATGCTGATACGGCTGCCACGCATATCCCATGTGCTCACCGCTTCCTCGTCACTCCCATGAACCATGAAATACCGGCCAAGTCTCTTCTCTTCGATGTTTTGTAATAGTGAATAGTGGGCCTGCGCCGCCAAAGGCCAATGGTGCAGGTTGTTCCCGAAAGCGTCATATTCGGAAGCTGCGACCGGTGTTTGATACAGATAAGTCAGATTTCTGGTGGGAATCCATCGATGCTTGGGGACACTCGTTTTCTCGTTCACTCCAAACAGCTCATAGAATTTGTCGAGATCAGGCATCTGCCACTTGGAGTTGGACTCGTTCCAGGTCGGCAACTCGGAAGCCTTCCAAAAGCCGTTCTCTTTCGTCGACAGTTGGTCGGGTTCGGGAATGATTTCGGGCACGTATGGATGCACAGCACGCATGTGATAGTGTACCCAGCCCAAAGCGGGATTGTTGACCACGTTGGACGACACCAGTAAACTGCGGGGGTTGTTCAGCAGGGTCATGACCAGGCGCGGGATAGCACTCTGGTCGATGAAGACGACGTCGTCGTCCATTTTCACGTAGATGGCGTTGGGGTCCTTGAAAGCCTTGAAGTAGATCTCAGAGTAGCCGCCGGTGGTGATCGGCAAGAAAGTGTACTCGTCGGCCGTCTTGGCGATCTCCTGCCCGTACGCTAAATCATCTTGATCTTCGGTATTGGCAGCCCAGATGACTTCGTCCAGCCAGCCGCCGTTGGACGCCAGGTTCTTGCGCAGATAGCACTCCAAGAGCGAGGAGCGGTCCCGGCGGCCATAAAACACCACGCCAACGACTCGGAGCCCGTCGGGTCGGACCAAGGGGTTCGCCGAGTGGTCAAGGTGACTGGCGCCTGCCTCGCCTTCTTGGTGAAGGGTGATGGAAGACAGTTCCGGGCTTGCCGAAGCGGTCGTGGCAGCCGAAGTTTGCGTCTGGTCAGCGGCGGCTACACTGGCGGTAGGCGTGATCGTGGACGGCTGCAGATAGACATAGGACAGGAACAGGAGGAGCACACCGGGCAGGGCGAAGAAGGCGAAGTAGATCCATCGAGAATTGTGCATCCATCGGCGTGGATAGTCAGACCACCGTCGGACAGGCTTCGAGTCGGCAAATTCCATCGCTTGGGATGGGCGCGAGTCGAGCATCTCCATTTCCCACCCGCCTTCGCCTTCTCTCGTGGCGGGCAGCTCGGGCAGGGCACGCTAACTCGCTGGATGCGACAGAGCGTAGATGAGCGCTCTATACGCTCATTCTCTGGAGCCCAGCACTTTCCCAGAGAGAGCAGCACGGACTGGGCGAGCTTGAAAACCGAAGCAGGGGAAAATTGATGAGAAATACGAGAGTCCAGGTTTTGTCGCTAGCCAACAGCACGAGGGCCTCACAGCTGAGCTGGGCAGCCGCCTGAGCACACCAAAGCGCCGGCGGGGGGCTCACGCTGCAGCCAATCACAGGGCCATATGTCTTCAAGTTGCAATCTAACCGCATCCGGTAATGATAAGACTGTGAGTCGATCTATACTACGGAGTAGACCATTCATCATCATCATTATCAGGTATGTTGCCATGCCAGTAAGGACATCTGAACAGCAGCCATCTTGTTTCAATGTTGATATTTGATCATCGGTTGATATACCAAAACATCTGTCCAATAGCGCCCGAGATATCGTCTGTTAGTGATTTTGATTTCAAGGCGTGGGTAGGATGACTGCGTCGTGCATGCAACATAGAGCTTTTCCCATTGGTCGGTAAATACGTCAACCCAAAAAGCCTTGACCGAGCCAATCATAATCTTGTTCGGTCCGGAATTCTGAGTACTTGAAGAGGTGCGAGCCAATCAGATTATGGAATCCAATGACACAATTGCGGTTTCAGCATCTTGTTTGAGGCATTCTCACCCGTCTCAAATCTGCACCGGTAGAAATATCCAGTGCACACAGCTCAGTTCTCATCTTGTCACCGCCTGCCCGGGCAGCTACCAATGTAGCAGCTGCAGTGCCTCAAATACCCTGGAGTATTCCGAATTATCTTCGGTATGGGACATCAAATATTGTTGAGCATGAAATTAGTGACGCAAATTATGTATTACATGTTTGATCCTTTCTACTTTTGAGGTCATTGTGCCGTTTCGATGCTTATCAAACTGGATACAAGTAGCTGGTGGGTGGCCTGTCTGCGCGTACCTTATGAAAAGGGGTTGCTGCATTTGCTGCATGCTGCAACCTACCCGTTGGTTTGCCGGGAACAAATGCAGAGAACTTTCAAAAGGACTAAACCAAACGTTTTCGGTATCAACTTGCTTACAGCTCCCGAGGCAAGTTGCAATTGGCGTCAACCGTGACATCTCGGTCCTGATGGAGTTGGCCTCTAGGCATCAAGACCAAAACCTACAACTTGCGCCCAAAGCATGCAATTCTGGGGCTCTAAAGGCTGATCATATGTTTCATTGACGCGGCTTCGGTCAAAGTCCATGACTTCATCATTATACGAAAATGGAGAGCAAGGGGTACCTCTTTGATTAGGGTTAGCCCGGGCACGTTTTCTCGTTCCGTGGCTGATAGTTAAGCTCGTGGCCAGACCGGTCGATTCCCGATTTCTTGGCTCTGGGCAAACTCTGGACAATTCACATATTGGAACCCCCCTTACAGGTTGCGCTAGGAATTTCGCATTTTGAATTTTCCTTCTATCTGCCATCGCCAGAAGTATTTTCGATAATTCTGATTATTTTCCGTCTTAAAGCGCTGGCCTAGACCAAATATCCCGACCCTCTCGTGGACAGAGCGGCGACCCTGTTTTCGGCGGGGAAGGAGGGGAAGAGTTACGGTGTATGACCTGAGCACCCGACGACTGCCGATGGCTCCATGTGACCTGTAAACATAAAGAGTTCACTTACATAAACATCTGCTGTACAGAGTATCAATGCCCGGCTCAAGGAAACCCAACCCTATGATGACAGGACTGACATTCCGATGACTGCGCCCGTCAGCCAACAAAACGGGGCATGGACTCTGTGAGTCAGAGCGCCAATCAATGTGGGCAGCGGTAATTGGACAGCCTGGCGAGGGGGATGAATACAGAGCCCCGAATGAAGGGTCTTTTTTAACAGTTGTTTTCAACGAGATCTAATCAATTGGCTGGAAGCTAGCGGGCCCTGCTGATGTTTCTGTGAAGATCTTGCCATGTTGTGTAACTGATTGCGATGCCATGACATAACAGATGCGGAGTACTCTCATTCGCTTCTTCTGCTGGTTCTTTCCCCGTTCCCTCAATTGATCAAATGCAAACCAACATCACTGGTAATAACGAACTGAAACCGACACAGAGATGACAGGACAATTGACATAGCCGAGGCTGTTGCACGTATGTGCTTGTGCAAGTGGTAACTTATTCATACAGCAGAGAATAGACTGATCAGGACAAACACGTCCCCTGCAAGCGTCGGGTTGCTTAACCCACGACGAGCTAATCGGAACCCCGCATGAAACGCAGGTGGAGACTGCAGCTGCCGATTTCCCACCCGGCCGCTGCAGCCCATTGGCCGGCATTCCTCATCCGGCTGCACATGACTTGTGCATAGGTCCCGTCGAGGGTTGATAGTCCGTACTACTGTGGGTGATTGGCTGGATGATGATCTGAAAGCTAGTATCAAATAACTGGGGGAGTCGTGGACCTCCGCAGCGCTGTTCCAAACAGGCTGCCAGTTGGAAACACAGCTGAGGGTTGCCTGACCCCTTCGGCGCCTAAACCTCTTCCCAGCCGACATGGCTGTGCTGACACAGTAAGTTTGTCCAGAGCACTCCGTCTGGTGTTACTAACCAAAGAGCGAAAGTGCTGTTGCCTGTCAGGTGTCAAATTGCGGCTGCCTGAGTCCATGCCGAGGATGCCCTAGCCAATCGTACCGCTGGCAGCCTGGCCAGAGTGGGTCGGGCCGGGCGGTGTATGTGGAGCCCATAACTCCTGTGTATTATTATTGGTGGCTGAAACACCCTTGCCGCCTAACGAATGTGCCGATTGGCTGCAGCTGGGCGGCTACACAAGCGTCGTCCTTGATTGGCCAGGCAGCTTCGTTCATGGAGCTCTCCCGGGCGCTCTCTGCGCTCTTGCCCATTTCTTGCTCATTTGGTCCGAGTCGCACAAGCACGCCTTGCAGCGGCATCCTTCATCCCCTTTGCTACAACAGAAGAATCGCATGGCGATGTGTGTGCGGTGTGTTTATATGTGTGTGTCTGTATGTGTAACGCCCTGCGAGGACCCAATGTCGTGGTCGAGGTTCTGATCTTCCGAGCAAGAGATCTCCATGCAGACGTGATCTGTCGTGGCTCGCGCCTCCACCTCCGCGCGATCCATCCGACACCGACAGGATTTGCGCCGCGCTTACTGCTTCCAGCTCCCGGGCATGCCCAAACTACGCTACACCGACTTGGACCGCAGTCGAGGCCAGTAATCGCCTGGCCCAATTCGGCTGTTCAAGGTTCTCCAGGTCCTGAGCTCAATTGGGTCGGCCTAACTAGCTGCTTACTAGTGAGCTCGCCAGGAATCCAGGACGCCAGCTAACAAGCCCATTACTCGTTATTTTGCTGGCTAACCCTGCCTGAGAAGATCCACCAGCCCCGGCTGCCCGGAAGAAGCGACCACAGAAAGAGGGAAAAAATGTGGCTTGTCTGGGAAAAGCCCGCAAATTGTGCAGGGAAAAGAAGCATTGCAGTCTGCTAGATCCTGTCTAGCGCCGCCGTGTCGTCGGTGCCGTGGAAGGATGGCGATGTATTTAAATGTTCGCCTGAGCCGCCCAGAGCTCCGGGGCTTTCCCTTTCTCTGGTCTCTTTATCCGGTCTCTTCTGCCTCACCTGATGCGCCCATCCGCCTCGGTCGTAGAGAATTGATCCCGCCGCATGGTACGGTACGCGCTCGCCGCCATGATGGACAAACATGACGCCGGCTCGGTCGACCTCACAGACGACGAGATGAGTCTGTCGAGTGCCTCCGAGGACATGGGCCTCTTGTCGCAGCGCAACCATCGACGCTCGGCCTCGCTCGACAGCTTGGCTATCTATACCAGATCCTTTGCCCACAACTTGCGGGATCCCGACTTTATCAAGAACGCCATCGGCATTGTCGTGCTCGTCGCGCTATGGCATTTCTTTTCCATGTCCATCTCCATTGTAAGTCCATCCTGGGCCGGGTTACGTGCCCTCTCCCCGCTTATTGCCATACACGGACTGACGAGTCAGTACAACAAATGGATGTTCTCGGGCGAGACCATCTCTTTCCCGTTCCCGCTCTTCATGACCTGCCTCCACCAGGCAGTCCAGTTTGCTCTGTCGGGCCTCCTCCTCTACCTGATCCCGTCTCTTCGGCCCCGTCGCACGGCGCTGCCGCCGTCTGCTGTGCTGCCGGGCGGCGATCCGCATGCCGAAATGAGCCTGACCCGGTTCTATTTGACGCACCTGGTCCCATGCGGTGTTGCAACTGCGCTGGATATTGGACTCGGGAACATGTCGCTCCGCTTTACGACTTTGACCTTTATGACCGTCTGCAAATCGTCCGTCCTCGTCTTCATCCTGCTCTTTGCCTTTCTCTTCCGTCTAGAGCGACTGTCGCTACGCCTGATCGTCATCATCGTCTCCATGACCGTCGGCGAAGTGATGATGGTCATCGGAGAGGTCTCTTTTAGCGCAACCGGGTTCGGCCTGGTCACGGCGTCCGCCTTTTTCTCGGGCTTCCGCTGGGCCTTGACCCAGCTGCTCATCCTCAAACACCCGGCCACCTCGAACCCGATCTCGATGCTCTTTTTCCTGAGCCCCATCGTGTGTGCCACTTTGGTTCCGATCTCTCTCTCACTCGAGGACCCGGCCGCGATCATGGACAGTCTGAATGCGCTCTCATACGCCTGGGGCGATGTCAGCGGCCCCACGCTGCTGTTGATTCCCGGCGTGTTGGCATTTTGCATGGTGCTTTCCCAATTTGCCCTTCTCAAACGATCCTCCGTCGTCACCCTGAGTGTGTGCGGCATCCTCAAAGAAGTGTTCATCATCACTGCCGCCGGCTTGGTGTTTGGTGACCAGTTGACCCTAGTCAACATCTGCGGAGTCCTGGTGATCATCGCAAGCGTGGCCGCTTACAACTACACCAAACTTACCCAGACAGAGCGGGTGGTGGAAGTGAAGTCCTTTAATGAAAAATCCTCTTGATCCGTACACGTTTGGAGATATAGAAGCATATGATACCCGGTTTGGAGTTGTGTGATCTTTTTCTTGAAAACAAAATACGTGTACATATTTTAATCGGCCTGTTTTGTTTGTTCAAAATCAATTTTTATAATGAAATTCATTCAAAAGTCGTCTGATCTCCTACACCCAGTTTGGTAACTACGGCACGCGCTCCTTCAACGTGACCATCAAGTCGGGCTTGTCCCAGATGAAGTAAACCTTCTGGTCCGCCCAATTCCGGCTCTCAGCACCGGTATCAATATCGAAATGGAAAAGCAGTTTGCATAAAACGAGCCGGATCTCCGCATATGCCAAGCTGGTTCGTTCGATTAGCGTCTTCCTCTCAGCTCCGTCTTCCATCAAACATCGGCGTGGCTTACTTCTTTCCAAGACAGTTTCGAGGTCCAAGGCTGAATGGCTGCAGGACGTCTTTCTTGTCGGAAGAGAAACGCGCATCATCCAACCATCTCTCTGGTATGAAGTCGTTCGGCTGGGTGAAGTTCGCCTTTGAATGATACGATGCATAGTGGTGGCACGACACGCGAGTCTGTCTCGATCGCATGAGTGTTACCTCTAGATGATACATAGACAGATAACGACTTACACCTTCTGGCAGCACTTGCCCATCCACAACGCCGCCCCCAGGTGCAACCACTCTGGGAAGACCCATTACCAGTGGGGGATACGCACGTAGCGACTCCTCAATCACAGCAGCAAGGTATCGCAGTCTCGCACAACTGGCAAAGCTAATCTCGGAATCAGCAGAGAAAGCGAAGCGGATCTCTCTAGTCAATCTATTAAGCGCCTTTGGAGTTTGGCATAGATGATAGATGCAGCCAGAGAGCAAGGTTGCAGAAGTCTCGCTTCCCACTGTGATTAGACTAAAAGGTCACGACTGTGAGTGACGAGAAGAAGATCAAGAGACACAAGCGGGTCACAGACATGTACGAATTGGAGTACAACTCCGCCCGACTGAGGACTGCTGCCGAGCTATCATCAGTCGCCGACGCGTTGTCGACAAAGCCGTTTCTCAACAGCGCAGAAACAAAGTCTGGTCGCTCAGTAACACCCAATCTCAGCCGCTTTTCCATCTTGGCTGCGGCAAGATCAAAGTGCTCGCGTTCCTGCTGCCTGAGGCTCGCTGGGATGAGCTTCTGCGATACTGCTTTCAGCCAGGGAAACTGTGTAATCACGGTCATGTACAGGACCGCTTTGACCGAGTTGAACACCAGGGCAATCCACGGATGCAGCTCGTTGCTGTCCAAACACCGAAACGATTCACCGAATATGAGCTCTCCAGTGAGATCAAAGAATGTATAATCCAGCCAACTCTTGATGTCCACCGCTTGTAATGATGGCTTTTCAGAGGTGGCACTGCAGTGTTCCCTCAGCTTTTCCACCATTTTGTCGATATATTCCATCACCAAACTCTCCTGCTCACGCAAAGAACGATCAGAAAACGCATGAGACAGCAACCGTCTATGCCTCGCATGCACCGAGTTGTCAGTGGCTGAAATCAAGTGGTCGGCAGCGTTGGCTGCAGGCAAGTAGTGTGTTCGATCTTTACGAAACGTGCGCGTTGCAGCCAGCGAACCGTAAATGTCCTGGAATGCTTGGGGCGAGTTGAATGCCAGCTCGCCTGGGCCGATACGTACAACTGGCCCATAGCGGTCGTGCAAGGTAGTTAGCTTCAAGTGCGCATATCCACCAAGACAGGAATACTGCAAAGGAATCTTGGATATCTTCCACCAAAAGGGACCAGGATATCTGGCAAGGGGAGAGAAGTATAGCTCATATACGGTAACTGACACGAAGTAGCTGACGGCCTGTGCGGTATGTTAGCAATCCTATGCTCGAAGCATGTGCATCGTACCTACCAGGGCGACACCGACGATGAAGAACATACTTGCGCAAGATTCCCACTAAGATGGAGCAGTTCTCGATGCAGAATCAACATGAACGGGTGGAAGAATGCTTGGCATGACAATGGAGAGCATCCTTTTCAAAATAAAGAGATGCGGTACTACGAGAATAGAAACCCCGTGACTAGTGGATTATTACTCGTCACGTATCTTTTTGTTTTTGCTGGACGGTGTCGTCGAATTCAGGCTGTATGTAGTGCTAATAATTGTTGATATATTCCCTTAGATACATGCTGTCACTCGTAACTGATCTCGAACGTTGTCCTTAGTCCCATACTTTTATCACTTTGCACAGCTATACTCTGCCACAATGTGGGCCTGAGGTTGAAGCAAATAAGACATGATCTCAGTAAATCGGCATCCTAAGAAGCTAAAACAGTTGTGCATTTCATAGGATGCTGTACTACGTGAGTGGCTATATATTATGTATGCCGAGCAACTATTTGCTGCAGCAAGCCGATCATGACCATTTACAGGCAGTGCTGCAAAAAAAGATCAGTCTGATAATTGCTCAGATATGGCACATAAGTTTCTATGCAAGTTGACTTGGATATTCAACCAAAGCCTTCTCAGTAGGCTCACAAGGCGTAGCACACCCACGGCCATCTTCCTCTGAAATTTGTGTCTCCACCTTGATAAGCCACAGTCTCGATTAAACAGAGCTAAGATGAACACTTGCAGAGAACTGAAATCTCGGTCTTTGCAAGAGACGACCGACAAAATTAGGCATGTGAAAACGTAGCACAGTTGATCAGTTATAATTATATCCTACACGTCACCAAAAGACCTTGGCACATGATTGAACACTACGACATTCAAATAAGTAGGGGTTTCAGCCTCTTTGTTTGATATTATTGTAATGCTAATACTTTCATTATCCCGTAGATTACGTTACAGGCATAGTGGCCATATTTTCACCAGGGTTATCATACCCGTAGCGCTCTCTAAACTCCTTCAGCCATACCGCATTGTCAGCCATTGTAAAATCCCATGGATCGTTCTCACCAAACACCAATCGTCGGCCATGATTCTGAATCTCTGAATCAGTGGGCATCCTCCCTTCTTCAGCCAGGGTGGAATCTATGTAGCTGCAAATCTGCATCTCAAAGCACTGCCGCAATGAGATATCTCCGGCAGCCGGATACGTCATTTGGTGAGAATATATCTTCAGTTTCCCCTCCTTTGTGTAAGAATGGTCAAGCAGTGTCTTTGATCCACTAAACGGGACCACAGTGTTTCGCTCATGGTGGATGAGGTATGGTGGAATACTGTTTTCTATCAGATGCGCAATCTGAGGCTCAAACCCCCAGCCACCGGACCAGTCTGACATGGAAGCACCAGAACGAAAGTGGTTGGCAAGGTGATCTATACGAGCTTTCAAAGTCGTCAAAATCTCGTCGCAGAACCCGCACCGTGACCGTACATATTCAGGCGTACTTTTCCATTTCTCCATACTCGAGATCAATTTGCATCCATGCACCAATTTCAGATGCTGTCTTAGATGATCTTTACGGTAGTACGTTCGCTCACACACCGGCCGATCCTCACAGGCCAAATACCGGTGCGTCTGAAGGTGTTCGGCCGTGGGAGATTGGGCGTTGCAGTACGCACATTTGGGGGAACTTCCGTCTTCGTCGTATTCAATACTGCCGTGCGGAGAACACGTCCAGGATTCGAGTGCAAGATGAAGTGACTTTTCATGTCGAGACCAATCGTACTTAGTCTTGAAGGTGTCGGTGCAAAACGTACATTGGAAGGTCTTGGGTGCGTCTGCTCGAAATGTGTTGACCCCCCGCGATGAATAGTTAGTTCGTCGCTTCCGAGATCGTCGTCTATACCCATTCGAAGATCGACCTGATTGTGTAGATTGCCCGGAGTGATCCGACCAGGCAGCCGAACTGGGGTAATCCGAATCGACAGACGAGATCGACGGTTCGGGGAACACGCCATTAAAGGAAGACCGAGTCGAGACAGAATCTCCGCGAGAAGGAGACCGTGTGCTTGTCTGAGATTCGCCGCGATAATATAGGAGATCCGAATGAGACAATGCTTTGGCGATGTCGCTGACAAGCGCAGCTTCATGTTCTGGTGGTGAGTTTTTCCACCTCTCCATTGGACACATTTTGTCATCGGATGGATCTGACGCAAATAGACCTCTCACTGCAGGTGTCGGCGGTCGTTCTACAACCGTGCCAACAGTACCGCTTTTATGATCTTGTGAAACGGTATTAGCTGGAACCCGGCGAAGTGTTCCTATACCGATGCTGCGCCGCTTGGAGTGTGCGAACCAATTGCTGATTTGAGCTGCCGATAGCTTTGTCATATTTTGGAGACGCTCCATTGCTTTTCCAGATGGCTTAGAGTTTTCACCGTGCATGATCCTCCAGTCTCGGAGCAGTTTTATGTTCTCTCGTGAAAGCTTAGCCGTATGGACCGAGTCAGTACATGATCCTGCGCGGCCCGAGTCCGGATCACTATTGACAGTGGAAGGAAATGACATCGTAGAAAAGTCCAAGTATGGGCTGCTATCAATGGAACAAGCTGATGGACATGTAAAAGGGGTGCTCTCCTGAGAATCATTGCTTGGGTTACCAAGCATCGATGCCAACTTTGACCACTCTGCATCAGCCCATTGATCTTGGTCAATTTGCAGCGAAAGGTCATTGGAGGAAAACTCAAACTGAGGCGCAATCTCCTGTGGATTGTTAACCCAGTCACTGGAATCAACACCAGGTAACTGGTCGAATGCGTCTCCAGGTGAAAAGGCATCATGATCTTCAAACTTCAACAAGGTCAAGAGTGGGTCGACGCATATAGCCTGCATGCCACTGTCGCAGGCATTTTCCAAATGCGGGGTATCCTCGAGCACATCTGAGCCTAGACTAGTGTTCATCCCTGGAAATCAACAAGCCTCCAGCTAGCCCCCGAAGAAATGTGTAAAAAGTATATCCTGACAGGCTGAGATTAACCTGATGCCCGCTGCCAACTATCAGGGCCTTGCAAAGCTGGTGTCGCTCTCCAAAAATGTATGAGTAGGTCGTACTTGTAACCCGCTGCGAAAGTGATAGCACTTCCCATTCACTTAGGAGGTGCTGAGAACCATTGAGAGAGGCTGGCCAAGGATCTGTCGGAGGTCATATAGTGTGACGAAAGCCTTGCTAGCGACTTGGGCAGTAAGCAATATAAGAAGCGGAGAGTAGCAACGAGCAGCAACACCAGGATTGACAAGGTAGAACAGTGGCGGGATACGACAAATGTCCTCGGTTTCATCGGTGTCTGAGTCATCCGATTGATGTTCCCCCGCCATCTAGATAAGGGCGCGCGTGGGGACCCACTCAGTCCCCACGTTTATCAATGTTGCATAACCCTAACCCTAACTTTAAAGTAGACAATCAAGCTTGTCTTTTCTCTCATCGTCTATCTTTATCTTACAAAGCTTGTGTGATATCCACGTCGTCGACAGTTGGGAATTCTATAGAGGCAATGGAATCGGAAAGTAGAGCCGCATTGACAATGGCATAAAAAATCCCAGCATAGATCTCAAGAACTTGAGATGAAGGAAGCTTTTCATGCCTGGAAGAAGGGATGAATCAGTATAGCGTAATTTGCATACCACTCCATTAGCAGTTGGGACTATGTAGCTGTATAAATATTTGTCTCCTTGGAGACAGTGATGTTCTTCGCTTGATATTATCCTCTTTTATCACAGGGTTATCTCGCTAACCAGCCCCCATCAATCTGATAAATGTTTAGCAGCTGACACAGAGAGCACATGAAAAAAATAATCACGTACGGTAAGAATCTCGCCTGTCACATACGAGCTTGCCTTGCTGGCAAGAAATACCACCGGCCCCTTGAACTCTTCGGGGTCTCCCCATCTTCCCATTGGAATGCGGTCGGTGATAGATTTATAGTAAGTTTTATCCGGATTTGTTCTGGTGTCGATATTCATATCGGTTGCGATATAACTGTATCATCCTTAGTTTAGCTTTATTATCAGCATCAGATAAATACCTAACATACCCCGGCGCTATAGCATTGACACGTATGCCATACGTTGCCCATTCATTGGAAAGTGCTTTGGTGAGCATGGCAATGCCACCTTTGCTCACAGCATATCCGGACATCCTCACTCCTCCTTGGAATGATGCTAGACTAGCAGTGTTTATAAGACTGCCTTTGATTCCATTCTTGATCCAGTATTTTCCTACTTCTCTGCATAGTGTGAATGCAGCACCCATATTTACTTGCATCACTTTCTCGTAGGTCTCCTGATCATATTCCTCAGCCGACAGTCGCTGCTGGATACCGGCTGCATTCACGAGGATATGTATTGTGTGTTGTGAGAGAACTTCACTAATGATCTGCGAAACAGACTCCTTATGCTCAAGGTCGCAGGCATAAGAGAAGCATTTTCGACCCAGCTTCTCAATATGCACCCTAGTCTCGGTCTGCGAGACATTGCGCTATAGAATCCCGGCAGTTGTGTTAGCTTTATCGCGAGAACACCACAATTATATGCCAGGGCCGTCAAACTCAACTACAAGAAGCACGATATCGGCCCCCGCTTCTGCAAGTCCCACGGCCATCGCTCGTCCAATGCCACGAGCTCCTCCGGTGATAAGAGCAGTGTGACCGTTAAGATCAAATATTTTCATCGGCATCTTGATTATTTTCGGGGCAAACTGTTAAAAATTCGGCTTAAGCTTGCTAATGAGGATTATATGCTGTAGGGTTTCTAGATGGCTCGGCAGAGGTGTGGATACGTTTGTTTTTTTAAACCGTAGTTGCTCGGTGGCGCCGATGCTTTCGGCGCCGAATGTGCATGTACTACACCTAACGATAACTATAAGCTCAGCACAGACATATCTCAACTTCAACATTACTGGATATGTAATCAGAGTCTTTTTAAATTTGATATTTTCATTCTCTACATTGATTTTTTCAGATAGATCTTTAGGGACCCCTGAATAAAGATCAAAATATCTGTCAACAATCGGTCAATACATTGAAAGATTGGCATGTAATATTGTTTCAGTGTAGCGATGATGCATTAAAGTTGATTTAGACGTTAGCTATTCTGCATCTCCCACATATTATCTAAGCCGTCTTCCAGCTGTGGCTCGTAATTATCGCGCATACCGTGGATTTCGCCTGCACCGAAGAGCGTAATTAACTCTTCTTCGAAACGTTGGATACTTTGTCGGCTTAAACGATCGTCTGAGTTTTCGGGGAGAGGCAAAGGCTGCTCATAAGTATCCTGAGGCTGTGGCGCCTGAGGCTGTGGCGAGACTGCGTTTTCCAGAAACGGCATCACGCCGTTCATGCCATGTTGGGTTTCGACGCTCAAGTTGGTGTTGCGTTGAAGCCGCTCCAACACAGTTCTATAGAGGTGCAATATGGCCTCTGCACTGGGCCAGTATCGAGAGATCATAGAAGCTGAATGTAATAGCATTAACAGGTGGTTCTGAGCCTGTATCTCTAAAGTCGACATGCATAGCCGAGAAGCAGAGCGAGCTTCGAAACACAGTTGGATAGCAGCTGCCAGTAGGGATGTAAGACAAGTGAACCAGCATTGCGAAATGCGGTTAGAACTTATCATTTCAGTAATAATGTATGAGATAGACTGAGCAGAAGAGCGACAGATTTCACGACAAGCCTCCGAACTGCGTGTGCTCTCTTGATTTGGCAACGTAAAATGAAGGCGATGCAGGTGGAGCAGAGTCATGTTATAGTTTAATTGTAGCTGAAGAGACCAAAAGGTTGCACGTGATCCATGAGCATCTTTCATCCTAGCTGGTAGACGCAGATACCAACTACTCAATTCCGCGTCGATTGTTGATTTCCGCGACTCGAATAACGAGCTATTCGTTCTGTATTCACGGGCTGCGCCTGGTGAGGATAAACGTAAAATTGTCTTTATCATCTCGCAGAGGCGAGCATTCTGAAGGCAGTATTCAACATCAATATTGTGATTTTTTTCCGAGCCTTCTACTTCCAGAAAGTCATCGTCTTCCAACAGTGGTTGATCGCAGTCCTCTTCCAAAATCATCAAAGGGCGCCCATAATGCAGACTGACAAGGGCATCTAACTGAACGAGAGTCCACCAGATTCTTCTATATATTCGCCGTTCATCTAAAGGCATTCTGCTTGTAGAAGCCTTCCCAAGGTCACGGTGCATTCCCAGGCCAAATGCGATTCGACATGCAATACCGACCCAATGATAGGCATTGGCGCTAACATCATCAGCACCGTCGGCATGCCATGTAAACAGAAGAGCAGCCTGCACAAGATGCATCCGGTCGTTTTCGTAGCGAGCCTCAAAAAGTGCCTTGGCACGTCGAAATATTGACTTCTTGATAGAGAACCTTGACTTTTCTATTCGCGGGTGATCTGAAGCATGTGCTCCCACAAGAAGAACTGCTTGCAGTAACAGTAAAGGTGGATTACTGTCCGGATTAGGGTCATGATAAGCTGCGCGGAACTGAATTTCGTTGATAATAGGGAACCCCGGGTGAATCTTGTCGAAATAAACATCAATCAGATGTGTTCTTAGCTCCTCTGGTGGCAAGGAGCTTAGGTCATCGATGAAACTTTGCGAATACGACTGAACTGACGGGTTCTGTTGTGATGGCTTCCACGGCAAGAGAGGCCGTATAGACGGGAATGGGAAGTGCAGGGATGATTTTCGTGGTCCATTGAACTCAGCTTCGTCTTCCACTAGTTTCGAAAGATTAGAAACCGGGGTACCTATGTAGGCAATCCGCATATTTCTGATATCATCAAAAATTCGCCATAGAGACGTGTTGATGCTATGCTGACAGAATTGGACTAGAACGGTTTTCCCTGAAGATTTCGTCTCTTCCTCTTCTCTCCTTGTTTCAACAGACACTGGAGGAGGCCGATAAGTGCCTATCTCTGGCCGTCCATGTGGTGCTCCGTGGGGAACGGGTTCTTCAAACATATTTTGCTGGACTATGCTTTCAGATAGCCAGCTATCGCTATTTTGAGTATCTAAGCCATTCGCTAGCCTTCGAGAAGAGCGACGCACTACAGGTTGCGTATTGTCCAGAGCACCAGTCGGGGTGCCTGATCCCTGGACCCTGTGAGCGGGCAAATGTTGGCTTCGTCGCCGTGCCCTTCTTCTTTCTTTGTGGCGTTCAGCTAGTAAAAAACTATATTGGCTTCAGCAAATGTATCACATTTCTAACAATTGCAGGTAATGTTTAATTGCCGATATGTTACCTACGTGCAAGCGGCCCCCGCACGACCGCAGGCTGCACAGGGGCCTTCTGCCTCATAGTCGCACCGTACTTTACGGCGATAGCAAGTATCACAAGCAGCCATTATGAAGTGGGCTCTACCAACTCCTTAAAACATACGGAGCGATGAGACAGCATGAGGAGGATCTGATCTAAGCTCGGCTGAATCAAATTGATGGCGAGCGACTTCTTGGGCCCACTCTACCGCTAGCCAATAATAGTTGCTACCATCGGCAACTTCGAAAGTCCTCACAACTTCATGTCTGTTCCAACCCCTAAGATGCTGCGAACTTTTAGCTTTAGCGGGCTCCAACATTTCTCGCAGATCTAAACGATATCTTTGCGTTGCCCCATTTATTTTCCTTCCTTAAATGAAAAAGAAATGAGCATGCTATTGATCATGGTTAATCTAGCATATCAATTGCTTGTATGATAACATCTAAATCTTAGGGGTACAACCAGAAAGTAAGTCGTTGCTGAGGGACTGAATAACTTCTTCTGCCCCTCTATCACCAGATTCCAAGGCACCTTCAATGTAGCCCTTCCAGTGGCGCCCCGTTTCAGTGCCGACGAAGTGAACATTTCCAAATGGAACTTGGAGCGCTTTACCGAAACGTGAAAGAATACCAGGCTCAGTTACTGGGCATGGGCATCCTCTGCTATATTCCTCCCGAGACCAGTCTTGCTCCAATATACACAACGGACGCTTGATTTCTTCGGCAAGCTGCGGTCCATATATAGACACTATCTGGTTGAGGATCTGAGAATGGCGTTCGGCCTGAGAGAAGAGTGACCATTTCCGCCCAGGCTCACCAACGACAAAGCATGTTAATGAGTATTGACCGTCTTTCGGACTGCTAGTATCTCTGGTAAGAGATGCCGGACCTTTGAATGAGTGCGTAAGTCCACAAAAGCCACGATCCTTCCACCATGGTGCTTCATACAACAGTATCACCTTCGCATAGTACCCTAATTTAGTACCGCTGCTGTAACTGAGCTTTGTTGGTGGAAGCTGAGGCTCAAAGACAACGTCTTTGTACAAAGGTGTCGGAAGCGAGAAAATCACTTTCTTGCAACGATAACTGATTCCAGAATGAGTAGTCACGATAACCTTCTCGAGTTCCTGGATCACTCTTGATACGGGGCTATTTAGTATGACAGAGCCTCCCCGCAGCTTTGATGCGAGCCCGGTTGCTAGACTACCCATTCCTAGTATATAGTCAACCTAGCTGATATACTGAGAGTTCTGCGTTACTTACCTTGTCTCACGCGCAAATATTGACCCCCATGTTTTTGATCGGAACGCATCTGCTTCAACCCACCGCCGAGTTGACAATACTCCAAAAAGTACAGTGCACTCATTTCAGATGGCTCGCAACCTAACATTGCACGAGTCCAAAGGGTGACGTTTTCCAGAGCAGCTTTTCCCAATCCACGCGTTTGAGCAAAATCTTCCATGCTGATTTTGTCATATTCCGCCGCGTTTTGGCTGCTAACGGAGCGGCACATGTTTTCTATAGCATCTCTTATATCTATCACTTCTTTTTGATACTCTGGGGATATCTAAAAGTGTATTAGCACCAGCCATCTCTCTTTTGTCGATTCTCGAGCTTGACACACCTTGGGTATATCACCGTATGCAAATGTGTGCGTTGTGCCATCTGATTGCTGAACAATGCAATCTCCAGCTGTTGCCTGCTCAATAATGTCTAGCCCTAGTTCTCGCGCTAAAGAGTAAGCTCGCCATTGATTAGAGTCATTGATCCAAGCTCCCCCGAGGTCAATCCCTTTCCTTCTGTCCCCTCCGGTTTTCTCGAGCGTGTCCACGGCTAGTAGTTTTCCCCCTACCCGGTTTCTAGCCTCCAGAACGATTGATGAGAATCCTGCCTTTTGGATCTGATGGGCTGCACGTAGCCCACTTACGCCGCCACCGACTACGATAGCGTCAACTTCCCGTGCGTGGCTCAGAATATCGATTTTGTTCACCACCTTATCAGTCACGGAACTCTCATCCAGCCCCACGGCAGCAACGGCTTCCACCTCAAACAAGAATTCGGGGGCGGCTAACTGTTGGACCGGAATCAAAGTAATCCCAGGACGATGACCTTCCAAGAAATCCTCGGTGATCTTAACATGTGTCCTGCGATTGGGGTCGTAGTTGACAACATAGTACGTTAATTTGACGATATTCTTGGGGGTAGCGTCAACAGCTGCCAGACAGTGACGCAGGTTTTGATAAGCCAGCTTCACCTGGTCCTCATAGTTCTTGGGTATATAGCCGGAGCTGTCCCGGCCAACCTGGCCAGCTGTGTAGATCAATCTCGATCGCCCGTCAACTGTGACCAGCGGTGAATAAGTAGTACTGGAGTAAAGACTCTTTGGGTTGTGAGTTTGAATAAGTGGCGGCGGCATTCTGGCGTATGGAGATAATTGAAAGTCAATAGTAGTCAGAGTAGTAACACAAACATAAAAGTGTAATCGCTGTTGATTCCGTACCCTTTTTATATTGAAAATTTTACAGTACTTACCGAAGCAAGCATGCCTTTTCAGCCACGAATCTCGGGCAATACTACTTACTGCTCGACGTTCGGGGGAGCCGACTTGTTCGGCTCCCCCGAACTCATGTTTCAGCCGACGAGGTTACAGATGAGCTGATTCTGCAGCGGTCGCACCGATATTGCACATATGTGGTTTGGGTCGATTCGAATAGTCTGTCCAGCGGTCACCACCATCACTATATATAACAAGCCTAATCAGCCACGGTATCGTCGATTTAGTGCAGAGGAGTGCGACGTCTGATGTTCGGAAACTAGGGATACTTTCACCTATTGGAAAATGGAGGTTTGTTGCTACATCGTACTTCGAATCGTGGAGGCCCTTCTGTCATATTTTTTGGAATATCACTTATATATGGAGTACACATTATTTTGCCGTGATTTGCGGACCAGTCATCGATTGTATTCTTGCAGCCCCTTACTCCCGCACAGGGCTGCTAGCCGATTCGATGGCCATTTCGTTGAATAAAGTAACAATAAGGCGTATAGACATCCTAAACAGCCCCTATTAAATTTGGATTATTGTAGTGACCTGCAGAGCTGTAGCTCGTCGGTCCCTAAACAAGTTTCACGGTGGTCCGTATTCAGAATACTTGCATCCTTATTGAGCAGCCCGTTTCCTTTCAGTTAACCCCAGCACAAAAGAATCATATCAAAGCATAACAGCGTTATAACTGGTGGACAGGTTCATCGAGCTTTACTAGCTTGGTTCGCAGCCTCTGTGAAAATCGCAACGTTAGCATATTGACACATATTCGCGAATTCAAATCTCGAGCAGTAGAAAGTCTGGCAGTTGATTTAACGCATCAACCAGTCTAAGAGACTTTAAAACTTTCTGCGCATGTAGCCTTCTGTCAAGATGTAAGAAACACCCACCTCTCCTTGTGGCATCCTCTAGTAATCCCCGATCTACTTCTGCCTGGGGCAAAACCACATATCTGACCACACTTCCACGGATAAACATATTTTTCACGGACGAAAGGTGCGGGTATTTATCCAAGTCAAGCACATCAACGTCGTCGAGCTTGATGTTGAGATATTGATCGACCGATTTCAGCGTGCCGCGAATTCGAATGTCGTTCTTGAGCTCGACAGTGACAACGTGGTTCGTAAGAGTCTTGAAAAAGCTGTGAATCATACAAACTTAGCATATGAACAGACAAATGTGCTTCTGTGATTGAGCAACCGAGAAGAGCCTTACCTGAAAAACAACATGATGCGAGGTTGGATGCGGCTGCGGGGCTGAGATAGAAGAGGTGGAAATGAGAAAAATTGCCCTATTTCATAGCCTTGCAGTGAGTTCCCCGAGTAACGCAAGCTACATCAAAGCGCTTGCAAGCTTCCAAAACAATTGTGTACGCAGAAGCCGCAAGGGAGGGACTGGTAGGCGTGTCGGTTCTTCCTTGGAAGCAGATTGCGGAAAACCGCGACCTGGAACGGTGACATCACGTGACCCGTATCACCAAGACAAGGTCAAGTTCCTGTCTGTGTATTTTCCTATTATACTATTATGAAAAAGCTTATGTACTTCTAGGTTTCTCCAGGTAGCCTCGCGGGGCGAGTATTATTGTAGGGAAAAATTATTGAGATGGCAGACTTTGACTCGGCAAGAGAGAGCATGGATAAAATAACATGTAATGGAGATCGACGAGGTCATGATAGTCTTGATATCATCACGAACAAGGACAAATGACAAACAGGGGTATATTCAAGGTAGAGACAAAAGAAAGGATAAACAAGAACACCTACAACTGCAACGATTGTACCGAACTCCGACGCTTCGGTTTCATGGCCCAACCGCACAGAGAGGTCCAACCAGAACTGTTTTTGCGGCCTTCATCAAATACATTACCGACTCCTTTCAAGAGGTCGCTGCGCTCCCGTCCCATCTCAACCTGGAGCTTGAGAAGCCACTGTTCCCACATCCATCCACCAAGTAGACCAGTCATACTAGCAATATCGCCTGTGCTACCGATTGGTCCTTGAACAGCCTCGCAATCAATCTGACTCTTCACTCTCGGGTTTGGGGTTTCTCGCATTGGCTCTGCTGGAGTAGGTTCTACTCCCATAGGCAAGAACAGCCATGCTCGTTTGACATCGGCAAAGTTGTTTTTCTTCAGACGAGTGAGGAATGTACGGGTCGGTGTCGGATCGTATCCACGCGTCTTCAGGTTGAAGGAAAACTCGACAGATGCTGCAGATCCGTTTGGGCCGGCTCGCGCGATTTCAGAGTCGATCATGAAGAACTCAAGGTATCCACCCGGCTTCAAGCAGCGGTAGCATTCCTGGAGACAAAGGTCATACTCATCCATTTGTTCTCCGTCTGGCCTCTGTGTCTTCAAGAGCGCATGTAACGAGCGAGCAGAAATGACATCAAACTGATTGTCACGGAACGGCAGTTTCCACAAGTAGGGAACAGACACTCGACGATGATTTTCAGGTCCTTTAATGTGGCTGTTAACCTCTTGGTCCTTGCGCACAACCGTATAGATTTTGACGTTCGGGAAATCGTTTGCAAGATGCCATGCCCAACCACAGGTAGCTTGGCCACCAAAATCCAGGACCCTCAGACGGCGCTTTCCAGTATTTCTGCTGGCCTTCAGAGGCAACGTTGCCATGGAAAGTCGTTTTGCAGCCGGGCTCGAAAGAAGACTACCGCCATTCAGAAATCGCATTGCATCGATAGCCCACATCGACTGCCATAGCTGGGCAAGCACCATTTGTTCCTTTTCAACTTTACCAAACATTGCTTGATCGGCTAAAATCCCTGCGGCTACAGATTTGCGCGGGGACTGCGAAAATGGTCCCTTGTAACCTGGTCGTTCCGGTTTGACCAACTCAAACTTCCCGGTCAATGCATCGATGTGCTTGTCCCTTAGGCCAAGCCGCACAGATTGTACGGCGTCAAAACGGATGTTGCTGTGAAGAAAAATGTCACTCGAACAGCATTGGCGGAGAATGAACTGGAACCCTTGCCAGTAAATTGAGTCCATGTTGGCACGTGCGGGAGGAGTTGATGAGGCGGCGGACTCCTGTACAACTTCGGAGAATCGTACACATTTTCGCGGAGGTGAATCTGTCGACGACGACACTGGGCGTTTCTCCGCATCAGGAGTCACAGTCTCCTTGTTTGTCTCGTTGACCGGGTTGGATACACTCAGTGCCGAGAGGTATGCTTGCTGGGCAGCAAGCCACACACTCGTCCGATCAAGGTTGGAGACCGCCTGTCGTTTCAATTCCTCATCGTACGCCTCGTCATATTCATAGGCAACCTCAGTCCTATTGAGCTCCTGCACAGGGCTCTTGCTGTCAAACGATGCACTACGGCCATGGTTCGAGTTGCTGATCCTCACTGCGGTTACCGGAACAGCAGTGGGCTGGTCATCAGTCCAACCCTCTTCCGGTAGCTCCACAATCTGTTCGACAATTTGGCCGCCGTCCCGGCCCCAGGGCAGGTCATAGAAGCGCGCAGCAACTGCTGATGTTGGCGGATTTGTCGCACTGGGCAACGACCATGTATGACGAGACCTGGGATCCAAAGAAGAGAAGAAGCCTCCCGGAGAAGGTATGCTGAGACCCGTGAAGCTGTAGCCAGACAGCTCGGAATGTGGTGTGGTTCCCTCTCTTCTTTGGCTGGGATCTTGTGCAGAGAGTTGCCATATTTCGTCATTGGTCTCCGAAGTCTCAGACCATGGCTCGGGAGTGCCTCCTAGTGGAATATGTTCGAGCGTTGCAAGCGCATCTGGTGGAAGCATAACTCCATCGAGATCAGGGCTGGGTGGTTGAGTGGTGTTGTCGATGTGTGGCTGTGTATCTGCAGTCGGTAACCTTCCTTCGGGCCGGGAAGGAATATCGGGAAACCTGTTGAGAAGTGGATTCCAATCTTCACTCGAGGCTTCTATTGCACGTTCTTCTTCAGCCGCAAGGCCCGTACTCGACCCCCCGGCACTACTGGGCACGTCGGAATCGTTGCATACGCGTATGACCCCGTCCTCCCAGTCAGCATCGGGAAGAGGCCGCAAATCCGGCGTAGCAGGTGCACTCAGATTTGAAATCTGGTCCGAGGACATGCTCCCGTCTAGTGAAGGTGGTGCATGTAATGCAGGGACATGGCCAGGAAGCAACGACAACGCTGCAGGTGACACTGGGATCTTTGGGGGTGGTGTCGGTGGCACCGGGGAGCTCTTGTGAGGGTTGGTAACTGACGGCCACAGAGCTGAAGCCGGTATTGTGATGCTCGGGTATCGATTTCGGCTGTTTGTGGAGTAAGTCGAGCTCCTGATGGAGGGCGCCATCAGGCTACTAGGCCTACTCTCTGTCAATGATGGACATGACTCATCATCGGTCACATCGTATAGGCTATCAAATGTTTCTAGTCCCCGCTGCCACTCGTCGTCGGAGCATGACGAAGAGGTTGAGTGTGATGAGACGGGGGTTGATAGGCGTTTCGCAGTTTCGGGAGAGAAGGACATGGCAATCTTGATCGAGTGCAAGCTTTCTCTGGAGCTTTTATTGCTCTTCTGATTCGGTCCATCGGGAGAAGGCTCAATTGCTTCGAATATAGTATTAAGTTGTGGTTTGCGGGCCAGCCGCAATGGCGAATCCAACGTCGCAGCCTGGCGGTTGTAGTCTGCCATGGTGATTCCAGATCACTTGTTGATGAAATGAGTGAGTGTACAAGCACAATAAAATCAGAAAAGAACAAGTAATTAGTAGTTTTAAAAAGTACGAATCGTTCCTGATCTCTTTCCGCGAGAGAGAAAAAAAAAGGCGATCTCAGACAATATGATCACGAGCGCCGAAGATCGTAAGGGTATCCTGTTAGCATGATGTATCCGGTCAACGGATGGGGTCTTTGTCCAGCAAAGAGAGCGTATGAGTATTAAGCAGCGACCAGGACACCAAAAGATCGGTAGAGACCAGGACAACGATAAACAGAAGCGAAAAGAAAAGAAGAAAGTTGGACGATGAAGCACTGACAGTTCAAGATGCTCGCGCCGCGGGGGGGGGGGGACAACAATAGACTTATAAAAAGGACATCTGCGGGTGGATGATCTCACCCTTGGCGTTCCCTGCACCAGATAGACGAACGACTACTGCAATAGCGCAAGGTCAGGGAGGAGGTCGTATAACGTCGATTGGTGGATGCTGGCATCCTCGTGAGCAGTCGGCGCGAACTTGTATACATTTTCTCTGGTTGAGTGAACGAAACCACAAGAGAGCATCCAATGAGATGAACCAAAAGGGTGGACTTTCTGGTGATCACCCCGGCATGAACGGTGATTTGGTCCCTGCTGCATCCCCAGACACATCTCCACGCTGTCGACGGCCAGAGATTGGACAACTTGTAAGCGCCGGGTTCTATCTTTAGAACGAGGACGAGGCGCTAGTGCATGCGAGTCCGGTCTATCACATCGCCCATCACAGCAGATGTCTTGGCACCACTGGCCTCGCCAGTTGATTACCAAGAAAGGAGACAGAGGGCTGGTGTTGGCGAGAAAGGTGTGGCTCGATGTGATGCTGAATGTGGAAGAGGGAGAGCAAGAGAAAGTGCTATTTGGTGTTGTTGACGTTCTGCTTGGCTCTTGCTCGCTCTTCTCGGCAAGTGCCTGCCCATATCCCGCTAGCCAATAATGACTTAGCGTATTATGGTTGTGTGTTACTCTAAATAGCATAGGCGCTGCTTGGGTGCTTCGTTTTAACCACAGAACCAAACCAGACTGCTTCGCACGAGTTAACAAGTACACCTATTGACTAGTCTTAGTAGTGGGTGCCCATGCCCACATCTGCATTATCAGTTCATCCCGTTTCTACAATATTCTTGTAAGATGATCCCGGCATCAGTCATGATGTGCCAAAACTGCTCAGGCGCAGTTTCTTGTGACGGTACATCTACTTCTACGCACAGTAAGGAAGATCTTCAGGGCCTATATTCACATGCTTCAGATTCTGTCGTCTAGATATAGTTCCAGAGAGGAACCAAATCTCCTTGTTATAGTGACAAGCCACTGCGATCAGAGACACCTATTCCTCCGACTACTTCTACAAGCCCTAACAGTCAAGACTGACAGTAGTCTCTTCACAACCACTCAACCTATCTTGATTTAGATTTTAACCCACCGCAGGCCAGACGACAACTTTGGTAACCGTGTTGCCATGTAGCTAACATCAGGACACTTAATCTCGCAATCCCCCTTTCACGCTGCAGGCGGCGATAACGGAGTAGAGCAGCTCAAGTCTGCCAACTTCGAGCCCGCATTGTAGCTATCCGGAGATAGAAACATGGGCAAGGTCTACTAAACGCTGTAGAATGTCGAGCACCTAGTTCTTGAGTCAAGGTACAGATACCAAGCATAACTCAATTTTAGCAAGGAGCTACAGTTCTATTTTGGTTGTCGAGGCTCGATTCAATGGCGGGGTGGTCATGTGATATCGCATTAAACAGCGGTGACGTCGGGCTGCAGCTTGGATCGGACCTCAACAACAAATAAACTGATCAACATCGCTCAGGATAATTGCTGCTCGACCTGTCACTCATTTTTTCATTTCCTCTCTTGAAAGCATCGCAATCATATATAAACCGCTGGCTTCACTTCAGAGGAGGTAGATACCACAGCTGATCGGTCGACCTTCCCCGCCATGTCTCCGCCTGCAATCATTGCCCCCTCCATCCTCAGCGCCGACTTTGCAAAGCTGGGCGCAGAATGCGCAGACACAATCAGCCGCGGAGCTGACTGGCTCCATGTCGACATTATGGATGGTCATTTTGTCCCCAACATGACCTTTGGCGCCCCCGTTGTGACCAAGATTCGCTCGCACGTCCCAAAGCCCACGACGCCGGGAGAGCGGGGTACGTTTGACTGCCATATGATGATTGCTGAGGTATGTATGGTCATATTGTTGGGACCTTAACCTTTTTGAAAAATTTTATGTCTCTATCTTGTCCTGGCCCGCCTAGAAAAGCCGTTTTTAGAAACGGGTCGGTGTGGTTTCACCCGTGTTTGTTGCGTTCGCCGGAGCACACCCGTCCAGTGGGATGTGCCGAGGCGATGACGATCAACGGGCGATCACTGCTCGTTCGTCGCACAGCATTGTTGCTGGACACGAGTCATGATCTATGGTTCATCGAAGCTACCCAACTCTCCCAATCATACTTCCTCCCGTGTGCTGTATTTTGGCTACGTCCTTCTCGTGCCGGTTTCCTACCACGCACTGAGGTCTCGGGTCAGACACCAACTTTGACAAGTTGCTAACACATATTCCGAATAGCCTCAGAAATGGGTCTCCGACTTCAAGGCGGCCGGCTGCGATCTGTACTGCTTCCACTACGAAGCCGCCGTTTCGTCGACAGCGGCCAAGGAACCGGCCGATAAGCAGACTACTCGAAACACCTCTCCGCGCGAGCTCATCCGTTACATCCACGAGCAGGGCATGAAGGCCGGCATTGCCATCAAGCCGGACACGCCGGTGGACGTTCTCTGGGACATATTGGAGAACAAGGAAGAGATTGAACGGCCAGATGTAAGCCCCTTTCGGTAGGGGTCTGTACTGCGCAATACTGACAGGTTGGGAAAACAACAGATGGTGCTCGTGATGACAGTTCACCCTGGGTTCGGCGGTCAGAAATTCATGGCTTCGGAACTACCCAAGGTGACGGCACTTCGGAAGAGATACCCGGATCTCAACATCGAAGTCGATGGGGGTCTGGGATTGGGCACTATTGACCAGGCGGCAGATGCTGGTGCTAATGTGATTGTTGCTGGATCGGCAGTATTTGGTGCCCAAGACCCTAAGGAGGTCATCAGTAAATTGAGGGAAGCCGTCGACGCGAGACGGCGTTGACTCGCAGCGGCTCAACCGGCGCTTTTATAGATCCGAGCAGTAGTATTACAAGACTATACATATGTAATTAAAACCAGGTTACTTGACTTGACTCAATCAATGTAAACGGACTGCATCCTGCAGGCTAATGCTATTTGACAAATCAAACAACCGAGTAAAGCACCCATGCTATACGCACCACAGAATCCATCGACAACCTACAGCAAACCGTAACATCAAGCAGAAGGTCCTTGGTATCATTTATTACAGACATCCCAAACCGTTGCCTTCAACATAGTGTGAGGCTCATGTAAATCAACACACGCGCAAATTGAAACTAAACTGGCCGAACAACCCTCAGAGTATATCAGCCAAGAAAAGGAGGGAAAAAAAAGAAGCAAGCACCTATCAGTGTCAAGTCTAGTCTTCAGTGTTAACACCGGCCTTGCTGGCATTAGGGTCTTGTTTCTGTGGAGCCGTGTCTTCTTCCTCCTGCTTCTCTGCAACGACTGGAGGTTCGCCTTTCTCTTCTCTGCCGTCTTCAGCCGCTTCATTTTCCCCAACTTCTTTTGCGGGTTCAGCGGAAACAGCCGTTTCCTCATCATTCTCTACATCTTCGTCGATAGTCTGTGATTGTAGTTTGGCGGCATCTCTCCTCAATGCCTGGAGATCACCATCTTCGGGCGCTTCGGTTACGGACTCTCTAATCTCTTTGCGCACCTGCTCCTGTTCGTCCTTGTTTGTCACTGAGACGATAGAGCCACGGTGATGGTCAATCAGGCCCAGGGCTTCGGCATTCTCGGCTCGGAAATTAGCAGTCGACACAGCGGCAGTTTCGTCAGCAAGGGAGGGGCGCTTTTGCGGCGGCACGATTTCTGGAGCGACAGATAAACGCCGACCTTCTGGTGGCTGCGGCGTTGACGACTCTCTCTTCTCCTCATCCGATGCGGTCCTCGGGTCACTAGGTTTCGCTTCAGCTGCAGTATCTGGCTTTGGCGCCGCATCGCCCGCGGATCCGCTATCTTTGGCGGCGGTTTCTTCTTTCGTTGACGCAGTTGGGCTTTCCCCTGCTGTTGTCGAGGGCTTTGGGCTGAGATTTTGCTGGTTTTTCTGCTTAGCTCTGGCAGCAGCTTCCTCACCTGCCAATCGCAGAGCCAAAGTTCGCTGTCCTTCTTTGGTCTCTGTGACGGGAGGATTCTGGATCTGGACATGCGGGGTGCCGCTCTTCGGCGTCGAGGCTGTCGAAGCCGGTTTAGGAGTCTCGACAGCAGGTGCGGCGGGCTTGGTCTCTGTGGTCGTCGTTGCGGGGGCGGCAGAGATGTCGTCTGGATCGGTGACTGCACCGATCTGCATCTTGAGTTCACCGTATTCGTTCCATTCTTCGATTTGCTCCAGGTCCTTTTGATGCGAGGGCTCGGCATTTAGTGATATGGCTTCCTTTCACGTTCCAAGCAAACCACTTACCCCGATTATTGTGCGGTACTTGACCAGGCCCGGCAGTTTGCGGCCTTTGGAATACCGGCCCCATAGCCTGCGGGCAGCGTCGTCGGTAGCCACATCAATTGCGCGGAAGGGAATCTTGTTAGCCTTAAGGATGGTCTCCAGTCGGGAGGTTGCCGTGATAATGTGAGACGACCCCGCCGTCAGCGAGGTGTACAGATAGAGTGTGTTGTCAGGCGCAGCCATGATTCCGTAGTGGGAGGTGCTGCCCTGCTTGCTTGCCCCCTTGGTGTGAGTGCGGGGTTGGGACTGGTGCTCGATTAACCTTACGGCTGGTCGAGAATACAGGACTCGGCCACAGGAGAAGAGTAGGCGCGCTGAGAAGTCAAAGCAGGACGTCCAATTTCTTCTGTTCTTCGGGAAGAAAGGAAAATTATGGTGACTTGGGAGTACGTTCAGAAGTTGGGAAACGAGGAAATGACTGAAGAGGAGAGGGGGGATCACGTGTAGTTGGTTAAGGATCAACTTCCCCGCCTGCACCTGATCTGTCAAATGATTCAATACCAAATGCAAACGGAATGAAAAGACGAGCCACTGTCTGTTTCCAGAAGACTGAAAGGAATGGTACTCTGCGAGGCTGGATTTGAACGGAAGTAATTGGCGTGGGCGAAAGAAAAATAATATTCAAGAGCAGGAAGCTTGAAGGTTAAATTAGAGGGAGGCGGCGCGCCTGGTAACAGTCCAAAAAAGGCGTCATCAGTGGAGCTGCCGACCGTGGAGGCAACTGACGTCAGTCGCGGTTCTCTTTCATCATGGCATCGGCTAAGGAGTATTGTATAATCCTGAGATTTTATCTTTGCGTTCTATTGGAAGTTTGGTCGTCCGCAAGAAAGTGAATGTTATGAGCTACTTGTGGTGTATAATCACGACGGAGGCTCTATTACATATATATAAATGATCGCTTCACTGGGTTCTGTGACGACCTACTACACCGTAGAATTTTGTACCTATAAATCAAAATTTGGTCCAACTCCATGTTGAAGGTATAATGTACAGTTGCATCATGGAGCGCAAGGCTGATCAGCATGTTGCATGCCAACGGTGGCTCTTGTTCTAGCTGTTGATACATGGATGTATGGCTGGACCCTTAAGAAGGTAATAGATCATTTCAGTGTTGAGATCAGAAGTCTACATGTGATTTATACTGTTGTCGCATCAATATACACACAGGATATACAGCCACCTAGACACAAAGCTCAATCCGACCAGTCTAGTAGTAAGCATACTGATAATCCGGCTTCCCCTTACTAGACGCCCTCATCTTGGACCGCGGGCGCGAGTTGGCCAGTCGTTTCGAGGCACTACCACTACTGCGACTGCGCGACTTGGACGCCGTGGGCCGCCGTCGCGGGCGACCGCCCTGCGCGCGCGCCACACGTGTGCGGCCTCGCTCATCCAGGCTCTGCGTGTGCGGATCATCGCGTGATTTGGACGAGGGTGACTGTCGCTCGACACTGCGAAAGGCCGCCTCGGACGGCTGGTTGAAGTCTCCGGGATGCGGCGATTTCATCTTTCGGAGAGAAGGTTCAGTCGGAGCTGACGATTCGACCTATGCAAGGGTTCGGGCGGTGAGAACAAAGTCCGTGACAAGAAGGGTTCGAGATTTCGAGATTCCAGCAGGGAGATGCTAGCCCAGCTGTCCGTCAGATGTACATGCTTTTATATTCTTCACCGCCAGCGAAGGACCAGTCCAGCGTTGCGATCAAGGTTCCGTCATAAGGCGAATACTAGACAATGCCACCGTAAGAAACGCCACTCGACTGTCCTGCAAAGACTGGAACTGGGAATATACGGTCCCAACCTTGTTTGGCTCCATGGGTATAGGCGCTGATGGGTACCCGGTTTTTAAACCTACGACTGAAGACGAGACCATGGGGCAAACAGTGAGTAATGCCTATTAATAACTATGGTGTTTTTGTGTCGCGGAACGGTGCTCGGTTCTACCAAGAAAACTCCCGCAACGAATCCAATGTCGTGACAAAAGAGACAAAGAGAGGTAGTACACAGAGGTGCAAACAGGCGCATCGGCTCAACAGCAATCAAAAAGTCGGCTGGCGAATTTGAAAGTACTATCTGTCGAGATCGATAACAAAACCTAAAACAGCAGCAAAAAAAGAAGATTGTGGTAGGGTTGGCGAACATGAGTCTGGCGCTCTCACGACAGAAGATGCCAGTGTCTGTCGGATCGACTCGTCGAAACAAGATGCAGAGGCGAAGCAACGGGAAAGCGGAGTAAACAAAGACGTTAGTGAGGTTGTCATGTCAGAAAGAATGGTTGTACTGTAACGCCCGACGCGAAACGACTCCGTCTAGCAGCCTTCGCAGCATTCAATGCATTCGAAGCAGCATTCGCAGGTTTCCTCGCAGAGGAAGCAGCAGCACAGGGTGGCGAGGCTGCACAATACAGCAAGTCAGCATTCCAAAACTTCTTGTCGCGGCCACACTCTCGGAGACTGTTCTCAAAAGTTCACATACCAAGCGCCCAGGCACCCTCGGTCCTTGCCGCCACGCTGCTGTTCCGGATACTGTTGAGGCTACCAAATTGCTCTAGTCAGCGGCGCAATTGTTACTAGCATGCAGTTGACAGCACTCAGAAACTCACTGGTTGGTAGCCAGGCTGTTGCGTGGGAGCGTATGGTTGCTGGTATCCTTGGGGCGGATATCCTTGTTGCGGGTATCCTTGGTACCTGGGCATGCAGTCAGTTGACACCGGATCGACCGGAAATGGAAGACCATCAACATACGCTGGCTGAGGGTATCCGGGCCCGCCGCCATATTGCTGAGGGTGGCCTTCGGGGGCACCACCGTAGTAGCTTGCATTCGACATGGTGGCCGGCGTTTTTAGATTGCGTGGACCTTAGCTAGGGAATAATCTGTGGGAAGAGGAAATCACGGATCAGCGATGCTTCGGCAAAGGCAATATGGATGGCTGAGGCGGAAACAGCGAGACAACTGACCGATTAGTCGGGAAAGCGAGTCTTCACAGGACCGTCACTATCGATAGGGAGCTGTATTGGGCAAGCGAGTGAACGAGAGTGAGAGCGAGACTGGTGGAGAGTAGGAGAGAAGAGAGGAGAGAAGACGAAGAGCGCCCGGTTGGAGGTGACACAGGTGACAGACCGAGCACTAGTCTCGCGGCTGCTCAGCTGGCCGCACCGTAATTGGGCCAGCGCCGAGAACCGTGCCAAGGCCCGGATCGGCCAATCGGCCCGCGGGGGGGTGAAACGATCCATGTCTCGCCTGGGTCGACAAGGCCAGCATTTAGAACACCACGTCCCCCGTTCAGGATAACTTTGGCTAGTAACCACGATCGTAACTGGTCTTCAGAATTGGAAGCTACTCCTCTGTGTGTCCCCAGACTGTAGTACAACTGCGCCACAAGCAAGGCAGCGGTGTCGCGGTGGGGCTTGTTGAATGCTGCCGCGCAAGCAATCGTGGCGTTTACGAGGCTTGCGAGCCGAGAACCAGCCGGCAGCTAGCAATCAGCTACCTGTATTTGTTAGTCCGGACAGTGGTATCCTGGGCATACGCTGTGCTCCAGCGAGTGCCTTTTCCGAGTACGCAGCCCGAGCTCCGCCCAGTGCGAGTTTGCCCAGTCGACGGGGCGCCTAACGACGTAGCGAAGTTACGTACAGAGTATGTACATGCTGTGCTGGATCAAAGGGCTGTGGAGACGACCTCACCGTCCGCATTCTGGCGGTCACCCACCGCTCCTAAAGGGTAGAGTACCGAAGCCACCTTGGCTAGATATTACGGTGAACGGTGCACGGTGGCGCTGTGGCTGGGCTGCCTCGTGTCACCTGTGGCGTTGGCTCTTTCGTGATCACGAAGCCACTGAATCAGTGCGAATCGCAACAAAAGAGAAGGCATCATCACCCATCAAATATTGAACAAAGTCGAATTACCCGCGTCGTCTAGAGACAATATAAAAGCAAAAATATGTACACAACCAGTAAAACAACGGTCATTATATCAATGGACACTAGAATCGTGAAAAGTGCACAGTAAGCAAGATAGGAGAAGGATAACAATATAGAAAACAAGGATGTTGATCAGAAAGAAAAAACCTGTTTCCCCATTCAAGTAATGAAAAACAGAACGTCGGAATATATATCAAGAAAAGAGATAAGAAAACAAGTGTGAGAATAAAGGTAACGGCAAGACCGAAAAGAAAAAAAAATAAAAATAAAAATAAAAATAAAAATAAAAATAAATAAAAATGAAAATGAGAATAAAAATACCAATAAAGAAACAATAAAAATATTACAACTTATATGGCGGTCTGTACGAGGAATGGGTCGTCTACCGTCAAGGGCTGGGAGAGGTAGTAGTGACTCTCCAGAGACGGGGCGAGGCTCATCTCTGGCAGAGAACCAGCGGCCATCTCGAACCCGTCACCCATGCCCAGGCCCGCATCAAACTTGAGCGGCGACATACTGACTTCGCCCAGTCCCGGGGAGCCATTTTCTGGCTGAGCAGCGGCAGCCGGCGGGATCATATCAGAGGCGAGTTCGGGAGGAACCTCTTCGCCTAGCAAGTACTGAGCATTATCAAGCACAACCTCCTCCTTCTGCTCCATCCAATGCTTCAGTACGTCCATGGGCGGAAGGTTTCCACCGCCCTTGCCTCCGCGCTTCTCGCTGTCTTTGCCGCGACCGCCACGGCCGCGCTGGCAAGGGTTGAAATGGGTCCTCCGTAGATGCGCTGCCGCATTGTAGTTGGCCCCATACCGCTTGCCATTACGGCACGCTTTGCAGTTCGCCAGAAATGTCTTGTCCGGAGAAATGTCAACGCAAACCCAGACTTTGCGCACCACCGCATGGACGCGCTCGATATGGCGGCGCAGCTCATGCTCCCCGTGGAAACCTTCGGGCTGGTCAGTGCAGAGGTGGCAATAGGTCTTGGGTCGCGGAGGCCGCTGAAAGGAAGCTTTAGGGATGGCCGCCACCTCTTTCGAGGTTCCATCTTCCGATGAGATGCGGATCATCCGATGCTGGCTGGTTTCGACAGTCGGCACGCTGTTCTTGTTAGAAGATACTTTGGGCGCAATCGGCCGAGCACCCTGAACCACTTGTTCTGAGGTGCGTCGCACAGTCCGGGACTGTGGAAACGTAGTAAGAACATCCGAGGCATTGCTCTCGGTAGAAAAAGAAACCTTCATCTCCTGTGCTGCAGCAGATGAAGGGGATTGCGAAATGGGAAAAGATACAGGATTTGGGGCAGAAGACGACAAAGGAATAGAAAGCGAGGAAGACGACGACGACGACGACGAAGAAGAAAAAGAACTGGAAGGAATTGGCACATGATCCATGTGGCCAACAGAAGGAACAGAAGGAAAACCTACGTCCTTGGAGGACGTAAGGTTTAGATAATCAGAAAAAGAAAAAGTGGAAAGTTGCTCTGGATTCGACTCCGGAGAGTCGAATCTGACCATCCCTAATCCTCCGCATATGGAATCTGCTGTTGTACTACGGCTCATTTCAGTGGCTTGAAAGGGGGGAACTGTCAATTGGTCCGAGGACGCCGAGCCCGCGAACGGGAGGGTCTGCTGCATTTGCTCCCGAGAGAGCTGATGCTGTGGCATGACTAGATTCTGGTGGGATCCCATTGACGAGTCAAAGTCAGAGGGGATGGGCAGAGTGAAATCTGAGCTACCTTGACCAGGGAAATCTTCCACGCACTGTTGTGCGTATTCTGATGGCGAGTATTCGTTCACGTTCAAGCTGTGAACGTACGAGACTGGGCCCGAGGACTGTCGCCGAGCTCCTGGCTCGGTCGATGTCCGCTGTTGCGTCGAAGGGATCTGTTGGCTCTGTGAACGCACCATGGGGACGGGACGACCGGATAGCTTGTAAACAAGATCAGCCTGTTGGTTGCTTGCCGACTGCCGCCGCATCATGAAAGAGGAGCTCGTCGCGGTGGATGGATCCAGAGGGACGGAGGTGCCAGTTTGCTTGATCGCAGGGGCACTTTTCGACTCCGGAGTCTGTCAAGTGTCAACCAATAAACCGCCAGGATTGAATGGGGACGAGACGAAGCGGCTGAAAGGGTGGGAGACGGAAACATGCTCGCACAGATGGAATGAATAGACATACGGTGGCACGTCTCTTTGCAGGAGTAGAAATCCCAGGGACGGTTCGGGGGGTGTCTTGGCGAGGCCGCTTGCCCAATACTTCCGATGGTCCAGGGTCGGCAGAGTTGGTTTTGTCGTGATGCTCGGCCGAGGTGTTATCGGTGATGAACTGGCTGAGTCGGTGAGTCCAGAGACGATTCCGTTCCGCTTCCGTCAGGTGTTGGTGTTTGCTCCAGAAGACGTCGCGATAGCCCGAGACAGCCCGTGTGAAAAGAGCGTCGTCAGAAGTAGAGACAGCCATGGCATGGGACGTATCGCTCTCTATGTATCGTGTTCTCTCCTGGCGTGCTTGATGGCGTTCCGGTGGTGGGAGAGGCTGGGGAATCAGTGCCAGATTGTTAATGAGGGAGTTTCAACTGGATAAGAGGGATTTGGGGTTGCTGAATATGGGCGCGAAAGGTCAGTCAGTCCAGTCAGCGCACAGTGAACGAGTAGACGAGGATGTGTTTGCCCAGCGTGCAGAACCAGGACTGATATAGAGACAAGATAGTGAACTCACCGCTGATGGAGGTTCTAGTGGGGTTCGAAATGGCGGTGGGAACACAGGTGATCAAGTCGATGGGATGGGATGGTCGGTATAGGTTCGTATTGTGACGGTAGTAATGATGATAATAAGGGATAATGGCAATAGGAGGAAGTGATAGGAAAACAAGGGCAGTAAGTAGTGAGCTGATATTGAGAACGATGAGGCTAGAGAAAAGGAAAACACGATGACGGCCGGGAGATAATTAACGCAGGACCAGGTGGGAGTGATCAGCAGGAGAGACACCGGGAGGGAGGGCTTGGACGGCACGACGTTTTCGAGATGCCCGGAGAGGTAGAATCGCATTGCACCATTCGACCACGGGCTGGGCCCAGCTAGCAGGAACTCAACCGGGCTCAGCAGCAGGCCTGGCGATGGAGCCAGTTTGGGGTGCCAAGGTGGTGTGTGGGCGGTCTCAAACCGGCCGAGGCACAAACTTGCTAACCGGGTTAGTGTGCTCAGCGTGCTCGACGTGGTGGTGAGAGGTGAGACGGTGAGAGAGCCAGAGAGGGAGACTGAGTTGTTGCTGGAGGAGGAGGCAGCAAAAGTGAGGCAGCGAACCGGATGCGCGACTCTCGGGGCCGGGCCATCCACATCATTTGGGAAGGTGCAGCCCGCGCCGCTAGTTGCGCGCCGGCAGGCGCTACCTTCCCCTTTTGGAGCTGCTCGTGACCTTTGGGGGCTTTACCATACGCAGCATAGTCTGTCTTGGTGTTCTGTCTCGCCTTCTCTCTCTCTCTCTTGCTCTCTCCCCTACTGACTCGCCAGCTCCCAGTCTCGCTCCACACGTTGACTGGCTTCAGGGAAACCATGGCTGTTATGCAGTAGTGGACGAGGTGCTCAGTCCCTAACAGCCACTGGTAGCCGGGTTGGCAATCACTAAACACAAATCTTGGCCGGGTCTCTAAGTCCTCGCTGTGGTGACCACCCACACGAGCCACTGTAACTAAGTATTAGCCCATCACTAATTCGTGTCCTCGTCCATTGTTGCAGGTTTTCGGGCATTGCTGGGGCACCTCTTCGGGGGGGGTGAGGGAGAGGCGCGCGCGAGCCCTGCGCACTCATCACAAAGTGATAACAGTTCATGGCAGTCCTTAGCTGCGTTTGCCCAGGGATATTACTACGTATCTCACGGAGACCCGACAACAATCTCCTCATCCCGTATAGCGCAGCGCAAAGACTACGTACTACGTAGTCTTGCTTCCATGGTACGGCCGTCGAGGTCGTCACCCCCGGCTTTGAGGAACGATGGACTGCGTCGGGCATCTGAAAAGAGTAGTTCCAGCCGGATAATTCGTAAGGGACAAAGACTTATATTGGCTCTCCGTATTTTTTTTTTTTTTTTTTTTTTTTTTTTTTTTTTTTTTTNGATGAAATACTCACTTTAGTTGCCGTCGACAACGGCCGGGTTGTCTCAACAATGTCGACGCGCAGTCAGGCAGCCAAAGAGCCACCATCCTTGAGGCATCCCATGCCCAACCGCCCCTCCCTTTCTTCATGGCCAAGCTAGATCGCTGGTCATGGTCCCTGGCAGCGATTCGCCGTCCATCGCCCGATGCTGGGCTGGGCCGATCAGCGCGTTCTAGATCTATCGATCGTCATGGTCAGATGGCTTCTCAGTCCTGCCCGTTCGCTGTCCAACAGGTGCAAGCCTGCCATACTGCCATAGGCAAGTAGGTAAGTTATAACAGGAGTACGTCATTTGCCCCGCGCAGAACGAAAGTGAGTTTACCGCTCAATATAGATCGCTGATTTCCCGGTATATCCTGCTGTTGGCAGTTGATGTCTCTACCGCGCGGAACGCAATCCAGCATCGGCTCATCTCATTGATCTCATCGAAGAATGGTGAGGGAGTGGGCCTTGGGCCGCCATAATCCGCGCCGGCCCGTCGCGCGCCAGAACCAATATAACCACTTTCCCTTCGAGTCGTTCCCAAGGGCTGATGTGATTGGGCAAATTTTCAATAAGTTCCTCTTGGCATTTCGCTAACCAGGAACTAATCAGCGCATTTCAGATGGGTTGCCAACTTCGATGGAGGACCCGGGTCCGATTGCAGTGGCTCGCTTCAATAGTCATAGGCCCTATTATAGGCTCTACTGATGATTTGCCATAATAGTTATAATATTATTATTGATAGTTTTTTTCTTATTTGGAAATATGACAACAGTGTCTGGTTGGAGGGGATCCGGTACGCTCAAATGTCTGAAGAGTCTGCGAAGGGAAAAGATGACAAAATGTCAACTATTGTCGGGCTTGAACTAGCTGGTCGAAAAGTAGTTCGCTATGAGCATGCCACACAATGTTTTCATCCGTGTCATCATCATTTTTGGCGGCTCCTGCGGGACAAGAATGACGCGGGATAGAACTAGAGGGTGGGATGGCCTTGGGCTGGCTCCAAGCCTCACAGAAGCTCACCCAGTTCACCCAGCTCACCAGCCTCTGCAGCCACGTCTCCAGATCTAATTCGGTCTCGGGGTGCGGGCAGAACACCCACATTCGTTAGTAGATCAATTACCGATCTCATCGGGCAATGGAAATCGGTGTCATCGTATACTTCGGGAATTGTTGAGAGTGCTCGGGGTTTTGGACTCTAGACACCGGCATGGGATGTGCTCTTCCAAGCAGTATAACATTAAATGTATTACACGTACACGTACCCGATCGCTTGTTCCGATGCAGTGAAGATAGATAATTATATCAAATTGAGTCGATAACAACTGTCTGTGAACTAAGTATGCGCTGGTGTGAGGCCCTGGACGGAGAGTTGATAATGAATCACTCGAATTTTTCGAGATCCTTATGGATGAGAGAAAACATTATTGAGGCGCTGTTTAGTACTGAAGACAAACAGTCTGATGATGGCCTGTAGCACGGTCAGGGACCATTCCTACCATCAATGTACCCGACGACGTGAGTATAATGTAAACACAAAGGCGACGGTCGCAGATTCCACCTCGCTTGAATAGAATTGAGCCACGGCCAACGAGCTCGAGCTCTATAACAGAGACAAGGTAGGCATCCTAATCAATAAAGTGTCAAGTGTCCAGAAGGAGGATGTGTGATTTGTTTCAGTGTTGTTTCAAGGTGCAACGTGTGTCACGTAAAAGTGCAACTCGGTGGGTCATGGTACGCTAGTCCCTTTAGGAAACATCACGTGCAGATCACATGCCCGCGCTCTCCGGGTTACATTCATAATCAAGTAGTTGACCTACTAAATATGGGACTGCCCATAGTCGAAGCAACACCACGACCATGGGGACGCAATGGTTGATCTATTCGGGTAAATGGCAGTGCAAGGTGGAGGCGGAGGATGCATCTGCCTATGGCTTGGTGTTGATGGAACGGCTAGGGTATAAATGAAGCTCACGTTCCGTTAAGACGACGGTTGTGTTCCTGGCATCGGTAGAGTTGGAGAAAACACACAAGAAAGCAAAATGAAGTCCCTCATTGTCGCTGCCGTCTCTCTCGCGCTCTTTGGATCGGCCTCGCTTGCCGACCCTACCGTCTATCTGATCCGGCACGGCGAGAAGCCTGACGACGACGGCACCGGACTCAGTTCAGCCGGAGAGCAACGCGCTCAATGTTTGCGCAATGTCTTTGGTGCCTCGTCCAACTACAACATTGGTTATATCCTGGCGCAAGCCTACGAGTCAGGTATTTTGGGTCCTTGCCCGTGTCAACAGCAGCAGACAGCGGCAATCTCTTCGTATGCTGAGTACTGACCTGTTGCGAAGATGGCCATCGGGAACGCCCATATGACACGGTCAAGCCCCTCGCCGATGATCTCGGGCTGACCGTTGACACCTCTTGCGACCGCGACGATCCGAAATGCGTCAAAGATGCGGTGAAAGACTACGACGGGGACGGCAACATTCTGATCTGCTGGGAGCACAAGAAGCTGACGGATATTGTGGACAAGCTGGGCGATGATGATGCCCCCGACTATGATGATGACAGGTACGGCTGCGATTGCTCTTGCGTTCTTTGCTTTCCCCACTTACTTTCCTCTTCCTCACTTATATCTTCGTTGGTGCCTGTTTCAGACTGACAAGCTGCCTAGGTTCGATATCATCTGGACGGACCCGGCCCCGTACGACAGCATCACGGCCAAGACCAGTGAGGAATGTCCCGGGCTGGACGATTAAGCATGAAATCATTCCCTTGCCGTGATTTCCGGGTACCACATCCCAAAGTAGAGAAAATGAAATACTAGAATCAGTCTATTTACGTACGTAGCAGCCGCAACCCGGGGAGTTTAACCGTATCCACCGAGGCGTCTATAACCCGGCACTCGTTAAGGGTCTACAGCCATTGACCACAATCAAAGATCCTGATCTATGCACGCGATGCCGGATGGGGCTGGCGATGCAGCCGGGCAAATCATTATTGATCATGTCCGCACCGGCAATTGATGTTCATTTCCGGTCATCCGGCTCCAGCTGGCACCAGCGAATGGCGGCAGGGGAAAGCCTCCGACAGGGGGAGAAAACCATTGTCTCTCTATGCTTTCTCCTCGGTCTCGCTGCATCTCTGTAGTGATGCCCTTCCTTCGGGAGATAAGCTTAAATCCTAACATGTTTCCACTGTTAGTATGTTGCCACGTCTCCGAACCATGTCTCTGAACTCTCCTCAGGGGGCAATTTATGTCATCGTTTTGATCTTGCCTGTTGCAGCTGGGCAACAGAAGAGGGTGTCACAAACCTAGCGAATATCCAATCTTTTGCCCCCCCCCCTCCCCCCCCGGGCGCCTTGTGCTCTTCAGCAGTCAATACGGGGGAGTTTTGACTGCTTGGTACGTCGCACAAGGCGCGCAGATCGTCACTTTTGCCGGGCACTGAAGAGCACGAGTGAGCGCTAAGCTCCGGTTAGCTGCCACCGCCAGGAGCAGGGCTCCTTGATTTTCGCCCGCCATGGGTTACTGGAGGGCAAAAATAGCCCCCAACGAGGGGGTACACGGTCAAGTTGCTAGTGGACTTGTTGAGTTAAGCTAGCTAACTAGTTAAACTACTTTGTCCCGTATCATGACGGGCATGATCGGCCCGGATCTTAAACCTTGCTCCTCATCCGTCCAACGCCTCCAGTAGTAATAACATAGCCTGCTTGCTGAGGGCGTAATCATCGCAGTGACAAAGCGTCCAGGTTTGGTCTAATCCTGCCCCCACTCTACTGAACAGAGATTCGAGAAGGGAAGAAGACTTAATTTACAATAGATTAAGTCCAAAGTCCAGGGCAGCAACGTACGGGACCGCGGCTGCTCTCACTTGATATTTGGCGCATGGCTGCATCCCCATGTCATTATCGCCATCGCCATCTCACTTCGCATTTGCCTTTGGTTTCTTTAGGGATGCTGTGCGCCTGTTGCTGGCCTACGTTGACTGGAGCACAATATCCCAACAACTGAAGCGCATCCAAACAGTGAGGGCAAGACCGGGTCCCCATGTTGATCGACTTGTAAGACCTGAATTATTAGGTGACTACGATCCGGCCGCATTGTCGCCATGGGAAAGTCGCGCCGATTTCACACCAAGACTCGAAATGGATGCACCAACTGCAAAAAACGACGCGTCAAGGTGGGTGTGTGTGTGTGTGTGTGTGTGTGTGTGTGTGTGTGTGTACTGGGATCACCCTGGAGTATTTTGATGACGGTAAACAAAAAAAAAATCTAGCGGCTAACGACAACGCAGTGCAACTTACAGGCTCCGCAGTGCCACCACTGCGAACGACGGGGAGAGGAATGCAGTTTCCAATCCACGAACAATCACAACACAGATGAGGAGAATGTGGAACAAGTCTCCAAAGAGAGTGATGACCTGATACCGATGCTGAGGAACCGCGGCAGGAGGAGAAGGTCCTCCGAGCTCAAATGGATGGAGCCGTCCGTCTGGCCTAGTATGGACGCCCAACAGTCCGAGCTACGATGGCAGTACCATCAGTCGACGGCGGCCACCCTGGCGCTTTTGAAAGAAGACCCGCGGCGTGTGCAATTGATCTGGAAGGGCGAAGTGCCGCTGCAGTTGCAGCACAGCCCATGGCTCGACCATTGCGCATTGGCCATTTCGGCGCTGCATATCTGCCACCTGCGGCCGCCGAATCCCAAAGATTACTATGTCGCTGCTTTCAGGAATTATCGTAGCGCCGTAATCGCCTTCCCGAAAGCGGTCCAGGAAATCAATCCGGATAACTGCGTGTCCATCCTCTCTTTCTCACTCATGATTCTCATGTTCCAGCTGGGCATTTCGTGTGTGCCTGGCGCCGCCCCAATGACCAACGGGCTCCCTGTAGCCGATGCGTACAACACAATTTCGGCCTTGCGCGGTACCTGGTCACTTATTGACCAGCTTAATTCGCATCTCCAACAATGCCGATACAAGGAGCTTTTCACCCATCGAAAACACCTGCGCTTCGAGGCGCTCGACGAAAACCATGAGGTTGCTATGGCCCATCTGCGCCATCTCAACGAAACCTCGGGTCTTGGGTTCCGCCGCGAGCAGGACCGACAAAAATGTGCCCAGGCCATCACCGTGCTGCGCTTCTGGTACTCCATCATGGCGGCTCGATTACCAACCACTTGGCTGCTCGTCTTGTGGTGGCCTGCTGGTGTTGCTCCGGAGTTTCTGGACTTGCTACGAAGCAAGGAGCCAATGGCTCTGGTTATCTTCTGTCACTGGTGCGCGGGCATGTACCGTCTTCCATCGCCGTGGTTTCTCGACGGCTGGGCAAAGCGCATGCTCAGCGCCATGCTGGGTTTGCTTGATACAAACTGGCTGCCAGCCGTGCAGTGGCCGGTCAACGAAGTGTTCGGCTCTGATATTGACCTTTCGACACTAGAGAGCAACGCTCCGATTGTAGATTCAGGTGCATGATGGATTTGAGCGCCCTTGGAAAACCGGGATCGAATATAATTCTGAGGCGAATCTGGCTAGGAGATAAGCAGTTGAACATGGGCACGGCAGCCGCCACGAGTTTCTCGGGTCGGGCGGGCCTAGAAGCAGGGCTGCGATCACTCTCAGTCGAACCTGTCATCTTTTGTCTTCCTTTCAGAGAAATCGCTCATTTTCCTGTACTGATTCGGGTCTGTATGTAAAAGCCCGCCAGCAAAATGCTCACTCATGTCCCCGAGATCTGATTCTGGATCAAAGCAACCAATGAGGGCCAATTCGGAGCCGCCCGAGCCCCTCTAGACAGGAACAGGAAATTGGGAAGCACTAGTTCGCCTCCATAGCCAATAGAAGGCCGAAAGTATCATTCTAGAATGCCACGTTGCGCTAGCCGATAAAGGCAGGCGGTTCGCTCCTGCCTGTCCGAACGTTGTCTGTTTTGCTCCTGCTGCTCCTTCCTTTTCTTGTCGATCTTGATACTGTGTGTGGCAGATCACGTGGCCATGCTTGTCCTGTCCCCCCTTCTTTCGCCGTGTTTCTTTCGTGCTCAGCATGTTCTCCAAGTATATGACGACAGCCACCGAGGGCATGGCTGTTCGTGCGGGGAAACATTGTGGCCGCATCACAGCCGGTTCAGGTGTTGACGCTATGTAACATCAAATCAAGCGTCGCTAGCTCAAGGGCGATAAGCGCTTCTTTTTATCTTGTAGCCTCTGCTGAGATGATTGGTGGATTCTAGCCAGGAACACTGTTGGACGCCCCCTTTGCTCGTGCGTGATTTGACATATAAGGTAACTGTCCGTCTCCTGTCAGTCCATGTAGCTGTTATTCAGATTTCTCCGTGTGAGGGCCTCGTGTGCTGGCTCAAAATGGTTGTCATTCACGTCGCGGTTTTGTCTGCTTTGGCTGCGCTTTCTAACGCGGCGCCGTCGCAAATAAAGCATGTTGTCCACGAGATACGCGACAAACCGTCGGCTGACTGGAGCAAGAGTGCTCGGATCGAACCCTCGGCCATTTTGCCCGTGCGCATTGGCTTGAGCCAGTCAAATCTGGACAAAGGAGATGGATTTCTGAGTGAGTGGCTTTCCATTGTTGCAGAGAACGACGATGCTAACAGTAAAACGCACAGTGGACGTGTAAGTATATCTCGAATGAGATAGACCGTCAGTGCTAAGCCCGTGTAGCTCGGATCCAGCATCGCCCAATTATGGAAAGTACTGGTCCTCCGAGGATGTTCATAACATGTTCGCGCCCCCACAGGAGCATGTCAATGCCGTTAAGGAGTGGCTCATCGGTGCCGGTATCGAGGACTACCGCATCGTTCATTCCGATAACAAAGGCTGGCTTGCCTTTGACGCCACAACGGAAGAGGTTGAGAGTCTCTTGCAGGCCGAGTACCACGAGCATGAACACCCCCAGAGCGACAAAATCCGCGTCGGCTGTGACAAGTATCATGTGCCTGAGCATTTGGCGACACATATTGATTACATCACCCCTGGTGTCAAACTTACCCAGGTCGTTAAGCGCAAAACCCAACGAATGGCAAAACGCGCCAGCCACGCCGAGGCTGTCCGGACGGCCAAGTACAGTGAGGCCCATTTGGAAGTACCAAAGGACTGGTCTGCACCCCCCGGTCTGGCTGCCGACCTGCAAACATGCAGTTTCAACATGACTCCTACCTGTATCAAGGCGCTGTACGGTATTCCCGAAGCTCAAAAGAAACCGCATAAATCCAATTCCCTGGGCCTGTATGAACAGGGTGATTATTTCTCCAAGTCAGATCTAGACCTTTACTGGAAGAATGTCCATCCGGCGGTGCCTGAGAAGACATACCCGATTCCTGCACTGATTGATGGAGCCAACTACTCTGTGCCTGCCAGCAGTGAGCTCAATCAAGGCGAGTCAAACATCGATATCGAGATGGCGTATGTATACCATCACTGTTGAATATCCTGTGTTGTTTGAAAATACTAACTTTGCAGATACGCTCTGATTTATCCCCAAACGGTCACTCTATACCAAGTTGACGATCAAATCTACGAGCCGCAAGAAGTAGCAACCACTAATCTCTTCAACACTTTCCTTGATGCTCTAGACGGTTCGTACTGTACCTACGAAGCTTACGGCGAAAAAGGCAACGATCCCAACATCGACCCCATTTATCCTAATCCTGCTCCCGGCGGATACAAGGGCAAGTTGCAGTGCGGCGTGTATAAGCCCACCAATGTTATCAGTGCCTCGTATGGTCAGGCTGAAGCCGACTTGCCTCGAAAGTACACCCAACGCCAGTGCAACGAGTTCTTGAAACTGGGTCTGCAGGGCCACTCCATCTTGTTTGCATCTGGTGACTACGGGGTGGCCTCCTTTCCGGGTGATGGCTCGGAAAATGGCTGCCTGGGACCGGAGGGCAAAATATTTAACCCGCAGTATCCTTCTAATTGCCCCTATGTGACTTCTGTTGGTGGAACGATGCTGTATAACGGCCAGTCGGTTCAGGATACGGAAAGTGTCATGCATGTTGACCTTGGTGGCTCTGCAGCGAACTTTTCCAGCGCTGGCGGTTTCTCTAACTACTTCCTGCGCCCCTGGTACCAGGAACTGGCCGTCGAGAAGTATTTCGCGACTGCCGACCTTTCCTACCCGTTCTACGCCGAGCTTTCCGTTGATGTGAATAAGACCTCCGGCTTGTACAACCGCATCGGCCGCGCGTATCCGGATGTGTCCGCGAACGGTGCCTATTTCCCGTCTTATCTCGATGGCAGATTCGTGCATTTCTTTGGAGCGAGTCTGGCGTCGCCCTTGTTTGCATCGGTGTTGACTCTGGTAAGCACAGGTCTTTTACGTTTGACTAGACTGCAGTCGCACCAGACTAACGACATTGTGATAGCTTAACGAAGAGCGCTTGAGCATTGGAAAAGGACCGATTGGCTTTATCAACCCGGTCCTTTACGCCAACCCTCACGTGCTCAACGACATCACCAACGGCACCAACGTCGGGTGTGGTTCTGAAGGGTTTCCTGCTATTGAGGGGTACGTTTCCATCGCTCTACTCTGGGAGAGGTAGTCGACTAACACAGGGATAGGTGGGACCCGGCGACTGGCTTAGGCACACCCAACTACGAGAAGATGAAGAAACTGTTCTTGGCTCTTCCCTAGGCAAAATTGGCCTGATGTTCTTGGGTTTTCGGTAGTTCTACATCTGATACGATGTACACGGCACGGTTTAACGATACAATATGTTTCGTGACATTTGAACTGTAACTTGTTATAGAACAACTGCTTTTCGTAAATAAGATACATCCGCCGAACACGGCAGATACTTCATAGTGCCATGCTGTTAGCCCCAGAGACTGCTGTCCACGTTCATTTCGTCAAATCTGCATTCTACGTAATCAGTAAACCCTAACCCTAGTTCAAAATCCCATCCCATAGTTTGTTCCACCATCTGTTCTGACCTCTAGCCTTCAAGCATTTAGAGTGCCGGCAGGTCTCATTGATGGTCTCCAACACCCATTCACGCCTCCCACAGCACGATTGATCTGAGCGTGGCCAATCCGCTTGCCTCTTGCATTCTAACGAATAAAAGTGGACACGGCCGCAGTGCTGATTATGGCAAAGTACCTGACGGCAGTTATTTGGTACTTGCCACTCGTTCTGTAGGTAGTCGGTGTAGTTCTTGAATGTCTCCCGTCGAACATTCTGGCCTGGCGCTGGCTGATGATTGCAGCGGCATAACCCGTCGTACAGAGACAGTTGGTATTGAGATATACGATCTCTCTGATGGGGTATGGGCAAGGCCATTTATTGATATCAAGATGTGGTACACACCGTTCCATGGCCGGTGCGGGGTCGATCAGTCCACACTTGTAGACGTTGATGATCTTACGACATTTTGGCGGTGTATCATCCAGCATCTCGGCGACAAGTATCCCTGCAGTAGGAAGCACAACAGTCCCTTTAAGTAGTCTCTTTTGGGATAAAGTTGAGAGCTGAAAAGTCTACTCACTGCGCTGCGAGTTAGTCATGAAAGAACAAACGCAAGCTCACCACTGTGGAAAACACCATATCGATCGCTTCGTCAATGCTGAGTCCCAAAGAGACAAAGTTACATAGAGGTCAGTGGATACAAGATAGATCACAGACAATAGGATGTCAGTCAGAGTGTGTTGAATTCTCTGCTGTTGAGTCAACAGATAAGATGGCAGTCTGTGACTCTTTACAGCCACGAAAACATTTCGGATGTTACACATCCCTTCTAGGTGACTCATTCATATAGCTCATCCTTGTAACACTGAATATTCGGAGAGCTGTTTGATCAGAATAGGAAATCTCATTAATTCATTCAAGTTTTACTCAATAACTCTGTGGTTGAAACCTCAATGAAAGTCACGACTAACGAGGATGTTTTGAAAATCGACACATCAAATAGATAAAAACAGCATCAACAGAGTGAAGTAATGATTTGGTGAGAGGTTTGAATTTGAAAAACTGACGCATGATTATTTTTACATTCGAATATAGGTTGGCCCTTTTCGAACATGAGATCGACTCTTAGTATCTTATAATATACGTAGTTTCAAAAACGTATAGTGCACTTCCAGCTATGGGGCGTGAGGAACTATTGCGGCCGAATCTAGCTTTTCAATCCCAAGATTCTAATATTCATATGTTTCCCTCAAGAAAACAAAAAAGCAATAAGAGCAGCAGCACCCGATATATGTATGCGTCCCCTCAACGCCCAAATCCGAGGCCGCATCCGTTCATACATAGATCAAGAAACACAAGCCATGCAACGACTTGGTGTAACCTATCACATGCGTATGTATCATACAGTTGTCGGCTCAACATGTGCTACGTGGTATACAACGGTTCCTGTCATACACACTAAGTATCACAGGGATATCATAGTATTTTTTTTTTGCTGTTCCATTGGACGAGATTCCTCATTAGTCGCACTTAGCTGTCCTCTTCCAGCATCGAGACCGAACATGAGGTAACAACAGGGCATTCTCTTGCGCCGGGCACATGACAAAAACTATAAGTTCAAGAACGTGAGCTCAATTTGCCTCTCCTCTCTCAATATATGAAGCACTTCACTGTAGGCATGTTGTATTATCCCTCACCTATATATTGACCAAGGAGAATTAGTAACACGCCTGACGTGGCAAGATATCAGAGTCAATTTTTCATACAATTTGGACACAATTTTATGAAAGTAAGTGATTCGATCAACCTGCACTGATTACGATTTCGTTAGAATTACTAATTCTCAACAGAGGCAAACGATCATTATGGATCATCCCACCGGTGAAAGGTTGCACGAGACAACAGTGATTCAGGAAGTCTTGACGTATGCCATTCTATGATATACTAGTAACGGCTACTATTTAAACAACCAAATTTACTACTTCAACGTTGCTCACACTGCTTTCAACATACAGAGACTCGACAACCAAATACAAAATCGTACAGAGTATACCTTTAGTGATATCGATCAACCCGAATAGCATGAGGAAGAACAAAGGCAAAGGAAAGGCGAAGGAAAGCCCCGAAGAGGATATAGAGCTCACGGTAAGGGACTGCAACCGACTACGGTATTATAAGGATTTTTTAATGCGGACATATAGTCTATGATGCGCCAAATGTCTATTCCGCCTCCCTCATCGGATAAAAGCACCGCGCAAACGGATTTTACCCACAAAACGAGTACAGCACTTACCTTGACCAAGCCCCGGGGGAACTTGAATGACACTGTCGACAGCAATGATGTGGTGCTAGACGTTAGGGATGATGGCGATGACAAGGAAGAGTCCTTTGACGAGAGCCAAAGTCGCCGTATTGCCCGTCTATTGACCGGTAGACCCCAGGCAATGCTGCACAATCAACTCTTTGAGGCGAAACTTCCATATTACGACGAAGCAAGCGAGTCCCGTTCGGCTTTGGATTTCTTATCCCGTGTCGGTGACATATACTGTAGGCGGAATTGGAAGCGCGGGTTCAAGACGGACACCCCGCTGAAAAAGGGATTCGCTATCAATGCATTTTGGGCAGCAGAAAATGCGTACTTGGAAAAATATCGCCAACAAAGAAACAAGGAACAAGCATGGACTGAGGCAGTCAAGCGCGAGAAGATGGAGCAGAGCAGCGGCCTTGGGTTCTGGGACTCACTCAATCCGGCGCGATGGCGCAGTCACGGCAAAGTGTTGGAAGAAAACCAGGAGGTGAGTGGACTAGGTTCCCAAGTATCCCATATCCCATCCGTGTACCGACAAAGATGTAAAACACACAGCCACCGGAGCCGAGTTGCAAGATCGAGATTGCGACTAAATGCGGATATATTACCCATCGGTGGTATGTGAAGTGCCATAAGGAGAAGCCATTCCGACGTACGGTCCACAGTGGTAGCTTCTGTGGTGAGGACGGGTGCAAGGAACATCTAACCTGGGCTCCAGGAGACGAACCGCGGAAACATGACGGTTCGGTGTTGCAATGGGTTGAAGTAGACCCGGACGAGATTGATCCTGGGGTGAAGAAGCGTATAATCCCGATGGACCCACGTTACGAAATGGAAGAAGACGCTGAAGAAAGCGGCTCGGAGAAAGCCTCTCAAGATTGTTTCCCAGTGTGGATGCTTTCGTGGCTAAGAAAAGGGCCTCCTGATGAGTACATTGCGGTATGTTAGAATCCTTCCCACTCCAAGTACTGTTGCTGAGCTAAACGTTATACAGAATTGTATGAAAGTATCGATCATAACCAAATGTGGGCTTGTTCAAGGAAGGTCTCTGATTCTTTGCGATCAACACACTAAAGGCGACGGACACTGTGCTGGTGATCGAGAGCATCTAGTCATTCTCGATCGAGCCTGTTCCATTGGAAAAGAAAAGGATAGGTGTGAGGTGCGGAATCTATGTGACGCCTACATCCGGTACTGGGAAGACAAACGATTTGATACTACGCTCTCTCACGAAGAACGCGTGCATATAGCAGAACTAAGCCGACGCCTCAATGGAGCATATTCCTTCATAAAGAAGAATTGGGTATTTCTTCGACACGCCAAATCTGTTCGGGTTGTTAAGAATGTTTGGGTGATGTGGATGAACAACTCGGTTGGCTACTACAAAATGCTATCCATGTATGGCTTAAAGGCTATCAATCCACTTACCCATCTATAGCCGTCTTGGGACAGTGCTCACTGATTTCATTGACCTTTTCTATTTCTTGTTTCGTGGCAGAATTGGCAATAGCTACTAATTCCTGGGGTTAAAGGTTTCCTGTTCCGTGCCTGCAGACCACTGTGCGCGATGATGGTGCCGGTTTTGGTCAAAGGATTGCACTTAAGGATGATGTTCTAAAAGCTGCGTGAGGGACATGTACTTTTAGACAACGAGCATAAAGAGAAATCTTTCTGATGTCAGCATTAAAACCGTACTCGGCTGTAACCACGAGTCCGGGCGTCGGGGTGGATCACCCGATTTGGTCACGGCCTTGTATATCCGAGCATCGCGGACCCGAGTCCTTGACTAGGTTAGCGCAGTCCAACAACACCCGATTGAAGAATTATCCTAAAAGGGAAATCTTCAAGATACTTGCTAAAGCCGACCGGCGATGTTGACGGTGTTAGGACTCTCATCGGAAAGAAAACGCGATGGAGCACGTTAATACGATATTATAAATATACACATCAAAGCTGCCCCAATAGTCAATGAACCATACAAAGTTGTTGCAGACTACCACAATACGAAGAGAATCTATACGAACACGGTTGACCAGTTAAGTTTCCACAAACAAATAAAGAACGAAATGTCTTCGTCTTCCACTCAGCCTGAGGTTGCCATTATTGGTGCTGGTCTCTCCGGTTTAACCCTGGCCTTGGCCCTGCATCAGAGAGGGTTCACCGATATCACCGTCTATGAAGCTCGAAATGGAAGTCTGGATATCGGAGGTGCAATCATGCTTTCACCAAATGCACTCAGAGTGCTTGACAAACTTGAGATCTACGAGCGACTTCGGCCACTCGGCTATGAATTTGAATCGTTGGATTTTATTCTGTCCGACCTCACTCCTGTCGATAGGTTCGAGTTTGGATCGTCTGTCAGATATGGATATGATGCTTTAAGAGTGTATCGCTATGAGCTGATAAACGTCTTGCACGACCTTATCCGGGAGAAGGACGGCATCACTATTCAATACGGAAAGAAGTTTTCCAAGGTTTTGTCCGAAGAGGGCGGCGTAACCTGGGAATTCACCGACGGTTCAGAAGCGTCTGCATCGATTTTAGTAGGCGCCGACGGCATACATTCTCAGGTCCGCAAGCACATTTATCTAGATATTGAACCTCAGTTTACAGGATCTATTGGTGTAACGGCTGCACTGCCAACAGCGCAGTTCAAGTTTCCTGAAACGTATTCTTCGCCATTGACCGTCACGAACCGAGAGCATGGAGCAGTTGTGATTGCACAGCAGCGTCACGATGGAAGTGAATGCTTGTTTGGCAAACAGCGCCAATTCCCAAGCAATCTCTCGAAGCAAGGATGGGCAAAGATGCTAGAAAACAAGGACTGGTGTGTCGACTTTCTACGGGACGGGGTGGAGAATTTCCCTGAGTTCGTTCAGAATGCCGTCAGCGACATCCCCAAAGACAAAATCAATCTATGGCCCTTTTACGTCGTCCCAAAACTGGATACGTGGGTTTCGCGTGGTTCTCGGGTTGTCATCCTCGGAGATGCGGCGCATGCTATTCCCCCAACAGCAGGACAGGGTGTTAATCAGGCTTTCGAGGATGTTTATACATTCGCCGGCGTTGTCGCTGCATTGACCAAGACGGGCGAAATCCATCAGGTGGCGTTAGCACCGGGTTTAAAGAACTGGCAGGAGGGAAGACAAATTAGAATCGACAAAATTATGCACTTGAATAGTATGATTGACAAGAGGCGATTGCCAAGGGAAAGTTCGCAGGAAGACGAGGGGATTGCGAAGGCGGCATTCGAACTCTCCTGGCTGTACAATGTGGATTTCGAGCAACTGATTGCGCAGTGGGTTGCATAATTGGACCTAGAATAGTTAGGTAAAGAACCTACGATGACATATTATCAATTCGAATAGCAGTGGTTGTTGGCACAATTGGCATAGTAGACTTTCAGACTTTCACTAGAGTGATGAGAGGGTTCAGGTTAGAAACATTCTTCAACGGTCACATCAGGAACGCGCATAGAACTTGAGAAAGATATCAGAACCAAAGGGATAATCAAAACAGCCATCCAACTTAAGCATGCGAATAGCTTTCATACCGGCGAGTGAAGATTGGTTTATTATATCATCACATAAACTTGGGCACAGTGTGAAGGAAAAAGACAATCTAACTTACCGAAATGCGTTGACATGACATGAGCAAGTATGAGCGTGACTCGGGGCCCCTATTCATCGAATAAAGGGTCAATCAATGATGTGAATCACAGCAAGACCAATTTTAATACTACATCAATGAATCCAGGGGGTTCTTATACAAATGCGATGGGAGTCTTTGTGGCCTTGGCGTTCAACCAAACACGAGCCATATCCTTCTTTGGGTATATGATTAGCAACAATGACTCATAATTACTCCAACCATGTTACAGAAAATTTCCATATTTATATACACGTTACTAATGCATACAAGTCAAATACTTGATCAACCTGCGGTTCTGGGCTCCTTCGTGTACGGTTTGGTTGAAGTGGAATGCCCATACCCTGGAAGTCCGGTGTTGACATTGACTTATTGCTGGCTTCGGCTTCTGGCATCGCAATCACTGAATCTTGGGCTACTGAGTAGGTTGGAGCAACTCCATCCAAGAAATGTAGTAGAGTTCTGTGGATGTCTTGGAGACAACTCAAGACAGTTGCCATCGTGGCTAGATATGTTCGTGTTCACCTTTATAACGGACAGTGTACCGATATAGGGCATATTCAGTTGGATACTACCGGTATCATGCGTTGTGTCGTTGTGCTCCCTCCATGTGATATAATAAGCCGAGCCATTGGCAGAATCTGCCTCGGCATCAAGAAGAAACTGAAGAGTATCGGCGAACCCTTTCCCCCATGCTCCATCCTGTTTATATAGGTCGACCACACTATAGACGATCCCTAGATCCTGCGACCGATGAAACTCTAGTGTATTTGCGGGGCCAAAACAATGACCGTTCATATGCACTAGAAGAAGCGTGACGGCACAATCAAACGCTTTCTGGTCAGTCCCTCGATAGGCTGGTCCGTTGTGAAAGTTCCGTAGAACGAGGAAGCGTGAAAGCATTTCGCGGCTCGCCCAAAGAGCAGCAAGCTTATTGTAATCAAAATCCGCCGAATGACTCTGGGCAGCGGCAGTTCGATTTGCAACGGGCTGAACAAGGTGTCCTTTGAAAAGGTACGGCTGATGCAGGAGAACTATAATATAGAAGTGCTGGCTCTGGGCATGAAGAACGGCGCTGTTATGCATAATGTCTTCATCCAAGGTAGAGCCGTTCAGGGTTGGCGCCACCCACCAGCGGGGCGGCACAGACTTTGCTAATTGTTTCAAGTCATGATCAATCGACATAGTCTCACAGTAGTCGTCGTATAGTTCGTTAATGGAAGTACGAGCGGTGTTCCGTTGCTGTATAGAAACGTTTCGTGCAATGATGCGACCAAGGATGGCAGCATTGATGCGTTCCAACCTCTCGCCGGGTGGCCTCCCCGACAACCTTTTCTCATCAGCAAAACTATTATCAGAACTACTATGTGGCTGTGACAGCATGACGGAGATATGGCGATCACTATAATGAAGCCGGAACCACACAAGTTCCGCACGGCTACCGATTGTCTTGCTCATATCGTGAAGATCGATGGCGTATGCAATGTGTAAAGCACGACTAATGATTGAACGCGCAGCTAGCGACTTTCCCATGTTAAGGTAAAATCCTGCTTCTAGCATGAGGGTTTCTATGCCTTCGAGAGATGCCATCAAATCAGCCTTCGTTGTGACATGCTGCGAAGCGAGATCGATGAGCCGACAAGCTGCATCCGTTATCGATCCGTCTTTACAGGACTGTATTTTACTCGGTCCATTGTTGTCGAGCTGCTGCAGGCATAACGCAATCTGAATGAGCCTTTGTGCAAACGCAATAGGAGCTGCAGTTGGCGGCGGGGGCATAGAGACTTGTTTGAGATTCTCCGTTGTCGGCTTCAAGGACCGAAGTGATTCGTGCTTTTGCCGTAACAGATGATATGGAAGCTGAAAATATTTACTTTTCTGTAAGATGACCATGGTATTTTGCTGACTAGGGAGAAGAGAATAAAGATAGGCGCTGAGGGAGCAGCCTTGATTGAGCATTTGTTGACCGATTGACGAGACAGAAGGGAAGAAGGACCTGTTGACATGATCCACAAGCTGCGAAACACCCACCAAAGACGGTGTGCAGTTCTTCATTGTAATACTCTTTGCTGAAGAAAAACTACGTCGTTCCTGCATCAGCTGGAGAATCAATTTTTCGAGTTGCTCGATCCGGGTCTCGACATGCTGGTATTGCTTTTCTCCTACTTGGCCGAACTCTTGACTGACACACTGCACGCCGCGTCGTTGACAGGAGCTACACACGGAGCCAGGAATCAGGTTTATGTCGCACTTTACTTTGCGAGTTTTGCATTCCCAGCAGCTGAAGGTGCCCTTTCGCACCTTTTGCCTTTTAAACGCGGGCTTGTCAGCAATCCCGGCTGTATTCGAAGGCCCGGGGGGTGGCGGCATTGGTCTTACTCCCAGAAGCAGTGCAGGGGTATATGATGACGACTGAGGTTTTTCACTTCATGACGCAAATCTAATATTGACAGTGCGCTTAGTTGGCATTATTGCAGTGGTATTGGTTTTGGAAACGTTCGTGCGAGCGACTAAATGTTTCCGCCGCGATCCGCCTAGTCGCCAGCCAACCAATTAACAAGCGTGTTATTTTACACAAAGTGCGCATAATAGCTGATAGGGTTTATTGGCGAAGAATAGGTATAGCGAGTACGTTAAAGTCCCTATCGAATGTCTGTTTTATCTGCTCAGAGTGAACGGAGTACGTTATGCACAAGGCTACGTAGAAGTGCAACAACTAGAAGCCCGCTTCGTAGCCCATTTGCCCTATTCCTCAGAGTGAAGTTAGGTCAGTCCGATATGGAAAGAGAGCTTAAATCTCGAGACAAAGGCTATTGGATATAAAAGTATGACTGGTCTTTTCGTTGTTGAGGCGTTGTGGTTCTTTGTCTCATGTTCTCTCATGCGTTTTTCGGTGTCGACCGTGTGCTGTCCTTTGCTACTCAAAGCCTTTTCTCTTAATCGAGCAAGGAGCTGTCTTTGTGGCCCTAAGATAGTAATGTTTTTGAGATCCAGTCAAGCTGAAATGCAAACTCACCTCACTAAATGCCATCAGCATCAAGAGTAGGCGGGTCATCACACAAGTTACGAAAACAAGCGTGAATGCAACGGCAAGGGAGACCCCCTTAATATATTATTCTCTGTAAAGGTTTCCTATAGGTACTGTTCAACTATTGATTTCAGCTCGTGGTGGTCGATCGCCTTCGCCGTCCCCAGTGGTCCCTCCATATCCTTTGCGGCCACAAAGGCATTGTAGATGGCCTCCTCTGTGCTATCCGCCGCAGCTTCGAAGAGAGCATTGATGGTGACGTCTTGCACGACGCTCACTTTCTGCTCTATCGTGGGCTTCCAACTAAAAGCGGGATCTCGTGGGATCTTTTCCGCGGTACTAAACGCAATGTATATGTCTCCAGAAGAATTAGCTCCCCAACCACCAACCCTCGAAACACCAACAGTGGCCCGTTTAGCGAGACGTTGGAGCTGGACAGGATGCAAAGGCGCATCTGTGGCGAGGACCACAATGATACTGCCGTCTTTCGAAGCTAGTCGTTTGTCCTCATCGCTCTGAGTAGTAGTTTCTGCAGAAGTCGCAGGCGCGGAATCCTGTTGGCCTTGTTTTGCCTCTTCTCGTTCGATCAGAATCCTGCCCACAGGGACTCCACCGAAGCGCAGGTCTCGTTTCGCTCCAAAATTGGCTTGGACCAACGCTGCCACAGTGTAGTTCGTTTTGTCACCAAAATTCACTCCTTCAATAACCCGGCTGGCACTACCAGTTCCTGCTTTGAATCCTTGACAAATCATCCCAGTCCCTCCGCCTGTGTTTCCTTCTGGCACCTTTTCACTCGATGCATTGTCGATCCCACGAACCACCATTTCGGGCGTAACCGCCATGGCGGCTATATCATTTAGAAACAAATCGCAAGTCTCGGCGACAACGGGCAAGAGAAACCAGTCGGCCGGTGTACCATTCTTTGCATACTCGCGAATGGCATACTGGTAAATCCCACTATAGCAGGGGCCGACCGAAAAGGAGTTTGTGAGCACAACAGGCGAGTTGAGTAAACCCGTCTCGTCAAGCCAGTGCGAGCCGGTCATTTCACCACTGCCATTGAAGCGGAAATAGCCTGCATAGCTGGCATCGTTGAACCAGTCCCGGCGAGGCAGGATAACGGTGACTCCGGTATTGATGTCATGGCCCCGTTCTGTTTCCGATGCCTTTTTGTTGATAGATTCCGTATGTACAAGCACTCCAGGCACATCTGTGATCGAGTTCAGCTGGCCCGGCGTATGTCTGCCGAGATACAATCGCGGGATGAGAGCCCGGATGCCAGAAGCGCTGGAAGATGTACTCATGTTGTCGTCAATTTGGGAATATAAAATAATGTAGAAATGCGAATGACCGCTAAGCCTTTAAACCTCGAATTCAAGTCGAACCGTGAACATTTTATAGTATTCCGTTCACTTTACAATGATCTGGCCTCTCTCATCATTGGCCACAGCGAACCCGAGCGACCAATGAGAAAGGATGACTCATAGTTAGTGATATCTCACCTACGGAAAGTTTGGATAAGGTGTCATCATGGAATGCGTATTGTTACTATAGCATCTTCTTGTAAGCTGGCCGGTGCTGGTAGTATATTGTCGCTTGTGGTGATGCTGCAATGCTGTCCTGCGTGTTGTTGGGGCCAATAGAGGGCATAGAACTAAATCTCGGAATCCACCAATCATACCAAATCAGTCAAGGCGCTATGGTCTGGGCTGGCGTTCATTATTGGCAACATTCGATATGTTGGAAGCTCGTTTGCCCCCAATGCCGTAAAGTATCCAATAATGCTCCCTGCTCAGTCTGTATAGTCACAAATCCTCTGGGCGAAATACATCACAAGGTGGCCAACAACTGCTGTAGCAATCATTGGATAACGTTGATGACGCTGTTCCTGACAGGACGCATTCCAGCCAGCGACTTTGACTCCACAAATTAGGGCAACGTCCAGTAAATCATTGGCCACGGATTCTCAACGTTGCATTCCTTGTTTAACCTAAAACTTCAGCAAACTCCGCACGATGCTGGACACCCCGCACAGCGCAGTGCCACGTGCTGACCAGCTTTCTTTAACCTCAAGTCTTTGATTTATTGCTTGGTATTTGCGTTGTTAGTTTCTGTATACGAGGAAAGTCTACGGATCTGCTAGAAGCGAGAACGCCGTCTCTGGCTAATGGCATATCCTCTACAACTCTCTGTTGCACTGAGCAGCGGTTCGATATACAATGTCGGTGTCTCGCTCAGCATCGCTCTTATCTTACTTCCTATCCTAAAAATTCTGATCGACTATGCTCATGTGCTCATTATTCGTCGTCGAATGCCACCTGGCCCATTTCCTTTGCCTCTCTTTGGGAATTACTTTGCCATCCCCGGAGAACGACCATGGCTGAAGTTCGAGGAATGGTCCACCAAAACATACAAGAGCCCTCTGATTACCATCTGGAATGGCATGACACCGACAATCCTGTGCAATGATGCATGGTGCATTTCAGATTTGTTGGATAAACGGGCGTCGATCTATTCGTCACGCCCACGCTGTGTCTTAATGGGTGATTGCACTGGTGCAACGACAACAAACCAGATATTGCAGCCGTACGGAGATCGATGGAGGCTACACAGGCGCCTGACAGTAAGTAAATTGAATCTCATATTTGGTGTAAGCACATTTCATATTGACTACACTAGCACGCGATTGTTGGGCCACAAAATGTTCGTACATTCCGGCCGTCGCAGTCCGACGAAGCCAACATCATGCTTCGTGAGATTCTCGAAACACCAGACAAGATGACGGATGCCATTGGCCGTTTTGCTTGCTCGCAAGCTTCTATCATTGGTTGGGGACGTCGTATTGATTCTGTGCAGGACCAGCTAGCTGCACTATCGATTCCTGCAACTGAGGCGGCCAACTTCGCCATCCCGGGATTCTATATCATTGAGACTCTGCCGTTCTTAACAAAGCTGCCCGCTTGGCTGTTTAAAATGCCTACAGAGCTGGCTGCTGGCTCAAAGTTGTTCGGCAAATACTTATGGGCATTAACAGAGGAAGGAGGAGAGGCCACTTTTGACAAGAACTTTGCGCGGTTGCTATTGCAAGAGAGGGACAAAACTGACCTGACATCAAACGAAATTGGTTCCTTGATCGGGAACATTGTCGGTGGTGGTCTAGCTACCATGACAAGCACAACGCTATCGTTCATACTTGCCATGTGTGTGTTTCCGGATGTCCAGAAAAAGGCACAAGCGGAAATCGACAGTGTAGTTGGTGAAGGGAACTGCCTGCCAGATTGGGAACACGAGACTTCATTGCCTTATGTTGCTGCCGTGATCTCGGAAGTCTTTCGTTGGCGACCAGTCACTGTCCTCGGCGGCATGGCCCATGCCCCTATTCAGGACGACATGTACAAAGGCTACTTTATACCAAAGGATACCGCGATTATGGGAAACTCATGGGCCATCCACCGAAACCCGCGTGACTACCCTGACCCCGAGGCTTTCCGCCCGGAAAGATTCTATGATGGACTGGAACGACCTTTTCCGATCAAAAAAGGGCACTACGCGTTTGGCTGGGGCCGTAGGGCATGTAGCGGACAGAACTTGGCTGAACAGGCCCTGTGGATAACAATCACCCGGCTGCTGTGGGCGTTCAATATCGAGCCAGGGTTTGATGACAAGGTGACACTTACTTCCGTTTTCTTTTTGATTCATTTAAGCAGCAGCAATTGACAGTGGTGATGATTAGGGCAATCAAGTTAAACTTGATACACTTGCATATACAAACACGGAAAACTCAAGGCCACAGCCATTCAAAGCCCGCTTTACTCCACGTTCTCAACAACACAAGAACACTCTTCTGGAGGAGGCAGCCAAATCACGAGACGCGCTGCGTATATTTGACTGGGAAAGTAAGGCTAAGATGTAAACCTAGCCCAAGTATAAATCATTCCTCGTAGTTAATTAGATATGACTCTCAAGTAGCCCCGCCTCCCAAATAAAAAAGAAGAAAGAAAAAGAATGAAACCATTATACCCCATGACCAATCAAAAATCTCAAAAATCCAAAAGTTGCTATTATATCCTGGTCTTTCGTTTCAAGATGTCGTTAGAGACGGTGCCATCCCTTGGATAAGCCAATTGCTAAAACGGATTCTTCTTCCCTTTTTTGTGCCGCCGCCGTCCGTCCCAATGATGGTCCCAAGGCTGGGATAGAATAGCCTTCTGGCTCATGCACTGCTTCGACACCCGGGGTCGGACGGCCCATAGCCCACCACCACCATGCCCCGATACTAAGCCAGCGATTCCATACGGTAGGCTTGACAAAGTAAGGGGCAGCAACATAGGATACTAGCCTTGCTGTAGGCCCATTGTGAAGAACAGGCGTTGAGGTTCCGGCCTGTTCCTCGTGGTAACCAGGATCTTGTGCCAAATTGGAATTATCAGACTTGCCAGAAGTCTTCGTTGCAGAAGCGAAAGCGCATCCAACGGATGACGGATCCAAGTCTTTCCACCGCTGGATTTTCAGTGCATCCGGCCGCGGCGGACACACATATCTGAGAAACCACCGTCGAGCATTCAACAGGAAAGTTGTCATACTGGCGATCCAGGTCGGCGTTGGAGGGAACCCCATTGCTTCACGCAAAGGGTCGTCCATGATAGTCGTCAAGGCTGTAGTGACGAATTTCTTGACTGCTACACCAGGCACGCCCCACAACAGGAGTCCTACAGCAGCGTCGCAGAGGACTTTGTTCTGAGGCGTGTATTTCATTGCTCTAGCCTCATACGCTTCTTGCCAGTCCTTCAGTGCGTAGTAAAAGTCGAGACCAACCAGGCCAGTGCCCGCCCTTTTTTCAACAAAGGGTGCAAGATATGGAGGGTAGTCGATGCCAAAGGACTCTGCCATTGCACGATACAGCGTCCCGATGGCACAAAGCTCGGCCTCGTTAAGACTTCGCCATTCCAGCTGTTCAACCAGTCTCGGTGGCTGAGTCGCCAATGCGGCCAATGTGTATAGCATGTCCTCTTCTCTCACGGCTCCAGACTTTCGATATCCAGCATGGATAGCCCGGGTCCTTGCCGTGGCTTGCAACCAAGAAGTAGTACCCCATTTTCGCAACGCGAACTCTAGAAAAAGGACTTCAGTCTCGACATATCTTCGCGGAAGAGCGTCGTCGGACACTAATCGGGAGGTCTTGGCTAGCAGCGAAGAGATGGTGGGAATGGAGTAGGTGCGGAAAAGCGCAAGTTCAATTCCTTTCCAAAACCAGAACGGGAACTCGGCATGCATGAGAGAGTCATATATATCTTGGGCTACATGGATGGGCATATCCTGGGATGCCCAGGATTGCGATTCACTCAAAAGCTTAGCATGTCGGCGAGCTCGTTGATAGCGAGCCCGCCGGATCCAGAGTACATAGAGCAAGATAACGAATGCAATGGTTACTGGTGAGGAAGCCAGCAGAGACATAGTCGAGGAAACAAATTGAGTGAGGTGACTCATGTCGATGTCGATGATGATTTGTCTTGTGAGGCTGTATCAAACTCTCATCCGGCCCCATTAGACGGCAATATGAGCCACGAAGAGGTTGGTTGTGCAGGTGGGTAATCTCACCCAAGGCTTCATAAAGATGATGCCTTTTGTTCTAGAGCCGAGGTCATGTAACAGTAATTCTCTTTCCCTTTTCGACAAGGGTAAGTTCGGAGCTCGCTATCTTGGCAAACAGCGAAGCATTGCAGATGGGGCCGTTCGTAAAAATAACAGTGCAATCCCAGTATGTTGGTCGAGTCCTTGCTTAAAGATTTGTAATGCAGGCAAGAGGGGTAAGCGATGTTAGCTTCAGGTCCTAATGCAGCCCACTAAGAGTAGAGTAATATCGATTCGGAGGTATGATATCTCGCAAGTTTCCCAAAGCAGGTGCGCCGAACGAACCATTATACTACTATTGATCAACAATGCTTAGTGGGTGGGAAGGTCATTGCTACTGTAGCTAGTGCACGGCCCCGGTAGATGACGGTCAGGGTCCAATATTCCTAATTCAAACTCAAAAAAACTTCAAGAGCCGAGTATCCAAGAGAAGTTACCGGGCTAAAGCCCGTAGGTTATCCGTGCAAACGGGTGGTCCAGTAATTAACTTCTCTGACCCAACAGGATGGACTGTGGATATCTCGCCGATCCCTGTCTGGCGAGTGAATGGACTCTACGGAGGACCTCATTCGGCTCTGAACCACTCACACTCCAGGTCAGAAAGTGCCAATCCTACTCAAGGCCGATTCAACCAATCATGCTATGTTGATGGGTAATAATGGGGTGATCACCCCCTCTGCTGAATTGCTTCTTTTGGGTCGTTACCCGCCCCGAGATATGATTCAAGCTTCAGTGATTTCCGAGCTATGCAGAACTTTTGTACACAGAGATAGGTCAATTCACCGCCATGGTTCTCCACAAGAAGACAACGGATGATGATTAACTTGCATCATGACTAGTGAGACCCGTAGCTCGGTTTAACTGGGATGTTCCGGGAGAATTGGATTGCGATGTTTGATTATCATTGTAGTACATGACGGCAATAGGCCTGATATAAATGACACTTGCCGAGTACGTGACCTTGAGGACTGTGTCAAACTTCTGCAGGCGAGTGACATCTACTGAGTGTACACTGTTGCCACAGAGCACCTTTGCCTTCCATAACATCTACAGATGGAGGAAATCAGCTCTGCTTCCACAATGATCGCCGCCGGCCACACAGAAAAGTCCGGTTTTAGCAAAGACGGTGTGGTTCCTCAGAAAGTAAGTCCCGAAGGCCGCAACTACCAGGCTCTGTGTATACTTATTCCTTGACAGAAAGGAGCCATGTCACGTTTGCTTTCATTTCTGAAAACAATCTACCTGTTCCCTTGTAACGACATCCCGACAATGATCATACCAGTCACTTGTCTGGGAACATGCGCCGCTCTGTCGGTACGGACCACTGTGTCGCCCCTCAAGTCGGAGGGGATCTGGCTCGAAACGCTGGGTCGCGTTCCCCAGACGTTTTTCTGGGTTTGGCTGAACGTCTTACTATTCTCGATATCCAATCAGCGCAGCGAAGATGCTATGGTTGAAGATGCCATCAACAAACCATGGAGGCCTCTACCGGCTGGACGAATCAGCCCCTCTCAGGCGCGCCGCCTCCTGCTTGCCGGGATTCCCCTAGTGGTGGGCATTTGTTACCTGTATCTTGGGGCCGCCGAAGAGACGATTGTTTGCCTACTACTGACATGGATGTATAACGACTTGGGAGGCGCCGATGAGCACTTTTTGGTACGTAACGGCGTCAACAGTGCTGCGTATTTTGTGTATGGCTGTGGGGCGATGCGCGTCGCCAGCAATCTGTCTTTGAACGAGGCGTTACGCGCTGGCCTGGTGGAGTGGCTCGGCATTGTATCGGCCATCATTCTCTCGACCATGCATGTGCAGGATCTCAAGGATCAGGAAGGTGACCGAGCACGGGGTAGAAGCACTGCTCCGCTCGCCCTTGGCGATACTATTGCTCGCTGGACGATCGCTGGCGGAGTCTTGACCTGGTCGATACTTGCCCCGGCTTATTGGTTTGCCTCCGTGCCCGTGCCATTACTTCACTGTAGCATTGGCTTGATGTTGGCCACCATTCCCTTCCTGCTCGCGCTCCTCGTTTCTCTTCGCGTTGTGTTATGGACTGATCCAAAGTCCGATACCGTTTCTTACAAGTACTGGAGCATGTGGCTGATGTCCATCTTCGGTCTTCCTTTGCTGCCGTTTACAATCACATATTGAACTCGGCACACGCCATGCGGGGATTTAGACTTCCGACCTGGTGCAATTGGTCTTCCTTGTATTGTTGTCAAAGATGGGGGCTGGTACCAGCAGAACGATGACATTTTTGCGTCAGCAATAGCCATGTTTCTAGTCAGTACGTACTTCTTTAGCGAGCTGGAGCCTCGTCTGTGTTCTCTGCATGTGGAGCAACTTCTTTTAGTTCGTTAGATTGGAAGATATCCAGGAGAAAAACCTTGATCTCGCAAAGCCTTTCACTTCACAGCTCTCTGTATTTTAACCTTCTTTTTTCTTTCTTCTCTCCTCGTTCTCCCTTTTCCCCAGTTTTACTCCAAACAGTAACAACAACGCATATCATATGTCGTGGTGGATCTGCATTGGAAAAAGTTTCATGAGCCATGGCCGGAATTTACGTTAATGAGACATGTTGTTAGTTCTTCGTCGTTTCTCTGTGTTTTTCGGCTTCGGACACCATTTGCTTATTCGGAATAGGATATTCGGTTGTGGGTCTATCAGGACAATTCGAGTTGTCACATAGGACACTAGCCATGGGTCTAAATCCCACTGACAGTCACCGGTCTAATGCTAAACCTTTAGCTGCATGGACCGTTAGGTCTCGCTTCGCTCAGCTCCGAAAATTAGCAAAATTACCAAACTTGGCCTAAATAATAAACTGTTTTACTGATAGCGAATAATACTGGGCTAGAAAGATTCGAACATATGGTGCACAGACGCCAACAGACCATTTGTGCCAAGTAATGTTTATCAGTGGCCCGTTGATATGCCTAGTAAAGCAGCCCAGTCCTCATCAAGACGGTCCTTGCGTCGGTATCTCCATCCGGCATCTGGATTGATGGCTCAGAATAGCCATTTACAGACTGGAGATACAAGAGTCTGCACGTGTAACATTGGTGAAGATCTGCTCCCGGATCGGGAAAGCGCTAATGTCTGTGTGCTACACTGCTATTTCAGTTGAATACAAGCAGTTTTTAGGTTTACGCAAGTGGCAGCCACGCTGATCATTGATGTCAAGCATGGAGAAGAAAAAAGTCATGCAGATAGAACCACATAGTATGTTTGGTACGCTCACAGGATCGGGCGCCGTCGCAAGTGGCGATTGCACGACTACCATCAGAGTAGTAATTGCCGGGGTAAAGCCATTCGATCTCAGGGGCACTGTAGGCAGTTCGTTGCCTTTCCGAGAGCAAAAGTATGGAGTATATTGGTTGACCATGGCGTTCTATTGCCCGAGGCATCGAAAGCACTGCGTTATATCCATTCGAGGCCCCCACGTCTTGGGGGTTCAAAGCCGATCACTAGTAGCTTAGTAGTTGGTTCATGTTCGTGGCTACTTATATCAAAGCGCAAAAAGGTGACTATTGATTTCGCAAAGCAGCAAAGTGGCCCCATGCTTTATGGCGTCCTTGTGGCTGTTAACATACATCTACCAGTGGGTTACCTGAATCTTCATTCGATCTGTCTTTTGTTGCCTTCAGTGTTCAGATGTTCTTCTGAACATTCAACCGAGTGAGGGACTACATAACGCAATCAATCGAGTAACAATGGCTTCACCGTCTGCGCTGGCAAGTCTCCCTCCTGATGAGAACAATGGCCCAGCTGTGAATGGGGTCACCTGGTCCTTTCTCATCATAGCGGTCATCAGCGTTGTTTTGCGCTGTTATGTGAGGATCTTTATGATCAAATCATTTGGATACGATGATATGCTGATAGTAGTCACATTGGTAACTAACGAAATGCCTCTTTCCTCCAAGGCTACAACTGACCGTTGGCAAATCACTAGGGAGTTTTAATTGCTGGGGATGTCGTGATATCCAACATGGTGTCCCTCGGAATGGGGCGCCATCTAGTACATCTCGAAGATCCGGAACACTCAGCTCTACAGCTTCTCAAATGGAATACTATATACCAGATTCTTAACGTCACTGGTGCTCTTTTGACCAAAATCTCGATCGGGCTTTTTCTTCTGCGTCTGAAAAAGACACGGAAATTCACCATTTCTGTGTGGGCGGTGTTGACGCCGTTGTTCATCACCACCGTGATCTTGAACTTCGTTGTCGGTCTCCAATGTATACCTCTGCGGGCCCTATGGACACCAACGATCGAAGGCCATTGCATCAGCAACAAGACACCGCTCAACGTATCATATGTTCAATCTGCCTTCGCCATCATAGCAGACATCTTCCTTACCGGGTCGCCGATAGCCATCCTGTGGAAAGTCCAGATCAACCTGAAAAAGAAAGTGGGCATTTGTGCTTTGATGAGTCTGGGTCTGATGGCTACGATTGCGAATGCCCTGCGCAACGCATTTATCCCAAATTTGACGGCCTCGGATGAAACCTGTGAGTTGTCTTATTAATCCAGAGACTCGGCATTTGGCTCGGTGGGCTAACATGAGCAAACAGTCACTATTGTTCCTGTTGTTCTTGTCGCCGATCTTGAATTCTCGTTGGGAACCATCGCCGCGTGTATGCCGACCTTGATGCCCTTGTTCAAGAGCGCCCGCGACAATAATGGCAGCTACAACAAGATGAGTGGAATGACACCCACTGTTGGTTCGATGGGCATTCGGAACCTTACGGCCAGTCACAACCAATACTCCTTTACAGAAGCAACCCATGCGTCGCGTCCGAGTACCGAGAGTGAGATCCCACTAAAGTCGATCAACAACACTCACCAGATCACTATGTCCAAGTCTTTTGCAGTAGAGCGTAGTGCAGTGTGACAGGCAAATGGGGCAAGTCGGTGTTTTCTATTGGTCTTTTCTATTGATTCCTTTACTTCTTCCCTTTTTTTTTTTTTTTTTTTTTTTTTTTTTTTTTTTNACTTTTTCTTCCTTGCTACGAATTTCATTCATGACCTTTTCTGTACTTTGTACTCTATTGTCGGAACGACGATAACGGGATTATGGCGTCTATGTTTCACGGTCAATATATCAGGGTGATGTTTTCCTTTCTTTTCTCTCTAATCCCTCTCTCCATCTACTTTGTAACTACTATCTCATTGGTTTCTCTTGGGTGGGTCTGTGATTTCACGCATACTTAAGGCCAAGTGAGCGAGTCAAGCTTGTTAGGACCTTGGATCGAGCAGAAGCATTGGCAAAACGTGGTAGTATGAGAAGGGTTCTGTCTCTTCCGATCCGGATAAAAGTGGCTGCAAAGACTCAGCTATCGGTCATCTAATTCCTCTGCTGGTTCTGAGTAACAACCTAAAGCACTTTATTGTAGGTTGGTGGATCCTGTACCTCCAGAGTGTCGCCGTCCGTAGGCGTTCAGGCACCGCCCCCAAAATACAGGGCCGTTACCGGTCCACCCAACGCCCTAACAGCGGAAGTACCCTAATTCAAGCTTATTAGAATCCTTTTATATCGAGATAAGGCTCGGTGATTCGCACGGATAATTGTGTACGTATATCGAATGGCCTTTTAAAGGCTAGTCCGCTCCACTAGGCCCGTTTACAAGGTATATCAGCGTGGGGGCTGGAACCATTGAGGTGCATCAAATTCCCGCCACACTATCTGCAAGTCTTCTCCCTTTATGACAGTCTGACAATCGATGGGTACTTTGTCGTCTCTGGGCTCTGTACAAATAACAAGCCTGCGAAGCCACCTTTTCAATAAATCAGATGCTAAACTCTGTTCCGGTTTGTTATCCACAGAGTGCCAACAGGCTCTCGTTTTCTTGTTGGAACCGTCTTTTACGGCCGTACCGTCTCATCCGGTCCTCTCTCTTGAAGAGTGAAGATAGACGAGACCGTTAGTGCTCCGTGATCCATACTAGCTGCCCTCGAGACTCGCTCATAGTGACTTGACTACAAGGTGAAGTTACAGTAGTCAATGAGAAAAGTCAAAGGCTGAATAATGTAGGACGATCATCAATTCATTCAAGCCCATCAAAGTGCAGATGATTGTCGTAGGCGTCAACGCCACAACCCCTGCTATAGGAAAACCGCTCGTCTAGATTCTAGACCATGACAAACAGGGACGATCACTGTCATTGTTTACATGTGACAATACGTAAAACAACACTATGGTCATGAAAGGGCTGTAACTCTGTTTCGGGCGACACGCGGTGGCGGCAATTTCCTAATCCGGTTCGCTTGGATACCAAACCCCATCTTGAGTTGAGCTGCCCCCCGCTTCAGCAGTTGCATATACCACGAGCAATGCATGTAGATTAAGGGCGTTTTTCAGGCTAATGGGAGACCCCTAGGCAATGGTATCATAATGTATCCTGATTTCCTCCTATGTATCAAAATATGTCTTATCAAGTGCTCCCGGAGTCAGAGCTGTCTTCATAACCATCAATCTTGAGCCGCGATTGACAAGGATGAGCAGACTTTCGGAAAAAAAAAAAAAGGCGTAAAGTTTCGGCGTCTATTGGTTAGCTGCAATCTTAAAATCCATCCTCGCGCAAATCAATTAATGCTCCGCGTTCCGTACCGAGAGTACTTTGTAACTTGGCATGGTACACTATGAGGGTAGTCCACCTCATGATCTTCGTTTTGTCGATTGACATGACTCGTAATAATTTACCGCATCTCGGGCCGGTGGCTGACCCCCGAAAAGCAACAGGAACATGATAGTTGCTCATGTCTCCTTGGCGGATTGAGTCACTTCGTCGTGATCGCCATAAAAAATGTTGGCCGTGCGTTGGACTGCCCCATGCAGCCGAACAACCCGAGGTCGTTTTGACTTCCTTCATGATTGATGAATTGTAATCGATTAATAATGAACGGGTTCTTTCTACTGTGTTAGCTGCGTATTTGTGACGGATTCTATGGATGTAGATACACTTCCAGTCTAGTCAAACATCCTCTACAACGCTATTCGCGCGGGGTTGTTAAGACTTCTTGTTAAGACTTCTATATTGGGTTCTTGTCATCATTAGTGTAAGCACAACCCTATACAATAACCGCTGTGATAAGTGGACTCGTATGGCCAAGTTCTCTTTTCAATGGTGTCGAGCGTGTTCTAATCATCAGCGTCTCGAAGCATTTTGGTAAACTGAAAGGCATATATCATACAATACAAAATGCCTACGGAACGATATTTCAACAAGTTTCCTCCATTTCCGGCCGATGTTCCTGTCGCAAAGCTTCACCGGCTCTCATATGCCAAACTCCTGGCCCGCGATGAAGACGAGTCGTTGGCCCTGTTCGACGCATCGCGTGCCTCGGGATTCTTCCTGGTTGATTTCAATGATTGTGACGAAGGAAAACAGTATCTTGAGCGGGCCGAGCAGATGTTCGAGATCAACGAGCAAGTCAACGCGCTGGACCAGGAAGAGTTGATGAAATATGCCTACCGACCACCACATCATCTGTTCGGGTAAGGAGGATCCTGTCAGCTTTCATCTCTTGGAGATTTGGATTCATGAATGAAACTTTACGCTAACAACGCACAAGTTATAAACATCTTGGGAACCTGAAGATTGAAGACGGCCGACCCGACCGCTGCGAGTTCTACAACATTGGACGAGACGACATGACTGGCGTATCCGAGCCTCTTCCCAACCCACCGCTCATTGAACAGAACCGAGATGCTATCAGAGACTACATGAACAAGTCGCACGAGGTCGCCTCTTTGGTCTGTTCGCATTTGGATGCCCAACTACGATTGCCACAGGGGACTTTGGCCGCATTGCAGCCACTGGACCGCCCCTCCGGAACCTCAGTTCGCATGCTACGATACCCCCCTCAACCCGAAGGCGACCGTCAAACGAGTCTGCTCGGCCATACGGATATTGGATCTTTGACCATTCTTTTCAATGTGATTGGCGGTCTACAACTCCTTACACCAGGTGCCGATCCCAAGGACAACGCCAGCTGGGTCTATATGCAACCCCAACCTGGTTGCGCCATCGTCAACCTGGGCGACGCCATGGTAGAGTGGAGCGCCGGCATACTGCGAAGCAACATGCACCGCGTCACTTACGCCCCGGGCGAGCAGAGCAAATGTACTCGCTACAGCCTAGCATACCTGGTCCGTCCGTTTTCCCAAGCACCCATGAGGCGGCTAGCCGGGGGGGAAAGCTTGATCCCGCCAATTGAAGAAGGAGAAGAGGACAATACAATGAATGCGTCCGAGTGGGAATCCCACAAAGCCGTGGCGATCAAGGCTGGCAGAGACAATGCCCGTAGTCGAGGAGGGCGGGAAATTCAAATCGACGGCAAGAAAAGCTTTGTGAGCGGTTTCACTGTTGGAACTGTCGGCGCGTAACGCCTGGCCTATCTGATGTAGTTTCATGGGTCAACTGTGCTTTAGTACTGGAAAAGGTCAGGCATATGAACTTACCCAGCAAAATCGAATCTATCATGTGTTCTGTCAACAAACTTTAGCCCTCTTCACCATTTAAAAAGTGAGTAACGAGACAGGCGGGCTCTAGCATGCTCCCTAGACATCTATATGTGCACATATTGAGATCCTTGCTTCAGCATTAACTATCTAGAGGCAGCCAGTATGAATTCGTAGGATATAACAAACGCAATATAACAAGCACAATGCAACTTGCTTTGATAGGCATCTGTAACGAGTCTATATTCTATCCATTCAAGGCATCTTGAAAACGGCATTCAAACTCTTCCGCAAGTTTCAGAAAATCAACTATAGCCTCGGCTGTTGCACGGGCTCCAACCTCCCCCAAGAAGAAGTAATGATTCCCGGGTATTTCTCTTGACATCTGACTCGGCAGGGTATGCACCATGCCAGCGAGGCTCTCAAATCGGTCCTGGGTGAGATCACGAGTTTCGATCTTCATTTCAATAATTCGTGCGAATCTTTGTGCGAGCATAAATGCCCATGTTGCCTGATCCATGATCACATGTCGAGCATCAAGTATGCTGTCACCAGTAAGCGACGCAATCATGGGTAGATGCTCCGCCTGGTCTGGTGCTGCATCATTTGTAGAAGTCCAGGAGTCCTCAACAAAAGCCTGGCCATGCCTAGAACTGTCATACCGTAAATTCCACCCGGTAAGGCTGACCGGGATATACCCATAATATTCCTGCCTGAAGGTATCATCTGGGACTATGATTCGGCCTCCGTTCAATGTAGCTTGCTGCTCATGGATCTGTGCAAGGAACCGCCCACTCATATTACTGTATGCTGCGTATCCAGATTCTGAACTAAGAATCCCCTGTGGCGGGGGCCGCGCTGCGTGCAAACCTGGTGTTGCAGCAAGTGCCACGTACAACTCAACCTGAAGTCCTACAGACCGTGCGGCAGCACAAAAAGGAACAACAATTCGCCCGCCCATGCTCCAACTAATGAGTACTACTCTTTTCGAAAGGGTATGCTCGTTCACTACTCGGTATGTCACTTCTGCAGCCTGTTTGCCCCAGTCTCGAATTCGAAATTGTGGCGCTATGGCTGGCATAATCGGTGGCGAGCTTTCAAGCGGATAAGAAATTGCGAGAAATCCATGGCCGTGATAGTTCACCCAATGTGCCAGAAAGTCTTTTACTTCTGAACCTTGATGCCCACCGTAAGAGATTCGCGCATTGTGGCCGCCACCAGGAATGAATATGATAAGTGGCTTCTCTTTATCAGCAGGAAAATACTTGTAGAGCACTGGGAAGCCAGTGGCATTGCCGAGCTGTTCCCCTGGCCATAATTTGGGTGCATTGACTGACATATCCAGCCTGTGCTTTATCAAGCAAAGTCTCTTTGTTTCATCGTCGTTTGGTACGCATAGGTTCAGCGCTGCACCCAGAATGCGGGGAAACACGGAAACACAAATAAGGTTCTCGGAAATAGTTCCGACATATTTGTCTAAATATACGACTTCTCATGGTGAATAGAGAAACATGAATCGTCCAGTCTTTCTTATTTCCTATTTTTTGAAATTTTGACGAATTTGCTCATTATGGAGCGACTCTAGGAGAAAACCTAGGCTTCCTTTTCGGATTCTATCCGGCATGGCCCCCCCCGCACCACAGTTATTGCTAACCGGAACATGCGTCTCTACGGTCATACTTACATCTACTTGGGAACATAATTAGACGGAGGCTTGACGCAAGTATACTTTTGGAAAGTGCCTCTACACCGAAACACGCGCGTTCACTAAATGCCAACGTCAAGAACACACATTCTTTTACCTTGAAGTGCACCAACGAGCAAGTGGAAAGAATCCAACGGAACCTATCACAAAGATTCCAGGTGCCGGGTATACTATGGGACTGTGATCATGAGCATCGTTTCACCACGAGTTTCGTATCGAATCAGTTCAGTTATACCTGGCATTGTATAAAGCGGATTTCTTACAAAACGTCTTGTCAAGAGTCCAGCAAATATAGTCACTCTCAAAAAGGGAGAGAAACTCAAACTCTTCAAATCACCGCGATCGGGGATGTCATTACCCTTGTAGGTGGAATCACCTCATTCCCACTAAGATTGTACATAAGTCACCCCGCAGCGACATGGTGGAATGGGAATAATAACATGGGTCTGCGGGGAAATTCGGAAGTCAGGGTGATTGGCAGCATTCAGTACGTACTTTTTATGGTGGTGCACTCGAGCTTAGCAAGTTCACTGCGCGTGTATCACTCTAATCGACTGAGTGAACACCGCCGGTGGAGAAAGAGCCCACAAGGCGCAATTGCAAAGGCTAAATGCGCTAGATCTGGAAAATTCTGGTAGGTTGTGCGTAGTTGTGATCAGATACTACGGTTGAGAAGGAACGAAGACAATTGGAATAGACGGGTACAGAAGCTCAACTTGCTGCTACAGGTACATTGTCGTCGCAAACGTTTATTGTCCTTTGCACGATCATTTCTGGCTCGGCCAGGAAAACGCATTCCACCATGGCTCAAACCTGTCGAGAGAGACCTACCGCTGTGCGAAAGGGAGATTATGACAACTTTGACAGCGGTAGCAGAAGCACCAATCCGTTAGGCGATTAAGAGAAGTGACTTGGGGCTCTTTTTACTACTCGCCGGAGGACGATGATACATTTCGAAAATAGATGTCTGTATTCTGCACGCATGATTGGATCAGGTTCCCCGGGCTTTCTGAACCGAAACGTAGTATTCGTGAAGTGGTTGGAAATATATTGCAAGAAAATGGCATTTCTGGGTATGAGGGATAGCCTAGCTATGGCTCGTTTTCCATTTCTCCACTTGCTCAGCCATATCCTTCTCAACTGGGCCCACGGCAGCAACCTTTTCTGCATACTGCCTTGAAACCTCATTCCGCTCATATCTCCATTGTTGAACCTGTTTAAGAGCACAGGCACTCTCCCCTTGTGCTCCCATAACTCCACTCGTAACTGGAGCCCCTAACGTCTCGTATAACGGTACAACCCCTGACCAAACATCTTTCTGTTGCCAACCCGGCGACTCCCCAAGTACCGTACTGGGTTGAAAATCGCCAACGTTGGCACCCCGTACCTTTGCACTTGCACTTCCAATGTGTACTTCAATAACCTGTACATACTCCATAGCTGATTGTGCGACAGGATACGTAGAACTCCAACGTCCCCGGGACATATGGTTTGTGAGAAGGCGCATTGACCATCGTTTCTTTTCAATATCGTGCCTAGAAACAATAGAAGCAGTTCCATGAATTACAGAGGAGCGGTAATTGAGTGAATGCCCATTAGGAGTCAAGAACAACACAACGCCGTCCACTAATAACATCCGTCGAACGTTAGTCGATTCTATTTCCTGCGTACTTCTGGCAACACATAGACTGAATGAACGTACCTACTGTGGATGTGATGCAGACCTTTACACTGCCACTTTCACTTTCCTTTATTGCTCTGCATAACATAGAGGCAGCGTTTCCGTGGACGTAAGCTTCCACAGGACCATTACGCAACGTCTCTTTGTGTTCTGCGTCAAGCTGCTCATCGCTGAAGCGCTCGTACTCTGTGTTGGGGTCATATCTTCCCAAAACGCAAGTAAGCGGAAGGTTTACCGGGGTATATTCTCCATCGCTGTCCTTGACTATGAATGCTACATGTGAAAGTAACGTGGAGTTGGTGATGGAATGTACTGTTTCATAGTCGTAACGTGCTGAGATCTCCATTAGAAAGTTGGGCCAACATCGAAGCATTGATGACATTCACTCCCTACCTCTCTTTTTGTATACTCTGATTGTATTTAATTTCTCCTTTGGATACTCGCCAAAAGTAGTATCCGGCTGCTGTGCAATATATGTCTCGGCCATGATGGCGTCGCTGACCACTAAAAAGGTAGCAAGATAGCTATCGTCGACTTCGGGTTAATATGTAGATATATTGTCACAATGCCAACATCGACGCTACACATGCATCTCAAAATAATATGCACACCGCATTTATCTTCCCCCGCAATCCTTCGCCTCCAACGCAATAAGATGCATATGAAAGCAATTAGATAGAGTATCCTAAGCAGCCAATCAGAAATTGCTTATTAGAAACCTAATCCCAAACAAGCAGTAAAGTTTAAGGGAAGGTCGTGCCGAGTGGGTCCGACCCGCCCGACTCGCCCTTCCGTTTTAGTAAACATGTATTGATTGTATAAACAACGCAGTCGACAACAAACATCCTTGATGTTGCAGATGATAAATACTGATATTTTTGAGCGTATAATAGATTTTGACTCAAGTACAAAGATATGAGACGCAAGGTCGACGACCCGCCAGCTTGGCAGCATGTAGCAGCCGAAAGGCGCTCAATAATAGAGAGCAATATTCCCACGGATTGGCGAGTCTCAGAAGAGTTATTGAAAAGCAAGAAGTTGGTGGATTTGCCCAAAATATGCGGAATATTAACAGAGCAGGAATTGGACATTACTGAATTGACAGCTGTTGAGATTGTAGCCGCCATCCAAGCGGGCAAGATATCCGCCGTGGACACCACAAGGGCATTTTGCAAAAGAGCAGCAATTGCACATCAAGCTGTGAGTAATGAACCTGCGATCCATGTTGACCACTGAACTTACCTACATTAACAGACAAACTGTCTCGCCGAAATCCACTTCCGAGAAGCCTTACTTCAGGCCGCCGATCTAGACGAATACATGCGTATACACGGCAAGCCAAAGGGAATGCTTCATGGCCTTCCAATATCAGTGAAAGAACACGTTAAGATAAAGAATACTACTGCTACATCTGGCTTGATTGCATGGGCAAATGAGGTTAGCAATGAAGATGCGCTCATCGTGCGAACCCTCCGGGAACAAGGTGCCATTTTTTATGTGAAAACGACCAATCCACAGACACTGATGGCTATTGAGACCGACTCTAACTTATTTGGGAGAACTGTCAATCCTTATAATGTTGGCCTGACTTGCGGCGGAAGCACCGGGGGCGAGGGCGCACTGTTGGCAATGCGAGGAAGCGTTTTGGGAGTAGGCACTGATATCGGTGGCTCAATCCGGGTACCAAGCGCATTCAATGGTGTATACGGATTCAAACCAAGCATTGCGAGAATTCCACATAGCGGACTGAGTGGGTTGCACGATGGGATGCAAAACATTGTCGGAGTCGTCGGTCCATTGGCTCGTTCACTGGAGGACATAAAGCTTTTTTGCATTGCTGCAATGAATAACGATCCCTGGAAACATGAGCCAGCCCTTTTGTCTATTCCCTGGAAAAATGAAGTTGATATTCCCAGGAAACTAAAGATTGGAGTCATTTGGAGCGATGGGATCATCCAGCCACACCCCCCAGTCACACGAGCGCTTAAGCATGTCGTCGCCAAACTACAAAGTCATGGGCACACCATCATTGACTGGAGCCCGCAGTTTCATCAGTCCATATACAATGTAGTCAATGAGGCGTATTTTCTTGATGGAGGTGAAGAATATTACAGGACATTAGAAAAAGGTTGTGAGCCAGCAGTACCAATTGTACAATGGCTGCTTGACGAAAAGGCTAAGCATCGCTATACAATCGAAGAGAGTTGGCGAGTAAGTTTTGCTTTTACAATAGCGTGTTTTCCTATCTTTTAGCTAATTCCAAACAGATTAACAGAGACTTGGACGAGTTCCGAAGCCTGTATGCTCAACAATGGAACAAACACGATATAGATGCAATAATATGCCCTGCGAACGCATCGGTCGCCTCTGTGCATGATGAGAACCGCTATTGGGGCTACACTTGTGTTTGGAATGCTCTCGATTATCCGGCTGTAGTGTTTCCGGTGGGGACCGTTGAATCCACCGATATTTGGGAGAATCATCCGCCGTCAAACGCTCCCCTGAACCCCATGGACGCTTGGTATAGAACCCTATACACAGATTTTGAAGGACCTGTGAGGTATGAAGGAGCCCCAATATCTCTTCAGCTTGTTGGAAGAAGGCTCCAGTGTGAGAAGGTGTTGCGTATAACACAATATGTAGTGGATATATTGGATTGAAAGAGCACAGCAACACCTAATGATTAAATTTAATATTCGCGAGTCTGATCATCAATGAACATCCCAATCTTGATTTATCGTCGGTAATGTCCCAATAACATGCCGCAGTAAATATCATACCTGCAGGAAGGTATGTGTAGCTGATCAAACCAGCAAACAAAAACCTATTTCATTCATAGCATCCCGCCAATTGGCGGACATGAGATGACCAAATTGGCGCAGCTCCCAGGTCCGTCTGAGTATCTTCAGAATTGTAGCACAGTTCCCAAAGTCACGAGTCGATTTACCAAGAGTTTCTGTAACGATGTCCTCATAGAATGGTTGATGCATTATTTCGGCCACGGAGCCTGCAATGCAGATGGGCCAGACCAAGCCACGCATGTCTTGTTGATCTTTTATCCGTGCCATGGCAGTTACATTTATTGAAACTGCATCTTTGATTGTTTCCAAAGTATCCCCAAACCCGAGCAATATAGCTCGCAGTTGAACACGAGCCGCAGTTGCGAAGACACGAGTCACATTCTGGATTTTTTCTGATCTCTCAGCATGTTTTTCTATCTTAGCTGTTCGGTCTTTCACGGGCTCCTTGTCAAGCTTCCGTAACCCTCGCTCCAGACATTCCTCGATTGCACGTCCGCGAGACAGCAGATCGGAGATCTTAGACGCCTCATCATGTTGAATGCTTCGTTTCCAAGCATCAAGTGCAGCAATATCTCCAATAGACCTCATAACCCAGTTTTGAGCTCCCATATATTTGGACATGTCAACGATATCCTTGTCGAGCAAGGAACAGTAAGGCATCCGAGGTGCCTTCCCCGTTGAAGCACACGCAAGTAGATCAAACCACGTAATGACAGCAACGAGGAAAGATAGGGCAGAATGCTTCCAGTTACACAATGCATTCTGTGCATCATTGATAGAACGTGCTTTAGTCAGAATCTGAATGATAGAGGAAGAGCTTCCACTTGTGAGTATTGAGATCAAAGCATCTAAATGTAACTGCCAATTGCTGACACCACCTTGAAACAGCTAGAGCGTCGTTCAGCATGGAACGGTCAGTCTGAAAGATAACGGGCTCACCTCGAAGCTTATGAGAGATACACCACACGACATGACTTCGAGCAACCTGCTCTCATCATCTGTGTCACTGCTTAGCCGAAGGTGTTGCAGGAACTCTTGTAAATCATGAAGAGCTTTAGCGTGATAGCCGGCCAGTTCCGCATATGTATCCCCGACTACATTTGACAGATATGTATACTGGTGCAGGGCGCTTAAACTTAGGGCTGCATGATATAACGGCCCTGTTCTTACAAACAGCCAGAGCAGCCATCCGCGGCCGTGCTTGTCGGGGTTGTGAAAGCGGAACTGCAGGGGAAACACGTGGTCCATGTAGTGCATAATCAACTCGGCTTCGCGATAGCTAGTGATTCTCTCTGACATGGTTCTGGTTTTTTCATTAAGAACACCTGCTTCTAATTGAGGTTGAGCAGCAGTGAAGCAATCTGGATCTAGCAAGCCAGTAGCAGATCCAACCCTGAAATCAGTGACAGGCTTGTGTGGCGACACTTCGTGATTCGAGTTCGACAAGCGATCTTGCCGTCGTCGATTCTTAAGATTTCTTTGAACCTCCTTTCTTGTAGTTAGTATCTGTTGCTTCTCTCGTTCGCCTCCGTCCTTCCATTCGGGCTTCTCGCCATAGCCGTGACATGTTATGCTACGGGACACGCAAGTCGTGCAAGCCGGCCGGACTTCGTCACATTTTTTCCTCCTTAGACGACATGTCCAGCACCCGTGATTGCTTCTCAACATTGTTATAAAACACCTGAGTCCTTTTTCAACAGAGATCGATGCAAACACAGTTAACTGTCCGGTCCATTCATTCGGGACGGGAAAACAGTACAAATTGGCCAATCAGATCAACCTCTACGGAAGCCTTGGCTGTTGGGTTTGTTCCCCAGCTAACCATGATTAAGGCATATGTCAGGCATCAGCATAGGCATGTAAGATTGCGTCGACATGCTGCAATTCCGTAACAGCAAATTAAATGTTATGAAATCCACCCCGGGAGGTCCAAAACTGTCGGAAATATTCGAATAGAAAAGTGGATTTAGTTGTGGGTATGGTGTTTTCTGATTGGATTGCTGCCGATTTTTTTTCTTCGGTCTACTTTCCTCGGATGAAGGGAAGTATCCTACTCTACATCGTCTGATTTATTGGGTTTTTGAGATGGCGAAACATCAAACAGCGGTGGTCCTTGGAGCAGGGGTTATTGGGCTGACGACAGCCACAGAACTGCTGCGCCAGTATCCCACAGCCTCGATCACGATAGTTGCGAGGCACCTCCCCGGAGATCAATCTGAGGCAGACTACTGCTCAGCTTGGGCAGGCGCAAATTGGATTCCGTACGATGACAATTGGAATGATCAAGCAGCATACGAGCAAGCTTCTTATCTTCGGTTCTCACGTTTAGATTCGCGAAGCGGTGTAACAAGTTTCCCGCTTAGACTTCTGTACGATGAGGAAGATATCAAAACACATGGAAAGAAAAGAATCCAACAAAAGTGGTACCGTGAACTTGTTGGAGGGCTGCAAGAAGTAGATTCAGCAGTGTTGCCTACATGGGCAAAACTCGGTCTGGATCTCACAACCTTCATGATCAACCCTAATGTCTATCTTCCATGGCACGTACTATGACACCACCGCCGTGATCCCGTAAAGAGAAAAACGAAGCTAATTCGGATTGTATAGGTTACAGTCGCATCTTATTGATTCTGGTGTTAAATTTTTGCGCCGATCATATGATCATATCAACGATGTATTCAAGGACTTCCCTTCCGCTACCACCGTGTATAATTGCTCGGGACTGGGTGCAAAATACCTAGGTGGTGTTGAAGATGACAAGGTCTATGCTATCAAGGTAACCTAGTTCTTTTTTATCTAGCAATTTATTGATTGTGTGTCTCGTCGTTGACGCTCATCCTTATCCAGGGACAAACAGTGCTCCTCGCCGAACCGCAAACTCCGTTAAGTCGAATGTATATGTACAAAATAAATGAAGACGAGTTTTCTCACGTCTTCCCGCGTCCTCTTGGTGGCGGTATCATTATTGGGGGCATCCGCTTGCATCATAACTATGATGAAAAGCGAGATATGGACCTTGCTGAGCGAATCAAGCGACGTGCATGCGAAACCTGTCCCGAACTAGGACGTCCTGAGGATCTCAAAGTCATACGCCACAACGTTGGATTCAGACGTAAGCATGCACTCCGTTTTGGAAATATTTATAAGCATACTTTCATTGAGAACAACTGCTGATGCTGTAACACAGCGAGTCGATTGGGAGGGGCTCGCATTGAGCGAGAGGATTGGAACGGAAAATGGCTTATTCATAATTATGGTGCAGGAGGGACAGGGTACCAAGCTTCTTGGTATGTTGCAAGCTTAAAAAAAGAAATAAAAAATTGCATATCATTGCATGAATGGCGCTAAATTATTTATAGGGGAATGGCCGAGCAGGCAGTGAAGCTATTTACTGAGATAGTCTCTACGAGTGCGAAGCTTTAGTTTACGACATGCTCTGAGCTGAATTGTCCGAGGAAGAGGGACCAAAAAGTGTACAGCTACCAACACATGTAAGGTTAGTGACGTGTAATACTATCAGCGCCAGCTTTTACCATCTAGAAATGGCAGTTTGGTATTTCTTGTGTAACAATTACTATGATATTACGGGAGACGCGCCGGAGCTGTTCGCTCTGCAAAAGTCCATCCTAGCCAAAAAGCTGAAGACAACTTGCCACAGTTGGGTTTATCTGTGTGGCTTTACTTCTTTCGTTGAAGATGCCAACTGGGCTTATTGTAGCATGAGAAAACAGTTAAATTGGGAAAAGGACTCCTGTTGGAATCCAGCAGAAGAATCGAAGTATATGCAAATATGTACAATCAAAATCTTGTACGTTCTTTCTGTCCAACAGCTTAGAAGGACGTAGGTTTGGGTGCCAGTCGATGGTTAACGGCGGCGCTTGAGGATGGGATCACTGGTGTCGAAGAAGCAGAAGGAACAACGGTCGAGCTTGGGACAGCGGTGGAGGTTGGCACCGCGGTTGTGGTCGGCACAGCGCTCGAAGTCGAAGCTCCAGTAGTCAACGGTGATCCAAAACCATAGCAGTAAGTAGGCAGGGAGATAGTCTCAGACTGTCACACTCAGTCAGCGCCTGTGTTCTTAATCCGTTTGGTTTGGAATGTTAACTTACAGTAATCGTCACAGTGGCAACATCACTGACACTAGCCTGGAGATAGACACCAGCGTAAGGGCCAAGCTGGACACCATATTGGTGCTTTTCAGGGTCGTCTTGGCAGGCTCCAGTAGACGCTGTATTGTTTTCGTTAGCCATCAAGGAATCAGACACGACTTTTAATGATACGTACAGTCAATGGCGGACAGGAGAACACCAGCTTGGGGGTTAAGGCCAATACCGGCAGACAAACCCTTACCTACGGAGAAGAAAGAGTGAAGATTAGCTTAAGGTGAGTTAAAAAAGGTTCGGCTGTCACATACCGAGCACTGTGATATCAAACTCAATGTCTGCCAAGACACCAAGAGAAGCACCTCCCAAGATCATGGCCGAAACCGAAGTGTCATCTCCCTTAACTTCCGGGGACCAGTTGTTTGCCGAGGCATCAGACGGTGACAGAAGATCGATAGTGAAGTCTGCGTCGTCATTGATAGTAAGGGTGACGCCGGAGGTCACGGTGGCGATACCCTTGAGAGGACCGACGCCCAGAGTGCCTTTAAAGGCGATTGCGGGTCCCAACTCGACAATTTCCGCGACACTCACACCCTCAATGGGGATTGTGAGGAACGTCTTATCAAAGGACTTGCTACCAGACAGATCTCCAGCCAAACCGATGGTAGGATCAACAACTGCAGACACGCCCTTCGGGTTGAGGGTAAGAGTGGCACCCTTAGGAATGCCAAGGACAGTCTTGATATCAAAGTTGAAGTCAAATTCACCGGTGGTGTGGCATTCATTGCAGACAGCAGTTACCTGGACACCTTCAGCAACATCAACTGACCACTTGCCGAAGTTAATATCGTGGGTAAAGTTCAGAGCGAAGGTGTCGGAGTAGTCACGTTGCATCAACTTGGACGAAGGCATACCGCCGATGTGCAAATCGTAGGTATGGGCAATTGTTTTCCAATCAGACTGCTTGCCATTCAACGTGGCCGTGTTGGTGGCATTGTTATATTCAACAGACGAAATAATGTAAGGTTGACGCTTGCCAGTCGAGTCACAGTGTCCGCTGCCGGAGATCATGACGAATGTGTTGTCGTCGTGCTCATTGGTCCAGTTCCAAGCATCCATCAAATGGGCAAAAGCCTCATCGTTATCAAAAGTCAAGGTGGTTGACTTTTCAGCGCATTTGACAGAGTTCACCAGATTCTTGAACCGTTCCAGGTTGATGATATGCTCCGTCTTACCAGAGGTATAGACAGTCAGGTTGGCCAAAGCAGCCTTACCGCTGTCAGCGCCTACATCAAATCTGTCAGCGCAACCATTTGCCAATGCCAAAAGGAGCCTACATACCCCCCCAAAGGAAAGTCTCTACGGTCTGCAAGTTGAGGGCAGAGTAGTCAACAGCTCTTGCATCAAGACCAGCTTGAGGGGCTTCAACGGGTCGCAGCTCCAAAGAAAGAGCCGGACTAGCAATGAACGAAAAGAGAGCGCCCAACGTGGGCATCAAAGTCTGTGTAGTTCTCATGCTGGGCGGTAATGAGAGACAAAAGCAGATACTTTATCCAGAAAGTAAGCTGCTCTCGATAAACAAGTCAATAAAGGAATGAGACGGTAAAGATTCAACTACCGTATACCTGCTCTGCAAGTGCAAAGAACAAGACTTCCACTATCCAGTAGGTGGTTGAAACATCTTATAATCCAAGATTAGCTTGGCACAAGGCTGGCAGCACGGATGTAATCCGTATCTTGTGGTCTACTAGCAGCCCGTCGCCCCTTAACCATCCCCTCAAAAGATCGGCCCTAATGCATGTTTGACGCGCGAGCAGCCTCCTTAGCTCTTACGTACGGGGTGTATCTCATTAGTTGTACACGCTAGGATAGTCCGCACCCTGTGTCAAAACGTTAGAATGTTTGTGCATCACTCCGACAGCCAAGTGTCCTTCCCTCCTGTTGAGAAAGTCGATATGGTTGGTAAAAGCTGTCGAAGCAAACACCACCCTGCCGTGGGCCATTTTGTGTATTCATCCCGTGATGCTTTCATTCGGTTCTTATCTTCATCCAATACTTCAAGAGCCATCGGAGCCGCAAGTCAACCGGGGGATATTGTAATGGACACGAGTAGTGGAACCTCTAGCTGCTAATTATGGATTTGTTGTGATCATATTCAAGCTCTAATTCGCCAGCGAAGTGGAGTATCAAACCGTGTGAGTGAATCTGGCTGCCGTAATGCAACGTTCCTGTCAGCAAGACGTCCTAAGCGCGTTTCATTTCATTTGCAAGCCAGACCGGTGACGGCTACCTATTCCTTCAAGTAGAACCTAAACCTACTTTGTAGACCAGATGTAGATCTCTTGCAACCGGCCGAACACCATGTAGTACTTCTAGAAACAAGAACCCCTTCTAGTGCCTGGCCTCGGCGTCGCATTGTCTCCCATGAATAGTAAGCTATAGTCCGAGTCTTCCGTTGGTCACATATGGGAGACTTTGGCAGTGCAGGGCGTGTTGGGCAGACTTTGCGACTTGGGCTTGAGGATGTATGGGATTGTCATCGTCGGGGCATTCTCATTCTCCGTGTGGGGGTCGATTAGCCTTTTCAGTCAAGTCGCCCCCAAAGCCATCTCGTGGACCTGGCTTTCCTCCTTTGGGGCCGACATCGCCAGCAGCAACAGTTGCAGTACGTTCGCAGGACGTCACAAGTTTCTTTTCGAGTATGTATCGACGGACCCTGACGGCCTGATGAAGATCGGAAGGAACGAACATGACCGCGGAAGGCCAGTGAACGATCCTACTACAATGCTGAACGTGTTCGTTGAGCGTGGCCGATGTCGATCTTCAGCTGAGCAGATCATTAGACTGATAAGTAGTCAACAAAATATTGAAATTAGTTGAGTCAACAAACGAGCGTTGTGGAGAAACAATCTGGCCGTAGAGACTTCTGAGTGTCAATATATGGGGTCTTGCACATGGGGTGACGGAGAATTAGACATGAGATATACATCTAATACTTGAATTATTGAGATATTCGATAGAGGAATCACTGTGGATAATCAAGATATCGATCGGCTCAAAATGCTTTATAATGGTATATAATGATATCTCATCATCAACTGTACTACAGAAACTCACGACAAGATTGCTTTATTGTAGTACAAGTTACCGTTTCAGCCCGCTACTATGACTACAGGTAGGCTGTGAAGTGGTATTTATTAATATTATGATATAATAAGATAGATGGAGCAACGCTCATTATAGTTGATACTACTTCATCACGTCTTCTAGGGACTTTTTTCAGTCTTACGAATAGTTTGGTTTTTGGACCACCTTGCCAAGTCTTGGAAGTTCCACATAACTTGGTGAAACGGCTGCTGTCAATGTCGGGTTAAAGGAGCTGGAAGCCATCAGTATGAAAACTCGAATCCCCAGATGCACTTTGCGGCCGTTAAAGGCAGGATCGACGGACGATCAAGGACTGGTACTGCGCCTCGACTGGATGCGCGAGAGAAGACGACAGCAAAAGATCTGATTTGAATGCAGGCTAATCTTATATGGAGCTCCAGTAAGTAAATTAACCGAAGACTCTGCTTTTGCTGAGGCTTACACCATTTTTTTTTTTTTTTTCTCTTTTTGATTGCAACGTGCTTCTTGAACTATTACAGGTTACCGTTCAGGGCTTCAATCATATTAAGCTAGATAGCTCCATCCGTGTGTAGTTGGCGAATTGTTATATTCTAAGCTGTGCTTGAGTGTCTGTGGTCGACCGAAATCAAGGAAAGAGTTGTTCTTTTTCGATTCAACCAGTCTGTGTTAACTTCGCGAACATGTCCACAACGACGAAAGACGCGGCTCGAATTGATAAAGAGCTTATTATCCTTCCTGCACCCTGTCTTTCGTTTTCTCCGCGTTAGTCGATCGGGAATGTTGTGTGCATGGAGGAAGCTAAAGGTGAATATACGTACAGAATGAGTCATCGTTGACAGACAATCGTTTTATAAAGTTTGTTTGGACGTTTATTAGGCGGCAGTGCTGCAAGTCTCAATATTCTTACCATGTCGTGGATTGACGTTGCAGTGAGATGAGCGGCTGGTGACACAACGAGAGCATATAGCCTTGACTACTTGCAACTTTCAAGGAGCATTTTCGCCCATCTGATTTCATCTATAATTCCCAAGACATTTTTGAACGGTCTAGCCTCTAAAAGGTCGTATGTCGGGCAGAACTTTTCAGCCATCCACGATCTCTTAGGTGCAGGGTGCCCTGAAAAGAGATCATCGAGTGGTAGTTTGCTCAGACATCTCCGATGGTTTACGTGAAGGTTACAGAAGGAGCATAATAGTGGAGCTATAATAAATCAGAGTGCTTGCAGTAGAAGGTACGAGTTGGGTTCGCAATGCATTGCGAATGTCGACATCAAAATGCTATATCGTCATGTTTACGTTCCCTGAGCGCCTTGATGTTATATGGCGTACACAAACTCGGGATCTTAATTATGCAGATGCTCCGTTGAAGTCGTTTTGTTTCCAATTTTGTAACCTAACCGATACGATATACTACCGAAATTGATGCTGAAATGCCTGCCAACCAATTACCCATACCGGCAAAGTGATTACGCAGGGGGGAGCGGAGCAGTCATGTTTGCCCTGATGAACTCGACAGTGGGGTCTGGATCAGCATAAGGATAACGCCACTCTAGCATAGATTCAAACTCGGCATTTGTTGGCACCGTGACAATGGATTGCTGGTGAGAAAATGTGTCGATGCTGGCCTTGCCGCGGTAGGATCCGAATCCACTAGGACCGAAACCGCCAAAAGGCAAGCTCGTAGGAGCAATTTGAGCCATAACATCATTGATGGCAGCCGATCCATTTGGAAGCGTGTTGATGATAGTGGTGGCCTCTTTGAGATCCTCCGAGAATACGTACAATCCAAGGGATTCGGGGGCAATCTGCCTCACCAGAGAAATCGCATGTGAGATATCGGTAGCACGAACAACTGGGAGAATTGGGCCAAAGATCTCGCTTGTCAGAAGAGGATCTTCAGGTCCCAAGTCTACCACAACAGTGGGCTCGATATATAGACTATCAGCGTCTGACTTTCCGCCCAAGATAGTTTTCCCTTTCGTCGACGAAAACAGCGACTGAACGCGAGCAAATTGAGCAGCGTTGACAATGCGTCCCACGGTGTCTATCTTTGCATTGCCCTTGTAAAAGTCGTAATGAACCTGTGGGAAAGAAGAAAAAACCAATAAATACCATGTAAGGGCAAAGTTGGGGTACAATTTGCTCACCTGCTTGAGGTCTTCTAGAAACTGGTCATAAACAGCCTCATGAACAATAGCAACATTTGGCGCAAAACAAGTTTGGCCAGCACTTGTTGCCTTGGACCAGAGTGTTCGTTTAGCTGCAAGGTGAACATTGGCCTTATCTGAAACGACGACAGCATTTCGTCCGCCCAACTCGAGTGTGACAGGGCTCAAAGTGGATGCGGCACTTTGCATAACTGCTTTTCCGACCGTCTGTCCCCCGGTGAACAAGATATGACCGTAGGAATGCTTGAGCAAGGCTTGGGCGGCTTCTTTACCACCAGTCACACATTGGAAGCAGCTGCTGTCCAGGTATTTGGGGAACAATTCCGAGAGCAGCTCAGCAGTGTTGGGCGCAAATTCACTAACAACTCTTTAGAAGAAGCAATGTATCACAGCCAGGCTATCAATAACATACCTGGGCCGCAAAATACCAGTGTTTCCCGCTGCAATAATCCCGATAAAAGGCAGGAGAGCTGTGTGTCTGGTTAGCTCTGTCTAGTTCCGAGGCAACCTGTGTACAATAAAGGCACCAACGCACTGAGAGTCAATGGGTAGTTCCATGTTCTAGTACTTCTCGTCAGACTCGCTTGGCCGAAAACACATCCATGTGGTCAACCTTACCCCAGAATAAGACAAAGTCCGCGTGGTTGTCTCCGAATCACTGGCGACCAATTTTCAAACGGCGGCAAAGTGCTCACCGGCTCATCTTTGAGCCAGTCATCGAGATTTTGCAAGAAATGGACGATCTAGAGTGTTCCAATTTCTCAGCTGAGAACTATAAACTACCAGAGAAATTACGGAGACAACCAACTTCGTTAGCAACACACAGAACTTCCAAAACTTCAACCTGGACCTTGGGCTTGGCAGTGTCCTTGTATATAGCCTCGGCGAATCGATCGCGGTTATCCTATACACACAAGAGGTTAGGTAGGAAAAGAGATACTCGCAATTGTGCACATACAATGATCAACTGCCATAGACCCCGCAGTTGCTCCTTACGCCACGATATCGGTCGAGTTTTGCCAGCCTCGAACGAGGCGCGAAGCGAAGCAACAATATCATCTATTGCCATTGTGATCGAAATGGAGGGGATACAGAAACAAATCCCTTAATGTCTTATCGGAAAGAAGAAGAAAAGTTCACACACGAAAGATGTATACAGCGGGGGATTACGTCGACCTATATAGTAGTAGTGCGGCACAGCTTATAATAAATAGATCAATACCCAATCTGGCAGGGCGCGCTCATCGTTGCTGTACGTGACTCGACTAACAAAGGAGACTGTAACGCCACCGAATGCAGAGCGCAGGCTTGACAGGCCTATACCGTACTGAATCTAGCGCTTCGTAGACACTCATAGCTAATTAGTTGCTAGTCACTTAGTACATAATACAAAATGCTGTTTCGCGAACCCTGATCCCCTAACTTTGCAGGAGGCGGGGTTGAGAATCTGGCTTCCCTTTTGCCTATTCTGAAACGTGCTTGTAAATATAAGCTTCCTAGACCATAGGGAGACGGGAACAAGTGTAAAATTACCATATACATCAGAAGTATACCGGATTGGCCGGGTTCCAGACAACGCAGCACAGAGAACTTCTCCGCAATCATATTGCATCCTCACAGTATTAATCGCACAAGCCAGAAAATTCTTGAACAGGAGGCCGACTGAAGTCTGGTAGGACCAATTGACAAAAGGTTTTGTTAGTCTCCTCGCTAACGCATAGGCCTGCTTAGCCTGTAAAGATGCCGGAATGTCTTCGTATCCTCGTTACACCATTAGTCGCGCACGCGCAAAACATAGTTCATATTGTCCGCAGATCAATCACATAGTGTATTTTTGATAGAGGTTGTTTCAGGATCCCTGGAGCACAGTGGGGTAATGAAGAGCAAATCTTGCTTTCCCAGGACTATCGTTACTAAACATAGAACCACAACTTAACTAGCGAGTACTCTTTAGCTCTCGAGCGCTCTGAATAGTTATCAGTTGTCCTCTCGAAATGGACACTTGACACTAAGTGGCAGTAGAATTCTGAATTTGTTTCATGCAAATATTTATAGAATGAATGTCCATGCGATTGAATGTACAACTACATATTTTTCTACATATCCTTTACAGCTTGGCATGATTGTCTCATGGAGATCAGATGAAACACGCCTGGTCAAAAACCTGTGATGCTCCCAGGGTGGATCAGGCCACTCGGACGTTTCCAGCTCCAATTCGGAAACCACATTTGCATTGCATATCATATTCTTTCCTACAGCAATGGCTGGAGCATATTATCAATGATGTGGCCATTACCAGCTGGCCTCACTGTAGATTTTCGGGTACCGAAACGATTAATCACCTGTTATAACAGATTCATCACGGCCAGGCGAAGGGTCTTGGGTATATCAGTCCTGTATCAATTATCTCTGCTGAGCTGCATTCCCACAACCCGAAAAAGCTCTGTGTGGGCAGATGGACTAAGTTACTATACTGGGAGGAATGGTAGCTATTAGGGTTTGTGCAGTTGGGGTTGCTACTGTATGCCAGTGCCCTGAACATCATGGCCGTGTTTTGGATCGATGGATCCTTCGTTGCTATTGATATATACTAGCATTTCGAATTATATCCTTAGTATCCTTCTTTGCCCAATTTTTTTAGTTCACTTCTACTGCAATCGCTGCGACTCCAAATACCAGGAGAGATTTTCTATCTCAGGTCCAAACTTCGCTTTTGAACATACACAGCAACCAATATATAACCTAAGCAAAGCACTATCGTATAATATAATTTCATTGTGGTGGTCAAATTCCGCCAATGTTTGGCCCTTCCTGTGCACTGAAACAGCTATACACAGCCACTACATGAACTTCAAGTTATATTTCTTTCCACCAAACCGACAAAGTATATATTTCTACCAAGCTCTATTATCGCATCCGCCTCTTTGAAGCGACCGATATATTCAAAATTGGCTTCGTTCAACAATGTCTTATAGGTCAGGGAATGAAAGCATTCAGACTCTGATGACCCTTGCAATCTACACACCACGTTCTTTGCGCACAACCCAGCAGCTCAGCTCCTGATTCGGTTGGTTACTTTTGCCACTTGCACTGCTGCGAGGTGATACGCAGAAGGCGACTAAGATATCATTCTGTGGTGAATACTCTCTAGTTAACAACCTGAAGTACTGTCGCGTGCTACGGGAATGCTAGGCGTCAACAGAGCTCTTGAAGTTTGGTGACAAGCAGATCGCGCCAAGTGCTTGGTTGTAGGTGTACGAGGTGTCTTTACAGGCATCCTTAGAGACGATTCAAATATTACATTCACGAACATATCCATGTATGTGATATATAGTTTTGGAGGGTGCATGCCGTCCTACCCTAGATGAGCGCTGGCGTATAGGGGTTGTCCCACCGGGTATTCCTGCATGGAAGGAGAGACGCTACCACTCAGATTTCTTATTTCATATGATGTTATATGAGAAATAGCTCAGATAAATGATCAGCACTATTACCTGAAAGCCATTTCTAAGGTCACAAGAATGGTCTGAAATCAGGTATCCGTCCTAAGATGGCGGTTGGTGCCGAAAGCCTCAGTGTCAGAAAATGCACCCATGCTCTATTAGGGGATTGCTTCGGCCTCGCCTCTCTCTTGGGTAAGGGTGGAATAGCTTACTGCATATCAATAAGAAGCAGTAAGAGGGGAAAAAAAAAAAGACACGCAATCCAAACCCCTGCTAGAATGGTAAGACGTTTGTAGACAAGCCCCGCTCGTACGAAACTTGTACTCGTTACGGTGTATTCCGTAATGTTTGTATTACAGCCATGCTTAAATACATGTCATAACCGCAGAAGAACCACCACGACAACAGTATAGATAATAAGAAGGCCAAATTCCCCAACCACCCCGAACTGGTTTTCTTTGACTATGTCTAACCCCCAGAAGGTGACAGATCGAACTGAGACTGCTTCAGTCCACAAAGGCAGACATGATGCAGACCCTTAGCCGGAACGACGAAAACGTCCTGGCTCGGATCTTTGATACTCACCCCTCTGGTTCATTGGCAACGTCGCCCATTGATTCTACCCTACCAATCAGCCTGCCTTTGATTCCTCCAGATGTTCTGCCACGACTTCGTGAGCAAGAGCTTGGTGCTATTAGCCCTCTGGGTGATGGGCACCCATCTCAAGAGTCGCTCGGCAAATGTATTGCTAGTTTAAGCGATCTCATAAGTTCATACCCATCATATTCGAGTGCGTATAACAATCGCGCTCAAGCATTACGTCTGCTCCACGGAGATAATCTGTACAGTGAAAATGTACGGGACAGCACTCTATGGAGTGATCTTTGCACTGCTATCAGGCTTGCATCGCCTAGTAACCCGCGACAAAGCGTTTGCGAACTACAGGGGCAAATATTGAGGTCTGCTTACGCACAAAGAGGGTATCTTACATGGATAGCAGCCAAAAGTCCGGAGATCAGCACACATTCTAATAATTTGCCGCGGGAACTAAATAACCTAGGAAAGGAGGCTATCGAAGACAAGGCGAGAAGCGACCTAGAAGCTGCTGGCAGATATGGGGACCAGGAGGCAAAGAAAATGGCCATCAGTGCGAATCCGTACGCCAGACTGTGCGGCAATATCGTGGGGGAAGCAATGGTAGCAGAAATGCGAAGACTGAAAAACTTGTAACTTTACAATCATGCCTTTGGGAAGAAATGGTTGATCCAAAGTCAAAACACTTTGTTCTGAAACAATAATAATCACAATAGCCTTCTACTTCAATACAAGTCTCCTCATGGCTTTCATTTGCTACAGGTTCCCTCTCTTCTCTTGCTCCCGCTCAACGGCCTCGAATAAAGCCTTGAAATTGCCGGCTCCGAAACCGTCGAAGTTGTTTCGCTGGATTATCTCAAGGAACACCGTAGGGCGATCCAACAGTGGCTTCGTGAAGATTTGGAGCAAATAGCCACCCTCGTCAAAATCAACTAGGATGCTCAGCTCTTGGAGCGCTTGAAGGCTCTCGTTGATCTCCATACCAGCTTTCCCCAGACGGGCGCGCAAATCTTCATAATATGTATCTGGAACGCTGATAAAGGGCACGCCGCGCTGCTTCAAGTTGGCGACAGTCTGCAGTATGTCTGTTGTCTGAAGTGCAATATGTTGCACTCCAGCCCCGTTGAAGAACTGAACGAACTCTTCGATCTGGGATTTCTTCTTGCCAACGGCCGGTTCATTCATCGGCATTTTGACGACCCCGTTTCCAGGAGACGCCATCACTATCGAATTCATTGTTGAGTATTCAGTGGTAAGCGATCTGTCATCAACGGTCCAAAAGCGACGAAAGCCAAGGCATTGTTCGTAACTGTCGGCGGTTAGCATCGGAAGTAAAGAATGAGGACAGTCAGGAGTGCTTACAAGTTGCAGGCGGACTCGAGGTCATTCCAGTCATGGTTTCCAACGCAGTGGTCAATGTCTCCAAACTGAATAGTAGGAAGGTATTTGTGAATTGGATCCGACTCTCGGACTTCTGCGAAACCTGGGAAGAATGATCCAGAGTAATTCCGGCGATCAACAAAAGTGTGCGTGGTTTCACCAAACGTTCTTATCTTTGCTGTGACCACGAATCCGTACTGGTCACCGATCGACGTTGGCTCTTGCACGGCCTTTGCACCGGCCGCGATGGCGCTAGAAAACAGTGCATGGACGTCGTCAACCTCAAAAGCAACGTCTTTGACGGCATCTCCATGTCTCTCTAGGTGATTATATATGTCTTGCAGCAGCTGTCGCTCCTTCGGCGACGTGGTGTCCTCAACCCCCGAGACACTCTGGATAGGAGAAGTGAGAACGAATCTCACATTGTTGTTGGCCACAACATAAGACGTTATACAGCGACTACCGGTTTCCAGACCCTTGTAGGCCACCACTTCGAATCCCATACGAGTCACATACCAGGACGCTGCTTGTTTAGCGTTCCCAACGTACCACGTAGTGTGATCATAACCCCGATACACATCCTGACTAGACGGACGGTTGACATTGTGGGCAGAGGCATGAGATTGCTCTTCCGAGCAGACAACTGATACCGCGCTTGGTGCCATAGGTAAGACGACGATTGTTCTCCAAAGACGCCTTTGTTCAAACAGCTCAATCAGCCACAATCAGAATCAAGTACAGCACAAGGTTGTCTACAGAAGGGTTTTGAAAGCATAAACACATTGCATAATAACTAGGTTTTTACTAGATGAACATGATTCTTCTTATCTGACTCGACCTTGCCAGGCGTGGACTTTATCCGGGAAAGTGCAGTCAGTAAACAGACAAGATAACCAACAATGAACGAGGCCAAGCAAAGGCATTGGTGGGGACGATGTTACAACTAAATTGATACAAGATGTTCCCGGCTCATACAGAAGGATATCAATGGGTTTACTCAGATCAGATGGATGGAAGCCAGAGGCGGTGGGTAAAGCCTATGCTCATCGGAGTGGGTCGACAACATGGGTAAAATCCCATGGCGATGATGATATTGCGTCCGAAACCCGAGGGAATGTCTGAAGAATCTAGGCATACCCCCGAACTGCAGGCTTGGATTTGGTGGTTCCCAACAGGCGGGACGAGGTCTGTGTGGCCAAAGATCCCTCTGTTGTTGGGTCTTGGACTAAAAGTGATATGCAACGTTGTCTATCTTGTCAACAGCCATCCACGTAGTTACTTGCACGGAAAACTGCACCAATGTTGTAGCAACTGCTGGGCACCATCACAACCGAAGCTTTACAATTGGCCCGAAAGTCTGAAGAATTGCGGGCTAAGCCTTCGGTTATCAAGAAGTAAATTTATTCAGTGACTCGTGTTAGATCTAAGACCTGTCGATCACACCAGGATGCTGGTCGAGCTGTTTGTAATGTAGCGCCCGTATTTCGAGAACGGAGGGATGTAACATACACTGTGGATGACGCCAGTCGACTGTATGTAAAGCAAGAAGCAATACAGTATCAAAAAACGTGTCGCCTAGTAAGGTGTGTCTTTGATTTTGTGGGACGGCTTAGCAACCTAGGTTGATTTCTTCCGGAAAAATCAGTTGCTTGGGGTCTGACAGATGCCGGACGCCTGGGCTAGTCCAGTATGGACCCCTGCCTTCCCAGGTAATTTACCTTCTCTTACATATGCAAGTGCGTATTCTACGGTAATTACTGATGAGTTCTGGGGATCGGTGTGGGCAAGCAGATATGTGTTTGTAACTGTGTAACTATTAGCGGAGCCAGTAGCATGCTTGTAACTAGTTGATGGGGGTGGTTATTCCAAATGAAATATACTTTTTGAAACCCAGAAAGCTGGGAATCCTGCTTCAAGAGACTAACGAATGGGTTTCAGTCTAATGATATAGCAGATGTCCAAACTTGAGAGTCAGGAACCGACATTGAATGTCGTCAAGGGACATGATATACCTGCAATCCAGTCCTTAGTAGTCCTTAGCGTAGGTCCGCACAACTACATGTACACGTACAATCAACAGATAACTTTGAAGTTACTTGAACATTCATATACAGCCATGTTACAGTTCCAGACTCATCCACATATTTCCATAGTCTTCCTTAAAAAATAGTCATGTCTCTTTTCACCTCACACATTCGCGCCACATAGGTTCTAATCCAATAGTAGCAGGCTTATGAGGAGATTAAGAACAAGCTTGTGAATTTCAAGGTCTACAGAGTTTGGCGGTGTGCATCCAGATATCAGACGCCATTCCAAACACCATAGCGAACTTACTATACAAATTGCGGGCCAAGTCTGACTCGCCAAAACTGTACTCGAATACCGTAGCGTCTTCCGGTTGCTTCGCTTTGATTTTCTGACTAATCATTAAAGGTCGTTCTTGTTCCAGTGGCCAGTACACTTCTTGGTCAACCATCAGCTTAATAAGACCTATATGTGCAAATTAAGGGTTTTGAGATCACTGTATCAGGCTACAACCTAGACCCTCAGTGACATGATGTTCACTCAATTAAGTATCGTAAGGCCCTCTATACAGTGGGTGGGACTGCTGACACCTCTTCCTGGTAACATAATCTCCGCTTGTGCATAGTACACAAAGACACTTGTAGTTACTCCATATCCATGATACCATCACCACAGAACAGAAAACCCACTTTTTTTTCTTGTCCCGGCACAGACAAGGCTCAACGGGACGTGACTTGTGGCCACAATGACTAGTTTGAATCATATATGCTTCGAATACGCGTTGCGGTGAGTGATGGGCAGGTAACTTCGTGCGTGACGAGGCACATCACCCATTTCAAGGGGCAGCATGTTCCCGCAATCTCTTGCGTATCCTATGCACCCGTAACCTGTGCCTGATATTTTTGCCGACATTAACTTCGCGCTATGAGTACTTCACTTTCTCAGGTAATGTGCAGAAGCTTTCCAGCTGTCGGGAATCGCAGATCTTGGACCCAGAAAACTTTTTAATCTTAATAAATCCTATGTAGTACGGGTCAATTACCTGTTTAAGAAAGATATGCGGTCAATATATACAGATTATTCACCGCCAGAGCCACAGAACAGTCGTACAGTCTCGAAAAAAAACAAAAAAACAAAAAAAAAAAAAACCGGAACACGGAACGATTTTATTTCATGACAGAAGGGACCCCAAGAAAAATGTCCGAACAGACTGAGTGCGCTAAATCGCGCTTGTGGGTTAACTGTCTACAAGAGTGAAGTAGCATCGTACCTCCGTGGTGGCCGGCCCAGCAATAGTAGCCGCACTGACCCCGATGAAGGACCGAAAAGTGTCGTTAAGATAGCCCTCTAAGTAAGCTTGACTATGTAGTCTCTGGACGGCGTGTTTCAGGATGCCCATACGAAGGGTAAATGGGCCGATGAAAGCGGGATGGCTGTTCCCAACGACGGTGTTGACTGCAGGAATGATTACATAGTGCATGACCATGGAACGTTCTATATCGTCTTAACTTCACCCATGACATGCCTGGGTCAATCGGTGTTATTGGGTATACGAGCACAAAAATACCGATACGAGGATTCCGCTCCTATTGCAAGCACATGGCAGATGGATAGATATGACTGGTGGATTCGCACAAGGCGAGCAACAACCGGGCACCGAGCGAGTGGGTTCATCAATATAAGCATAATGAGCGCCTTGTCTTATGACAGTCAACCTATACAGTCGTGTACATGCGCACAGTTCCGTAGCCAACGCTCGCTTAGAGTCCGGAAAAGAAGGGTGGCCCAGCCATGGTTTGTGAACGGGAGGATCTCGGGACGGATCGAGTCGATACTTGGGATGTCCTGCGAATAGCAGATCGCAATGGGCGAGGGAGCACGTCGTTCAGACACTTTAGCCTGTCCTTTTTGGCCCCCCCTCGAATAACATTCTCTGGAAATGGGTTAGAGTTGGCGCGGCAGTACCAGCCAAACTTTCAGCCAAGTAATCTTAAATTTTTAGCATCTCGGGTACGGGGGTACAGGGATTAGATTCCGGCAGACCTTTTTAGTTTCCCAGTTGGTTACAAAGGCGCATTATACTGCGAAACTAGCTTGATATCGTTAGTCACGGCTCCAGCTCTTCATAATCTTAAATCAACGCTAGGTGAGACCTGGCATGATGCACTATCCGGTTTGGGACATGGTACGTCTAGACCTACCGTCGACCGCCAACCACCAGATCCAATGGTCTTGAAGCTGATTCTGTGCGGGTTGAGACCTCGGACACGGAGTTGATCAATAAGCACTAACTCCTGGGAGGGCTCCGCAATTATACCGGACAGTCACGGAGAAGGCTTGTGGCAGGAAACTCTGCTTGCTGATCCGTCAGTCCCGTACACAGAGTGCTCCGTACTTTGTCGACAACATGATACTAGTGGATTTCCCCTGCGTACTTGTAATGTACGTAACTTCTCGAGTCCAATGCATCATGACCCTACTGGTTTAAACCGGCCAGACGTGTTTGTAGAGGCGAGAACTGGCTTTGTGTCCCCGCAAGACCGGTAATGTTCCATAAAGACTTGGGTGTTTTCTAGGTGGATAAATTCTCTCCGGTTTATGTAGTCCGAGTCCCCGGGATTGGCTGTAGATGTTGTGCTTCTTACGAACGAGTGTTTATTTACGAGTGTCTATTCCGAAGCCGCATGGGAGGCATTTGTGCTTACCAGAACTTATGGTTCTTTCTCACATATATAAGCCACATGAATAGCCCGGCTCCAAGATACAATCCTCCTATAAACAGCTGGGTTGGCAGGTAAATTCTGTTTCCATGCGACTCACGCAGTCCCAGGGCGATGAGTTCGGCGACTGGCAATCGTGTTAGCATAGAGCATGAAGTGTAAATTTGTGGGCCGAAACATACAAGTCCCCGGGGGGGTTAGCAATAACCACAAGGTCGAGAGAATGGAAGGCAGATATTTGATGCCGAAGACTTCGGCGGAAACGGGTGCCGTAGCCTGCTCGTGTTAGGATGGTTTGATATGGTTTTCGCCCCTTCTCATGCATGACAGGGCACTTACTGCCCAATTATTCCCCACAAATAAGCCGGCCAGGATAGCAAAGACAATCAGGACACCATAACTGCGAGCGAATGTCCAAACCAGAAGACAGGTCAAGCCACAGGCAACACTCGCAATGGCGGTCATCCTGATTCTCCCTACATGGTCACTCAGAAATCCAACGGCGGGACGTCCGATAGCCTGGGCAGCATTCAACAGTGCTCCTATGACGGCGCCTTGTTGCTTGGACAGGCCAATGCTGGATGCATACGAAGGCAACGAGAATGATAATGTCACGTAGCCTATGATATTGAATATTGCCCAGATGGACAGCGCCCAAAAGTCAAACTGTTTGAAGAGCCGGTAGTCAAAAGTCTTTTGCACGGTTCCTATTTGCCGATGACGGTCCTTGATGAAGAAAGAGCAGGTCGTATTGACCGTAAAGGCGACAATGGCGAGAATCCGGTACGCCCACGCTATGGATATGTTTTGTATCATGGCGTTGACGGCCAAGTTGTAAACGAGCCCCCCTGTTCCGGCGCCTGCGGATGCAAGACCAGCGGCCAGTGATCGTCTCTTGGTAAACCATTGAGGTACAATCCCGATGGTGCCGAGGAACAAGAACCCCATACCCCACCCGGAACAAAGCCCTTGGCTGAGGAAAAGCTGCCATATCGTCTGTGAAAAGGAAGCACCAACAAGGGCAAGCGCCTCGAGAAATGTCCCGACAAACAAGGTCGTTTGAGTGCCGTAACTGCGAGTGACGTATGTGACCAGCGGAGAAATCAATAAGGCTTGCGAGATAGAAAGACCGCTAACGAGGGCATAGTCGATATATGTAGCACCAGGAAAAGTACTCGAGGTGAGATAGTATGAAAGAAATACCCCATATGACTGCGTTGTCGTTAGGAACTGGGAGAGAAGGGAGATAGACCTGCGTGCTCACGCCGTTGATGCCAAACGTGTGCATGTTCACCAAGAAGACACAGCCCACGCAGAACCAGCTATATCTACCATCCTGAGAGGGATCGACTTCACTGGCAGGGAGGGTAGCCGCGTACGAGTCTGCTGCTGGGTCGAAGGAGTCCCCTGTTTGACTGGGACGCCGTTTTGTCTCAACATTGGCGTCCGACATGCTCGCCCATCTCATCGACGACGAATATAACACACACACACACACACACACACACACACACACACACACACACACAGAGCTGCAAGTCCTCTCGCGCCTTTTATTTCCTTTTACTAATAAAAACCTCGGTCGAGGTTGGAGTCTTGCCAGCACTCCAGAACGGGGAGATAATTGGATTTTGCTTCGTAAACGGCGCGATTCCTGGGTCTAATGCCAGCGATGCGGGGGGATTCTTTTTCGTTTTTGATCCGCCGTGCAGAGCATAGCCCATAACCACCGACACTTTACGTCCAGAGCAGGTATTAGTTAGTTTAGCGACTGACTACAAGTAGGTTAGTGGCGGTTGTAGTCATCCCGGTTCATGAACTACGCCTTACGCCTCTCTGTAACGCGGGCCAAGTAATGGCAAGCAAACACGGCATCCGTCAGCGCCGGCCGCATAACCCTTGTCTAGTCAGCCAAACGGTTTCTCTTCCTGGCCACCCTCATGCTGCGCCAGAGCATGCAATCCCCTTCAACGGCCCCAGTACATAGCTCATTGGAGCACATGGCTGAGCAGTTAGACCCGTTTATCGCTATTCGGCGTGCCCCAGAGACATGGGTGGCCACCCCCCGCCCCCCTAGATGTCGAACTGTTCGCCGTTGGTCAGAGTCTAAAGACTGACATATCCCAAAACAAATGGAAAGAAAAAAAAAAAAACAATCCTTTCCTCCTCATACCACTGTTGATGTGATTTCCTCCTGATAGCCACCACAATGGCGGTCAATCTCAATGACGACCGGCAATCGGAGATATTGCAGGTCACTATCGCTATATCCGTCGTCGCAGATATCGCTATTGTACTCCGGCTCATTTCACGGAAACTGAAAGGCAGCTATGCCTTGGACGACTTGCTGGCCGTCATCGGGCTGGTAAGTTCCTGAAACCATACTGTGTTATCCACTGCTGTGCACTGTACTGAAGTCGAAACCTTGCAGGTAATCTCATGGGGATGTCTCGGCCTGGGGATCTGGAGTATGTGTTGCCGTTCAGCCCGTTCCACCGATCAGGGGCAGTTATGCTGATGTAGAGACAGTGGTAAAACTGGGCGTGGGAAAGCATACCGAACTCTCCACTCCCAAAGACCAGGAGAACTTCTTCAAGGTCCGGACACCTTTAGCGCTCTCATCATCGGTAGACGTCCATATCGGCTGACTTGACGTTAGGCGCTCATGGCGTACGAAATTGTCTACTTTGCAACCCTAGCGGCCACTAAGCTCTCCATTTTGACATTTTATACGCGCCTGTTTCCGACACGGCCGTTCAAACTCGCCGCCAGAATCATGACAGGAGTTGTTCTTGCGTGGTTGGTTGCGACCATCCTGGTCTCAGTCTTCTCCTGCAACCCCGTGCGAGCTTTCTGGACTCATGAGCCTGGGTCGACCTGCATTGTTTCCGAACAGTTCTATATTGCTAATGCGGTTCCCAACATCATTACGGATGCCATTATCCTGGCCCTCCCTATCCACATGGTCTGGCAACTGCACACGTCGAAATGGGAAAGGGTCGCTTTGACGTTTATCTTCCTCCTCGGAAGCTTGTATGACTCCCCAAATCTTTCGCTTTAGCTCTACTCGTACTGATTAAACCAGTGTTGTCGTTGCCAGTATTATCCGCCTGTCACAACTTCATCAAGTCTCCAGTCCTGACTTTATGTGTAAGTGATCTCACGCTGCCGACAGAAGCGCTCTCACATTAGCCACGAGTGCTGTTTCTGACCCACGGGCTTATAGGGGGGTTCAACAACACGGTCATCTGGTCCTCGGTCGAGCCATCCGTTGCCGTCATCAGTGCCTGTCTGCCAACCATGCGTCCAATTGCCGAGTTCATCCTCCCTCGTCGGTGGCGGTCCCGGAATCGAAGCTATAAACGATCTTCACAGCTGCGGAGCTATACCCATGGAACGGGCGATTTCGCACCCAAAAACTCCCAAGCGGAAGGAACTGATTCCACGGACCTTGAAAACCACAGGCTCAATACCTACTGGGTCGATACATACAGCAATAACGCAGTGCCACTCAACTCGGTTGGAAAATCCCGCTTCAATGCGAATGGCAAAGGCCCTGCTGCGGACTCTCAAGATATTCACGTGGAGACCAACATCAACGTTTCTGCCTCCTCAATTGTATAAACTATACCGTGATTTTATTTTGTTTTTATCCTTTTCTGTACTCTGCGTGTGTGTGTTCAGCATGGTGGTATATGTACAATAGTTCACAATAAGGATGGATTACTACATGCCAATGCGTTGATTGCCTTCTCACCACTTCTACAATACAGTATAAAGAAGACAGATCCTCTTGTGTATTCGGGTATATGTGTGCTTCACGCAATTCTCTTCTGTCATAGCTATCTGAGTAAGCCGAAAAACAGCCAGTCCATCCAAGGAGATGGTTACCTTCTCATCCGGACTTTGAAAGATACATGCGGCTTGTTCCGACAAGGGGCATCCCTATCGTCGGGTCCAGCTCACCTATCAAACCCCACGCAAAGAGCAAGTATTCTTGCAAATTCAGCTAGCAATGCACATGAGTTTCTACCGGGTACGACGCCTTATCCTGCTACGTTGACGTCTGCATCCTTGGTTCCACTACAGAGTAGAGCCAAGGACAATTGCCGTGTCCTTCGTCTCTTGTCATCCTAGTATTGGCTAGTGAATGCATGGCTTTATGCAAGCTAATAACGGTACTATTACCTTACCCCTGTTTTGGCCCCAATAGTACTAAGGTTAACTGTAGTTACAGTTTCTACCTCGTATCGAAACTATCGTATGATAAACTTTCACAGAATACCAGTAGCTGCTGCCAAGGGCCACTCTAACCATGATTAGGAGGGCACACTATAAGCCATAGAAGAGAGATCCCGGTGCCGGAGGAAGCATACGCATAACTCCAGGTACGTAGGCGGGGTCGGGTACCATGAATGAGTTCAATATTCCCAAAGCTGCTTCATCTCAACCAACAGGAGCCCCGCAGCCTGGTCATTCTCGTCTGGATCCTGCAGCTTAGGTCTCGGTCAGTACTCTTTACTTCCGGCACTCCTACTGCTTCTTCTACATACTATTTCTTAGAGAATCATTTGGAAAATATCTTCAAGCTCTTGAGAACACACCTGGTCAGAATTTACATCAGCTGAGGAGCGTCAGTTTCCATGTCTCAGCAAAGAATTGTGCAGTTGGCATGCACAATATCCGAGAATGTGGCCAAGATCGACAGTTATCTCAAAGCCAATGGCTTCCCCGAGCTATCGTTTGATATCGACACTCCCTTTGCGAGTGGATATCCAGAAGAAATAAGCTCACTGAGAACTGCAGTGCTCGACGCCAACACGGAGCTAAGTGAGTTGCTCCTTGGGCCGAAAGAGATCTTTGTCGAATATCAGGTGCGATTGTCCGTCTCTCTGTATAGTCAATTGCCGAAATTGATCGAGTTCTCGACGTCTCTAGTACAATTACTTTGTTTGTATGCGAGCTCTATATCACTATAGAATCCCGAATGCCTTTCCTGTGGGACAAGAAGCTACATTCGCGGAGATTGCAAGCAAGACCAACTGCAGCGAAGGCGTCATCCGTCGGATTCTACGTTATGCCATAACCAACCGGATTTTCAAAGAAGTTCGGAAAGGAGTGGTTGCCCATACGGCGACGTCAAAGGCTTTGGTAGAAGACGAGAAATTCCGGGATTACATTGGTATGAGATGTGAGGAAATGTGGCCTGCCGAGATCAACGTGAGCAGGAGACCCTAGTTGTCTATCGTATGGGTGGCAATCTGACGGGCACTCACAGACGATCCCCGCGATGGAAAAATGGCCAGGATCGCAAGACCCAGCTGAAACAGTGAGTTCTCTCGATCAAGTCGGGCATACGGACTCGTTCGGTTACTCATAAGCCTTCTTCCGCCAGGGATTTTCTTTGGCAAATAACAGCACAGACACGATGTATAACATCATGGGCCAGGATCCAGCCCGCGCGCAACGGTTTTCCAATGCCATGGCCTTTCGCCTCACCGGGCCAAACCTGCAGCTTAAATATCTGGTCGAAGGTGGCCCATGGCAGTCACTCCCTCCTGGTGGGACTGTGGTCGATATTGGAGGATCTCATGGCTTTGCACTGGTTGCCATTGCCGAAAAGTACCCCTCCCTCAAATACATTGTACAGGACCTACCCCCGACCATTGCTGCTCGTCGACCGATTCCGGAAAAATACAAAGACCAGATTTCCTTTGTCGAGCACGATTTCTTTACACCACAGCCCATCAAGCACGCGGATGTCTACCTCTTCCGCTGGATATTCCACAACTGGGGGGATATCCATTGCATTCGTATCTTGAAGAATCTAGTTCCTGCACTCGGCCCCAACTCTAGAGTTGTCGTGAGCGAGATCTGTTTACCGGAACCCAATACAATGCCCGCGAGACAAGAGCGGAAACTTCGGTTTGTTTCGCCAACTGTTCTCGACGTTGTCTGGCTCAGTCACTAACCAGCTGTGTTTACCAGTGCTATGGACGTGGCTATGATGACCCTCCAAAACGCCCAAGAACGTGACAAGGATGAGTGGATCAGTTTGTTCAAACGTGCAGACGAGAGGTTCAGTTTTGCTGGAGTTACGCAGCCCAAGGGTTCTGACCTTTCGGTCATCGTGTTCACTTGGAACGAGGCTGCATCTTGAATGCAATGCGCAATGACGTTGATTGTTTTTTTGGTTTCTCATACATGTATATGCCGAGCTACTTTATGATGAATGAGTTGACAGAGTTCAATCTACGAAACCCGTCTATCTCAGATAAGTCTAATGCATAAAAAACGACGGGAGTTCTGTTGATTTTGCGATGCAGTGGTCTTGTGAACCGACGCCTCTACATTGGGAAAGGTTTGATCTGAGGAAATAACATGTTAACTCTTAGTTACATAGTAAAGCGCTTGGGATGCTTCTTCTGACTTGTATTTAAAACACTATCAAAGTCAATTACATACGAAAGTTTTCTGTTCAGATACCAACTATTGAGCTGGCTCAATTTGTTGCTTCTCAAGGGGCCAGGTCTCGATGGCGACAGGCTCCCCGGTCAGCTCAAACTCCAGCACAACCGACTTGTCGACGTTCAATGCCAACTCATAGGTGCCTGGATAAATGAACTTGCTGCCGCTTTCATCCACACGGGCAATGGCACCGATGGGGATCGGGACACTAAGCTCGGCAGAGTGTCCTGGCTTGATGGTGGGCAGTCTATCGTAACCGACAAGCCACTTGTTCGGGTATGGCGCGGGACCAGCATTGCCGGTGCGCACAAAGACCATGGCGGAGTAGGGAGAGGCCACTTTGCCCACGTTCTTGACGGTGACGTTGAAGTCCAAGAAGGGAACCAGCTCGCTGTAGGTGTATTCGGGATGGGGAGCACTGAGCAGATCGGAGATCTTGAAGGAAGGCTTCTTGTGATGGTTCTTGGAAAGAGACTCCTTGAACTTGGTATAGAACAGACCGTGTCCGAACTCGTAAACGGGCTTACCGGTATACCACACATAGGTCTGACCGGGGTTGGACTCGCCATCCGGTCGGAGGTTCATGTTGGTGGCCGGCAGCTGGTCGGCATACTCTGCAGGATACTGCGTGGTAACGAGTCGACCAGCCGGGGCACGTTTGCCCGACAGAATATCAAAGATGGCGGTACCGCCAGACTGGCCGGGGTAGCCGCCCCAGACAAGGGCGTTGACGTTCTTGTTGTGCTTCAGCGAAGAGGAATCAACCTGGCCACCGCCCATCTGCAAGACGACCAAAGGCTTTCCGACCTTGGAAAGCTTGCTGATGAGGTCGAGCTGGTTGCCGGGCCAGGCGATATCGGAGCGGTCGACGCCCTCGGCCTCGATGGTGTTGTCGATACCGCCCAAGAAGATGATGACATCGGAGTGCTTCGCAATCTTGAGCGCCTCGGCGAATCCCTCGGTGGAGTCGGTGCTGATGTTGGTGCCCATCACGTAGCTGACGTCGTATCCGGCCTTCTTAGCGGCCTCCAAAGGAGTGGTGAGGTAAGGGGCAGGACCGAAGTAGTTGCCTTGCAACTGCAGGGTTGCGTTGGCCCAGGGTCCGATCAGGGCAACCTTCTTGGTCTTCTTGGACAGAGGCAAGACACCGTCGTTCTTCAGCAGAGTGATGCCCTCGACGGCAGCTTCGTAGGCGATGTTCCAGGAATCGGTCTCGACGACGTCGGACCAGCCCAGCTGGCGGTACTCGCTCGAGTTGCCATCAAAGTAACCCAGGCGGACCAGGTTGGCGTACAGACGGACCACGGCGGTCTCGATCTCGCCACGGCTGACGGTGCCCTCAATGAAGGATTCGTTGAGGTGGTAGGGGAAGGTCTCACCGCAGTCGATATCGGTACCGGCCCGGAGGGAGTCGGCGGCGGCCTGAGACTGGTTGGCGGCATACTCGTGCGGGTTGAAGACGTTGTAAATGGCATCACAATCCGACGAGACGTAGCCGTACTTGGGGAAGTCCCAGCTCTCCCTCAGCAAGGTCTGGAGGAAGAAGCTGTTGGCACAGCTGGGCACGCCGTTGACGGAGTTGTACGAGCACATGACGCTGCCGGACTTTGCGTAGCGGGCCGACGCCAGGAACTGGGGAGTGTAGTACTCGGACAAGTCTTGCTGGGTGATCTGGGCATCGAATCCCAGGCGCGAGTGGTTGTGCCAGTTCTCCAGATCGTATCCGGCAAAGTGCTTGGCAGTCGCAACGATCTTGAGGTGTTCCGGGTCGACACCGCCTTGCAAACCGGTGATGTACTCGTATGCATACGAGGACGAGAGGAAGAAGGCATCTTCACCGGGCGTCTCTTGGCCACGGCCCCAGAGCGGGCTGCGGAAGCCGTTGATGTTGGGAGCGTAGCTGTCGAGGCCGTAGCGGCCGGCGTTGCTGAAGGCACGGGCCTGGGTGGAGATGATGGACGCAATCTGGTGGATCAGGGTCCGGTTCAGTGCCGCCATGGACAAGATGGGCATGGGGAACGACGTGGCCCAGGTGAACTCGTCGCCAGTTTCGGCAAAGTTGGCGCGGCACAGCCCATGCAAAGCTTCGTTCCACACCTGGTACGGAGGAAGGCCGAGTCGAGGCACCCCGGGCGCCGTGTTTCGGGTATTGTTGATCAGCTCCTCGAGGGTGAAGAGCGAGATGAGGGCCTCGGCACGCTCAACATAGTTGGCGGCCGGGTTGCAGACAAGGTTGTCCTTCAACGGCCCATTCTCACAGTCGGGGAAAGACAGGTCGATGGTGGCCACGGTCAAGGGAAACAGGTCCGGCTGGGACTGGGTAGAGTAGTTTGCATTGGGATTGTTCTGCGCCAACACCGCAGAAGACAGAAGGGTCACCAAGGCGGTGCCAATTGCCGTTTGGCTGACCATGTTGAGACTGATTTTGGATGTCGGTCCTCGGTCAGTTCATGTCATGCAGCAAACACGTGTGACATGTAAGAACTCTGGAGAGAATGGAAGGGATTAGTCTCAGGGGAATCGACGTCAATTTATATCTATGTGTTTAGTATCGGAATCCCTGGTCAACGAGCACCAGTATTCTTTCCTGCTTCCTGTCTAGACAGCTTCTTACCCCACAGTTTCCACGAGGGCTTATCCTGGTTTGGCAATAACTGTTGCCCATCACGCTGCGGGCTCATTTCCCCGTCTTTCTGACCGCATGCAATCTAACCCTCATTTAGCCTGAAATGGCTGCAGGTCAGAAAATCGCGTCTGACGCGCCATGGCATTGGCTGGGCGTTGGAACAATGTTTGTTTCCCGGGAAAGGGACGAGAAACGCCAATGCCCTGAACGGGACTGTCCTCTGGTGGCACGGTTTCTTCACCTCGCTGAAGAGGCGTGGCCGTGGTGTCTCGACGTCTTGGTGCCTTCATCCAGATGATCCCTAGCCAAAGCTTCTGAGGCTGCTATGCCCGAGCTTAGCTGAGCATGTTTAGCGTGATGAACGATTACTCTGGTCCGGCGGTTAGTACTCTGGCCTTGGGCTGAGGTGCATCACGACACCATCCGGGAAAAGGTAGCTAACTGGCTAGTGTCAGCACGAGCTCGGCTACAGCGCCGCTAAAGTCGGGGATGCGCCGAAGCCATGGATAAATGGACGAATAGGCTAAATAAACAGAGGCAATGAGAAATGACGATCCCATGCGTTTATAGCCTAAGCAAGTATGCATAGCTTCCCCGCATTGAAATTAAAATCGCAGGTGTTCCTGAATCCGGATAGGCTTTTGTGGGGCACACCCCCCCCCCTTCTCCGCTACCTCCGATACGGATATCTTGCATGTGGTGCTGGCCTTCGAGAATTTTCCGTTTCTTCCTCGATTTGTTTCGTTTCAATGGACAGCAGAAGAAGGAAAGGATTCTGGTGGAGCGGGCAAATTTCTTGGTCTTTTTCTGGGTTTGGAAAACCGGTTGCCTTATCAATTGCATAAATCTGAATAGAGTTAATGCCCAGCAGGAAGAACAGTCATTTCACCAAGGGACTTTAACCGTACAAATTGGATGCAGGGGATAATGGATTAGTACTGAGGTCCAGAGTCCGAGAGTATACGGCCATGATTATGTTTTTAGTCTGGTATGCACTGCTAAGACCGTGCGTCTCGACATCAATTGAAAGTCAAAATATGACCGAGTCTATGACTAGTTCACAGCACCAGATGCAGAATGTGTTTTGACGCCCAGTAATTCCATCCCAAACATAACTCAAAAGGCTGAGATGACGCACACTGTTGAAATGCCCCGCTGTGTGATCGATGCGCAGATAAAGAGGGAAACAAAACAGGGAACAAACAACGAAAAACCACCTTGATTACCCAGAAACCCATCGAGTGTGTGTATGTATGCAAGTATAACGTCCAACATGTCGACGAAAAAGAAAAAAAAAAAACAGAAGCCAAGACACGAAGCCATTGCGATTACCTCATAACAATGTCGTTAATAAAAACAAAATGCGGCTAGTAGCAGGGATTACGGAAGACGCTCGTATTAGGCCAAACTAGACGCGATGCGACTCCAGCTTCGGATTTTAGGCCCTGTCCAGAAAAGAATCCAGGGGATCGGGGCCAGTCCGACGGAGATGAAGCCCAACAGACTGGTGGCCCATTTGGGAGTAAGGTTGTTGTACACTGGTGGTGGTCCAAGTCAGTCGGTGAATGGACGGGGTTGATTATAGGGTTCACGGTAACTCACTCTGGACCATAAACAATGGAAACGCCATGGCAAACATGTATCGAGTGAATCCGTTGGCAGCCAGCGCCGAGGCACCATAACGAGGGCCATAACAGTCGACCAGGTAGATCGCTGCGGAAGTAAACACACACAGATTCCCCCAGTTGAAGGGGATCAGAGCGACGGTGGGACTGGCCCAGGAGATGCCGGGGCGGGCAGTCCATGCGAACCAGAACAGGCTGATAATGATACAAAAGCCGCCGAACATGGCGGGATAGAGACGATGTTCGGGGGGAATGCGTTTGGCCCCTTGCGCGGTGAGCTGCCGATGCTTTTTCTGGTAGATGAGTTTGTCCATCAGCAGACTGGTGACGGTGGCTAACCCGAGCCCGATGGCGAGCGAGATGAAAACGAGGCCTGTCTTGTGCGGGTTGAAGTGGTACACTTCGGCATAGACGACCTGCAGCGAGGCGAAGAAGCCGTATAGGACGGCAAAGTTGAAGCCGATGTAGAGGCTCAGAAAGGTGACGATGGGCTCGGTCGTCAACAGGATCAAGGGCCGCACCACCGTGTCGGCCAACCAGGCTCGCAGGCTGCCCATTGTCGGTGCTTGATGGTCGTTGACGCGCAGGCCGCGTCTGCGCGCGCGTTGTCTGAGAATCGCCGGTTTGTAGGTCTCCTGCATTCCGATCGAGAAGAGGATGGTCACTGCAATCGCGATCAAGCCCACCCATTCCAGCCACCGCCAGGATTTGTGTTCGATCACGAAGCCGCCGATCACGGGTGCTGTATGCCCAGGGTACCGTTAGCCCTTGTTGTCGTCCACCGTCTCGGAAAGTACATCACCAGCCGCCCGCAAACCGTACCAGACACGTACCTATACAGGGGCCCAGGAAAGGCGAAACCAGGAAGCCGGAAGTAGCTCGACCCATCTTACTGGGCAGATACATGTCGGTGATGGAGCCGCCCCCGATGCTGAGGCAAGGACTGCAAAAGAGACCGGCGAAGAAGCGGCAGACCAGGGCGCCGGCCATGTTCTTGGACACGGCACAGCCGATGATGAAGAGCCCGCCCAGCGGGAGACTCCATCGATAGACAGGCAGCCGGCCGTATTGTTCGCTGACGGGACTACCGATGACGGGACCTAGCGACAGCCCGATACAGAACAGCGAGACTCCGAGTAACGACACCGTCTCGGAGACGTGGAATTCCTTTGCGGCCGGGAGTGCGCCGCTCGCCCAGGCGGACGAGAGGTACGTTCTAGAAGAGAAACTCTCAATTAGCCAACAGGTACACGCTGCACTTTTTGTCTCTGGAAATTGCGGGTTTTGGACGTGGTTAGGATACGTGGGCAGGAACCCGGGGGGGAGGAGTTTTTAGGGTTATCAAGTGCTCTCGTCGGTGACGTACGTGGTAAAGGCGCAAAATGATATGCAAACTAGATGGTATATTTTCTTCGACGAGCTCCAATTCCGGGGGTTGTCCGGATCCTCGGGCGAGTCCCAATCCAGGTCGGTCAGCAACAGCGGCGCATTCGTCGTGTTCACGGACTGGTCGTTTGTCTTTTCGACGTTGATAGTCGACGTCATCTGCTCTAGCTCTGGCGAGCAGCCGCTCTTTGCGGCGTCTCCCATCTGAACAGGCTCTGGATGTTGGATACCCTCCCTGGCCAAGGGCAGGGTGGCACACAGCGATGTCAATTGACTGACAGCCGAGCGAAGGAGAGAACCGGTAACGACACGAAAGCCAACGAACTAGTTCTGGCCGGTCTTTCTTTGAACAGACGGGCAGGTAGAAATGCAAAAGAAACACCAAATAAAACAACGAGGTTATTAAAGAGACCGAGAGCGCGGCCGTAAGAAAGGGGCAACGGAGGCCACCCCAGGTTCAAGAGACTGCTGCTGTAATGATACTGCTAATGGGCCAGTGATCTAGGGTATGAACCAGCCATGGCGATCTTCCGAACATCCACGCAAAGCCCTGAAAACGCAGCAATGCGGGGTTGCAGATGCAGAGACGAAACGGAGGGGAGGGGGTCGGGGTATGGACAGGTTATCTTTGTTACTGCCGGTGGTGCTGTGCATGCAGGGTCGTTGGTGAATCGTTGGAATCAAGTATGTGTCTGGTGTGCTGTACAGGCCTTTGTGGCGCTTGCGGAGCCCTGTGCAAGAACTGCGAAGCTTGATTACCAGAGGAGAAAGGAGAAAAGGGATAGAGATGCGCGGCCCCCCCACCTAGTCCCTAGCACGGGGATCTATAGTTGGCTTTTTATTTTTGTTGTTGTCCACTCTTCTAATTTTAATCTCTTTTTCCTTTTCCCGGCTAGCCTAGTTCTCTTTTTGACCTTTCCAGTCCGAATTATTGCATGAAACGAGGTCGGACAGTCTAACAGTTGTTAGAAGGGGGGGGTGTTGGGAGGGAGGGCTCCATTGCCTGGCCCTATTGTGGAGCACTTGGAGGGTGAGCACCAGTCCGGTTTGCCACTGCTAAGATTGATGTACGATAGATATGATACTCTGGAATCACTCAGTGGCCGGCATGACGGCCGGGAACCAATCACCAGCCCGATCATTCTTGCCTGGTGCAGCCAAGATGCAATAGATGGAATGTTTTGTGGCTGGAAAAAAGCGCGGCCCTCTCCACCGGGCTTTGGCCGGGCTACGACGATCCTTGGCCCACCAGAACAACCGGTGAATTGTCAAGTAATGATGAGCCCGGAGTCCGGAAGACTGCTCCTCCTGTCCCAAGTTTAGAGAAGAGACAGAGCATTAGGATCCGCCGCGTCAATCAGGGACTCGCTGTCGAATCCTGACCCGAGACTATCAGTCCGGATCGCTATAGTACGGCAATGGGCTGCTCGGTTTGTTATAACCATGCGCATGCCTCATCGCAGGTCCTGCTTATGCTATGCCCTGACAATTCTTTGTCATGCTAGCGGGCATCCTGCTGTCAATCTGGCTGTCACCTAACCCTTTGCCCGGCCCCCTTTCTGGCTCCTTCAGGCCTCGGCCGAACCGGTGGTTACACAGCCTGTTGCGTCTTGCAGGGTTCTATTATTTTGAATCTTTTTTTTTTTTTTCCCTCCGTATTGCTCATTCGCAATCTGGAGTTTCACGCAGTTCATCGTTACCGGAGTTGCCTGTTCGGGCTCAACCCTGTAATGACCAATCTTCAGTCTCTCTCTCTCTCTCTCTCTCTCTCTCCCCGCGGCAAGGGTTGGCCCGGGGGAAACGAGCAAGAGTGGGTCATGCTTCGTTCCATACTCCGTATCCGTATCATGATGTCTCCGGAGTACTCTGGATTTGGTAATACTCTGAACAGATTTCGGCGCCCTTGTGGATGGAAAGTATAGTAGAGACTTACAGCCAAAAGTACAGAATTCCTGTCCACTCTGCCCATCTGGAGATAAGATAGAAAAGAAAAATAAACAAATTCAAGCGGATATCAGCGGCAATGGCCGGCATCTTCACTATCATGACTTTTTTGACTTCGGTGGCTTCTCCGGGTCGGTCAAGCTAGACACGCAAGTGCTCGGACGTCGGGCCTTCTCTCTGTTCAGGCCGGACAAGTTAGGAATACGGTCACGAATTCCAGAAACAGAGCCCGCTCGTCGATCAGATTAACGGTCGTTCTCTTCGTCTTGAGTCGCCGTGCCAAAGTTAAGATGCCGTCTGACGGACTAACCCCAAGTGTCTGGATATCGTGTCGGGGATCAGATCGGGTTTACCTTACGGGTCGGGTTTTGATGATACACCAGCATGGGGTGCCAACGCGGGCAATGCACAGAACATTAGTAACAATGGGCACAAACAAGCATCACTAAAAAAAAAAAAAAAAATTAAAAATTAAAAACAAACAAACTGAATCTTGAGGCTGCGGTGGAGCTTGGTCCACAGACTCCAAATTCACGTTTGACACAAGATTAGTGCTCTCCTTTTACACAAATTTCGCTCGTGGTGGCCCTCGAAACCAGGGATGTTGTACTCTGATGGGCAGTTCGAAAAGCACGGATTCAGAAAAATAATAACAACAATAATAATAAAAGTAAATACTAATATCATGAGATATATGAATACGATATCTGGCGATTGGGAGAACTCACTAGTGACTCTTTTTGGCAGCAGTAGTGCGCGCAACCTGCTACAAGTATGTCGCATAACAGGCCATAACAGGCTTCTATCTCTCTTCGGAAATATGTGGCGTAGCGTTTACCAAGCATGGGCCACATCTTCCTTACGTCAGCAGAGGTCCCGTGTAACCGCTTTGCGCTCTTTTCCCCGACGCCGAATCAGTGTCTTTCTCTCGCCGGGGTCGAATCAGTGTTGTTGGTTCTGGGTCGGTGTTGTTGGTTCTGGAGTTGGCGTCAGAGGAAACAAAGAGTCCAGAGCGACTCGGTTGGGCCATTGCATCACCATCGTGCAGTTCTCCTAGCAAGGGTGGTATAGGCGCACCTGGATCAGGGCATGTCGATCGTTGCAACTGGATGATGGAACCCGATGCGAGACAAACACAAGGAAATGCACAGCACTGACTCGAATCACGATGCCTTGCAGCCAGTAAAGCGATGGACTGGCCCACGCCTCTCTGCATGGACAAATCACTCTGTGCTTGCTGGATCAGGAAGCTGTACAAAACCTGTGCATGTGACTATCCAGGCCGAGCCGGGGGACTCTGATCACGTGAGAATGGTGGTCAAGCATTGTATACACTTGACAAACGTCATAATACTAACTAACAAGCTATACATATCGACATGTATACAGCAGTCGGTAGTGGTTATGTTTGATTATTGGTAGGGGGGAACACGATGTCCACTAAGCAGCAATCAAGCGTACATGTACACACACCCGTGGGGACAGCCCGACGATACGGCCAATACTGGTCGTGCCACAACGGGGCTTGCATACGTAGAAGGGAGGCTTCTCTCAAATCAGCCAAGTCGTGCTACTAATTGATGTCCTAGTCTCGTTCGATTTTTTCTCTTTTTTTTTTTTTTTTTTTTTTTTTTTTTTTTTTTTTTTTTTTNCACTCTAATGATCCTGAGTCCAGCGGATATTTTATCATGCTTCCATTACACGGGTGAGAGAACATTGCGATTGATCTACAACCTACAAAACTGCGCCATCATTTGGTCGGTTCCACGCGCTCGGTGATGACCTCGGTAAACAGATGGTTGTCCACCTGGCGAACGATGTCGTCGTCGTCCGCATCAGAACGGTTCAGTCGGCGCAACGCATACCCCTTCAAGCCCGGGACCCGGGCCATCAAGGTCAAGGCCGGCTTTTGCAATGGATAAAACCCGTGGCGTTCCTCATAAAGCATGAACGAAACCGTTACCATGATAAAGACCCAGTACAGGTTGTAGCTGAGAACGGAGCCATAGGTCGCCGAGTTCTGCCAGCCCAGAATGGCGTTGAAGACATCCCATCCATGGTCGATTTCCGGGTTGCAGCAATTGACATGCCATACCGTGTCCAAGATATTGTATGAGCCCGGTCCGTCTCCGACCTCGGCAACGTCGGAGCCGACCTTTTTGGCAAACGTGTTGAACTGCAGACTCCACACGGACTTGGAGAACATGCCCGCGGCGATGAGGTACAGCACGCAGGTGGATGCGATCAGAAAGAGCTGGATGGACATGGCATTTCCGCCGCGATAGATGAGCCAGCCCACCAAGGCGCCGGCCAGGATCCCGGTGATGACGGGCAGGGGAAACGCCGTGGCCGGATATCCGAGCGAGACACCGCCAATGAAGACCACGGCCTCGAGCCCTTCGCGCAGGCAGGTAACAAAGGGGAGCAGGAACATGGAGTAGCGGCGCGCCCAGTCACCCAGGAGGAACGTCTGCTTTTCTTTGTGCTCGGCCAGCGCCTTGGCGATCTTGACCTGCCACTTGGCCTGGGTTTTGTTGATGCGCAGCAGCGCCAGGCCCATGATGGTGACGATGATGGCCGCAATCAGATAGAAGATGCCTTCCCAGAGGTCTTCCGACTGCGCCCACACGTCATGCCCGAGCCCGTAGAAGACGCCAATGAAGGCACCGCCCAGAATCAGACAGATCGCAATTCCCGCTGCAGAGCCAACCCAGACCTGCCGCTTCAGGCTCCGATACACTTTTGCATCCTGTCCCGGCTGCCCAAGGCATTTCTTCAAAAAGGACAGCAGCACCGACACGATGATGACCGCTTCCAGACACTCCCGGAAGGTGATAAAGAAGACCTGCACAGCAAAAACGCTGACCATGATGGGCAACGAGCGATGTTTTCCTGGCCTGGAGAGTCTGCCGTGTTGCGTCGAAAATCGTACACCCTCTTTTCTTTCCCTCTTCTCTTGGTTAATGCGAGTCTCTTGTGTTTGTGATCAGGTCCATAAAGAAAGAGGCAGATGGACGATAGCCGGAGTGCGGAAGGATTTATAATTAGTGTTTCCCAACCCTTTCTAATCTTGTTCTCTTAGGGGCCCTCTGTTTTTTCCCTGTTCTTCCCACTCAATTAACTTTCCGGACACTGCTCGCTTCCAATGTCCGCCGTTGTGCTTTTTCCCGTCTGGTGCGAGCGACCAAGGTGAAAATTTTTTGCTGGCGTAACGAGTGAGTAAGGACGGGCAGGGCGTTGTCTTATCAGATCATCAGGAGCCGCCCCGCATCCACGCGATTGGCCAGCACCCAGCCCCGCACCGGATGTCACGGCCGCTCCCACCAATCAGCGGCTTATCTGATCCGTAGCCGGCGCGGTCGAGACCCAATCGCAGCCAATCACAGGCGCCAAGGCGGCCGGTCCAGACGCCGAGGATCTGATAAAGAGCCTGAGGCAGCTCCCCGGGGCCCGTGACCCCAGATGTCGCTTTTGTCCCGGCTCAGATTTTCTGATTGTGCCTCTTGAGATCTGCGAATAGTAGTCCTGGTGTTGGTGAATCCGTTCTCGCGTCTCGCTGAATCGCCCCGGTCAGTTGGTGTTGCTCTTCTTCACGCGTCTGCCTGGCGATCTCCAGCCATGGCTCTTTCGTCGTCGGCGCGTTGGTCATGCCACCTGCTCGTGGCCGTAGCCGTGTGTCTGGTCCAGCTCTGTGTTGCAAAGACGGTCACCTACGACTTCAACGTCACTTGGGTGACCGCCAATCCGGATGGGCTCGCTGAGCGCAAAGTGGTCGGCATCAATGGCCAATGGCCGCTGCCCGTGATCGAAGTCGACAAGGGCGACCAGCTGGTCGTCAACATGCACAACGCCCTCGACCGGAGCGCGACCATCCACTTCCATGGCATGTTCCAGAACGGCACCAACGGCATGGACGGCGCCTCGATGGTCACCCAATGCCCGGTGCCGCCTGGGTCGGACTTTACCTACAACTTCACCGTCAATCAGAACGGGACGTATTGGTATCACTGTCACACCGACTTCTGCTACCCGGATGGGTACCGCCAGGCCCTGATTGTGCACGACTCGGAGAGTCCCTTTCGCGACGAGTACGAGGAGGAGATGACCATCACCTTGAGCGACTGGTACCATGAGATGACCGAGGACATTTCCCCTCAGTTTCTGTCCGTCTACAACCCCACCGGGGCTGAGCCCATTCCCAATGCCTTTCTGTTCAACGACACAATGAACTCCAGCCTGCCCGTCCGGCCAAACACGACATACTTGTTGCGGCTGATCAACATCGGCGCTTTTGTGGCCCAGTACTTTTATATCCAAGACCACACGTTCCGCATCGTCGAGATCGACGGCGTCTATACCGAGCCAGTCGAGGCCGACACGCTCTATATTGCGGTCGCGCAGCGGTACTCGATCCTGGTGACAACCAAAAACACCACGGACAAGAACTATCCGATCGTCACCGTCGCCGATTCAGTCTTGCTGGACACCATCCCCTCGGACCTGAAACTCAACCAGACCAATTGGCTGGAATACAATGCCGGTGCTGCTCACCCACAGGCCGAGATGACGGTCGAGGTCGCTTCCGACCTCGTGCCCTTTGACGACATGACTCTGGTGCCGACGGACGGCATGGCCCTGCTCCCGGAGCCCGACCTGGAAATCGAAGTGACGGTGCAGATGCTGAACCTGGACAACGGGGACGGCTATGCCTTTCTGGACAACATCTCGTACACTGCCCCCAAAGTGCCCACACTCTATACCGTGTTCTCCGCAGGCGACCTAGCGACCGATCAGGCCGTGTACGGGGAATTCACGCATCCCATGGTCCTGGAGCACCACCAAGTGGTCCAGATAGTGCTGAACAACAACGACTCCGGATCTCACCCATTCCACCTTCACGGGCACAACTTTCAGCTAATCGACCGCCAGCCTCCGTATGGCCCGCATTTTTACGATTTTGCCGACGGTGACCCGGTCCCGTTTGATCGAAAGAATCATAGCGCCTTCCCGGCCACGCCGGCTCGCCGGGACACCTTTGTTGCTCCGCCACAGGGCCATTTTGTGATTCGGTTTGTAGCTGACAACCCAGGCGTCTGGATCTTCCATTGTCACATTGACTGGCATCTGTCCCAAGGGTTGGCCATGCTCTTGATTGAAGCCCCTAGCCAGATTCAGGGCCCTAATCAGGACGCGGTCACCCAACAGCATTTCGATGTATGTGCGGCTGGCGGGATCCCGTACCGAGGCAATGCCGCCGCCAACACGGAAGACTTTTTGGATCTGAGTGGGCAAAACGAGCAGCCGGGCTGGTTGCCCGATGGCTTCACGTCCAGAGGCATTGTTGCAATGGTGTTTTCGTGCATCAGTGCAGTTCTGGGCATGGCGTTTATCGTTGTCTACGGTCTTTCGGACATCAAGTTCAAAGGGCCTTCGAAGAGCGCAGAGGAAGCCGGTTCGTCTGCGCCGAGTACAACGGGCAACTGTACCGAAGCCGCTCCAGCGTATCGAGACTAGATTTCCATACGGTTGATTGCAGAGGTTACTGTTCTAAGGGGGGATTTTGCAATGAGCACATCATGTGGAATGATTTATGCGTGGCACGATACTGCCATATTGGCTGCAAAAGAATACCTATCTCATCTATAGAATACTTTTTGGCCGGTGGCTCTGATTCGATTTGGGATTTTTATTTAGCTCCCTCTCTCTTTACTTTTCATTAACTATGCGCACGTATTGAAACGGCATCCCGGCCCTTTCACTTCTCTCTCTCTCTCTCTCTCTCTCTCTCTCTCTCTCTCTCTCTGTGGAATCAAGATGCCCAGCATATCTGTATAACATAATCGCTGTGCGGATTCACTACACGAAGGAACAAGCCATGAATCCGTCCCGAAGCAAATCGGAATGCCACGCCACAGGTGGATCACAAATTACAATGAACCAATGGCTACCTGCCACATTTATACCAGGCCGTGGTTTTGGCGTGGAAGACGCCCATGAGGCCCATGCCGTGCTGCCTGCCTGTTTTGACTTGGGCTCATATGCCACCGGATATATAATGACGACGATAATGAAGTGGTGAAAAACTCAAAGCGCAGCGTTCTCTTATAGGACGGCATCCCAGTATTTCGTGCGGTAGGATCACCAACACCAGAAGGACCTGGGAGTTTGGGTTGGTCAAACCCCGCAGCTGGAAACTGGAGAGGGACCTCGCAACAATGAGAGCGGTCACCAGCATGCATTGATAACCACCATGATAATTTCTCCCCTCTTCGGCCAGTATTTTTGTGCTTTTTTTATACTTTCTCAACTTCTTGGTTATGTTACTAAGGATTTGTGGGCCTCGGATGTCCATCGGATCTATCGGCGTTCCGAACGTGCTTTTCAGAGTACACCCGATTCCTCTGTTTTTGGTCTTTTCTCGTTTGATTATCTTTTTAAGATACAGCTTTGCCATAGTGCCAGATCTAGGGCCAAAGTCATTTTCTCGGGCACAGTTCTCTGTACTCTTGCTCTGGTTGATCGGACACTCATGTTCCTTTATTAGCTAACAGTACCGAGTCTAGAGCATTAGAAGCATAAACATGGCAACACAGTGGCAGAGCACGTGTGTGAACTGGCTTACACTGTTGGTTCCTACTACAACATTAAATCAGCATTACCAATCAAGATTGCCATGGCCAGATGATTCATGGTAACCGGTTGGCGTCGCTTCGTCAATTGATTAAAGCATTCGAATGTTGACTGCTGTGGGTTGAAAAGTTATATACTTTGTAGTACATGCTACTTTACTGCGAAGACTATAATGCAGAGCGTTTTCTACACTAATAATCTACCTGCAAGGCTTTCGGCCTGGATGATGCGACGACTCCATGTCATCAATCCACTCTGATCTGAAAACCCATTTGTCTAAACAGCCGTTTCGGAGTCTGGGCATGATTCTATACTATGGCCGCCGTCATTAAAGCGTAAATGATCCATTGGCAAAGTGCGTATATGTGCAAAAAGGTGGTTTTCTGATTCGTCCCCCTCCTGCTGCGGCGTGTTTCCTCCCTAATACCTTTGGTGATATCAAAAGGGGGGGAGAATAGGTATGGTTACCATGTCTGATACAAGTGCCGACTAGATTACCTATCCAACACGAGCAATTCGCTTTCCTGTCAGACAAAACAACCGGGGCTCCGCTGTATTCCTGCGATCCTCCCAAGGCGTTTAACGAGACATTTGATTAGTCTTTCCTCAGAAAACCAAACTAGTGGCTCTCCCCCCGGCAAATCTAACGTGAATGCATACTCATCAGACGCTAGTAGAGGCAGACACAACGTGTGAGCTGTGGGCTAAAATCTGACTGCGTTTACCATTTCGCACCAGGCACGCAACACAGCAATGAGAAGACAACTACCCAATATCTCAGAGAGCACCTCCTACTGTGCACGTCATTCTTGTTTGCGGTCGCCAATTTCTCTCTCCATCCAGTGGCCATGTGCCCTCACTTCTTCTTCTTCTTCTTCTTCTTCTTCTTCTTTTCTTTGTAACATATGACTGCACCCCTTAAGGAGTAGGCCCCTATGCAGATGTTCATATCTGTTCTCTCGAGTGGTCTTATTAGTCTTTTTCTTTACCGGCTAATGTTCTAAAACATCAACCCTCTTTTTTTCCCCTTTCGATGGAAAAGGCTAATGCTCACTTTCCCTTGGCATGCTTAGGGTTATTGGTGCGTATAAGTTTTCTCCAGAACCTATACGGAAATTTTTTTTTATCGGAATTCACGTAGGCGTTGTTACAGACTAGCTCCCGGAACATATGTAGTACGCGAGGCATGTGGTCATAAACCTCATCTATGTACGCATCATTTAGTATAGGATATAGATGTTCATTCCCCTCAGGCGTCTACGCCCACTTGGCGCAGTTTCTTGGTAATGAATGTAATATATCGTGTGGCGTGGTGCAGAGGAGTCGGAATATATCGAAGTCATGTACAGCAGCACTACATCTTGTGGACTGTACGGGGCTAGAATGGAACTAGAATATGGACCTGTCTTTACTGAAAGTAGTATTGCTACCAGCCACTAGTTGACACCTTTCTCCTGCGATGTTATTGGTGGTAAGCAATACAGCTGAATTTGTTGTCACGTCCGCACTGGTAAGAATTTTAGGTCGAATGATGTGAATGGCTGCAAATACACAGCCAAATTTCCCATGTCTTCGAAGTTTGTACATCAGCAGGACTGTTGTTCCATTCCTAGAGACAACGTCCAAGTCTTGCCAATCTGTTACCAACTCCTAGAAGCTTAATCGGAGTTAGCGTAAGATCACTGTGAGAGACCATCCCCTTTATCTGGTCCTCTTGGGGTCGGATTGAAAAGCGTCTGATTCTTGTATACGAGCCGCTAGATACCTTGGCGTGGCCAGATTGATTTTCACCAACTTCGACACTACAAGAATATTTTGAAAATAACTGCTCACGCACCTACAATTCGTCCAATCCGATTAAGTGGTCCGCCGAGCCGCCGAGATGCCATTCGCGCCGGCGCTTCCTGAGACTTAAGCAGTGTCAAATTATAAGTTGTAACTATCACAACAGCTTCGCTTGACATTGGTTACGAGGTTCGCAGATACCATTCGTTGACGACTTGTCAGTTTGCTGGTGGGCTCCAGCTAATAGTGAGTATTGGCCACCTGCGCCAGCCCAGGTAAGGGTTTTGTCCCGAACTGCGGCACTGTTGTGCAAGGTTGCGACAGGAACTTCGTCCACATCTGAGCCTTGTCGGCATTGGTAGTTTGTGTTGAATACCCCCATGAATACGCCTTTCCTTGCGAAGTAATGAGGATGTTGTGATCTGAACCCGCCGTGGCAAACACACTTCTGGAGAGAGGCAGCGCTGTAGGCATGGTGAGAATACGTGGTTTTCCTCGTTCTAATATGATTCCAGCAGGGTCCTTGGTCAACAGTGCATTTATATCAAGACCCATTGGACCACTATCGACCCGCCCCCAAACGAGACATTCGCCGGCTTGGGTGATGCCAATAGAATGATGGGAGCCTTTGCGGGAGCTTCGGGGGTTTCAGCGCGTCGCTTTCGCGACTGGCGAGACATCGGTTTTGTCATGGTAGCGGAGGAGAACGAAGTAGGCAGAATAGTGTTATCAAACTTGCGAAAAGGATAAAGGTGTGCAGCGAGGAAGTAGAAAAAATATGTACGCCATCACGATTTCAAGGGGCGTTTTGGAATGTTGAGTTTTAACCAGGCACATGCACACCCGTTTTCATCAGGCTGGGAGGTAAACATTCTAGTTTGACCGGGCCCACAATATGTGGAAATACAATTCTGCGAGATTACTAAGATGCACAGACTGAAAATGTATCCTGTGTTTCTACATAGTAGTTAGCTTGTTTACCGGTTACTATGCACCGGCCGCACTCTTGTGGTACGCAAACAAATGCTCGTGTTATGCTTGTTTTGGGTGCGTGCGTGTTCGCGCTAGGCAAAGAATAAGTGGGGTATGCCGTGCCAACTCGAGTTTTAATTGGACTACAAGACGGGAGCTATAGGAGCTATAAACGGGAGTCGATAAAAGCCAAATACGCACCCCAAAAGACACCGCCTTAAGACCAAGAAACTCCGTGTTCATATTGTAGTTCTCGGTGATCAGGGCCTTTATACTTTTGTGGGGGAAGGGGACGGCAAGAGACTCTCTAAAAGCGGTTCTCTACGTTGTTCTGGTCGAGTTTGACTTTGCAATCTTACCCATACACAGCTTAGCTGAAGACTAGACGACGTCCGACGGAATTCCCAAATTTGCGTGTCACTCTGTTGTTTGGTCTTTTCCTTAAGGATATATATAAACGATATGCTAATGATGCAGACCAATATATGTTTTGTTATAGTGGGCTCCTGAGTGTGAAACGAGAAAAAAAGAATAGGCTAATATTAGTAAAAATGATTCAAGCGTAATACGCTAATTCTGTTTCAAAAATTACGGTGGGTGATCACCTGACGCCTGGTCCCGTCTGCCGCCCGATTCTCTTCGCTGACTTTCAAAAAGACTAAGCTTCAACTACTCATAGCCAACCATTATAACTCCAACTGAAGCAGTGATACAAGAACCATGAAAATAATCAGGTTTTAATTTCTCTGCCCAAAAATATAGTGTTAGCTAAAACTCTCCAGGCGTCACCGCGGGGTTCAATGCTCAAAAAGATCATCAGTATGAAGAGCAGTGAATTCTTACCATAATGAATATAGTGAACTAATAAGATATATCAATAAGCTCACTGAGTGTGGCCTCTTTATCTAAATTGCTGCAGAATTTTGCTATAGAGCTTATTGCTAAAAAGACGGGAAACGCTGGTCTGGACAACTTTCAAAGACACTACCAAAATGACCTTGACTTGATTTAGATAATTGCTGTTAGAGCTGCAAAAAAAAAAGAAAAAAAAGAAAAAAAAAACTGACTCTGTATATAAAGATGCTTGATAGTTTGACATTGAGTTACTAAGCCGAAAACTGAACGAATAACTATGGGTTAGCTCTAGGATATCTATAATACAAACAAGACTTTATGACTAACAGCGCCTGCAGAATAGAAATCACAGGTAGAGTAATCACAGGTAGAGTAATCACAGGTAGATAATCTTGACTCTTTGTCTCTGTGCTGATAGAACCCTTCTTTCTCCAGGTCTTAGTTCTTGGACTATTAGTGGTAATATACGGAATTTCTGGCTTCAAGATTTCAAATCCAAGTTAGGAAGGTACTTTTTTGGTCTCCTCACCGAGTACTTGGACCAATAATAAGCGGAATTGACCTAATTCATTTTTAATCTTAACTGATATTTCAAAGAGGAGTGCGGAGGCATCGGAGATCTTTCATTCTCTGACAGCCTTGAACCTGTGCTATTGATAGGATCCTTTCAATAATGTATCTATTTCATTAACTCATCCAATGCTTAGTACACTTAATATTAAGATCTTTAGTCCTCGAGGCAACCTTTGAAAAGTTCAAATGAGCAGGACCTCTATACAAATAAATCAGTAATTGCTACAGCTGTTGCAGTGGCCCCTTCAAACGTCAATCGTCGAGGCCAGCAGATACAGCTAGCTACCTTACCGCTTCCAGGCCCCAAGATAAAAAAACAAAAAAAAAAAAAAAAAAAAAAAAAAAAAAAAAAAAAAAAANGTCTGTATCTAATGATAATATTAATCACCACAGAATCAAGAGATTAAAATAAATTAGATTGGTTGAACTACTTCATTTTCAATATTGTACTTACTGATGATTTCGAGTGGCAGGTGGGACTGGGCGTCAGGTGATCACCTACTGTGGAATTCATATAAGTGAAACTACATCAAAGCCGAATGAAAGCATCAGGCCGCGCGCACCAGTCGGTCGATGGAGTCTCTTTTTTTGTCTCGTGCGGTTGACATCGGATGTCATGACATGATCTAGACTCTCCAGACAACGGTCGATTGCAACGGGAGAGCACAAGTTGACCCTGGGCTGCTTTCCTGTTTTCAATAACGTACACGTACATACTCATCTGTATTTTTCTCTAAGCGAAAACCAGTTTCCTAATATGAAACCGTTGGAGTGAGTGGGGGGCGTGCAGAGAAAGAGATTCCACGCCGTCGGTTGAGCATCCAGCATACCGAGGGGGGTTAAGTCGACTTGGTTCCAACATTGAACTCAACAGACTCACCCACAAGCTCCCTCACAGGCCGGGCAATGAGTCACATTGGACCAGAGAAACTTTAACTGTCTGTCGAGCGAGTTGAGGAAAAGGCATTGTGGCGCGAGAGGGCACTGCTGGTGCCGGTCGAGAATGTTGCTTGGCCATGTGATTCCCGGCAGCACTCTATCGTTACACAGATCGAGGCAGCATTATTTGCTGCGCGATGCCGATCTGTCTGCGCGTCGAACGGTTAGACGGGTCCTTAGCGGTGGTGTCACATCGCAGCAGCCTGCATCTGCATGGGCATGGGCATGGGCATGCGTCTATCCGCCTCTCCAGAACGAAAAAGAAAGAATCGAACCAAATGCCGGCACCGAGTCCCCAGCTCAAGCAAACCCCAGCTGGACCTGTGACATCAGCGGTATGCACCGTGTCGTAGGGGGCAAATCCGACACATAGGAATCTCTTTCGAGTCCCGGGCTTGCCCAGGGACTGGACTCGGCTTTCCAGAGGACGAGCCAAAGATGATACCAAACAGTTTGGGACATGCAATAATGAGATGCACGGATCAAGAAATCTTGGCGCTACTTGTTTCTGCCTGTGTTTGTGGGCGTATATCGGGTTTCCCTGTTCTCTCTCAGGATCCTCTATACTTGGCCCTAACTCCATTGGGGCGGGATGCATGCTTGGTACTACGGATGTAAACGTGGCTTAGTGGTTTAGTAGAGTCTACATCGACCCTTCCCACGATGGCGCCAAGCTTTAGGTTGGAACCAGTCGTATCAGGCCTGACACTATACTGATTACTCTAATTTGCCACAAAGTCAGATCGGATGACTGATCATTGCTTCGGTCTGGCTGCTGCTTGAAACAAGGCCGTGGATTTCTGTGTCCCGGCGTCGATTGGCACGAGTCTCTGTCTCGTTTCTGGTCGACCTTTGATTTGAATATGGACAGAACATGGAGGTTGCTGGGAATGACAGCACTTCACCGACGAGGTGATTGACTGTCGGCATTCTCCGTGCACCAGACCGCCACGGGGACCGAGTCGGATGCGGATATGCTTTCAGCAGTCAACAGCGACTCTGCATGACGGCTTCCTCTCCACACAAACGAAGCTGGCACAGTGCTTCCTTGTTCAGGCGGGCTGCATGGGGCGGGTCGCGCGTGGTGGACACGATGGAGACGGGCCATACTTGGACACTGGACATTGGACATTGGATCGCGGACCATGGACGCAACAAGGAACGCCGGGGCCGGCCGGAACAAGCGGACCGTGCAAGCAGCAGCAGAGGGCACAAGATCCTGAGAGGACCAGAGAGCGAAGCAGGCCGGTGACTGGCCGTCCAAGGAAGTTGGTAGTATCCATGGCGGTGAGTGAGGCGCAGACGCAAAATAAAACAGCTCTTTTGAAACGGGTTCCGCTTTTTGTAGATAGATCGATATCCGGCAACGGGCGGTACTCCGGCACAACCAGGAGTCAGACACAGGCGCGCCCACACCTCCCCCCCCCCCCCTCTCATCCTGCTTCCCCCTCCTCGCATGCCGGACATTGGCCACGACTCGCGACGATACGAGGCCTATCATCGGTTGGACCCATTCGCCCACTCCCTCTAGGCCGCCCACGGGCCCGTGTCTGTGGTACTCTAAGCGCCTCCAGCAGGACAATTTGCAGCACTAGCCCCATGTGCGCCCCCTTTAGCTCGTCAACGCACCCGTAAACTGGGTACTGGTCTTTCTTTCTCTTCTACTATCGCGGTCGTTGTGCTTGGATTTGGTTGGTGGTGGAGCACTTCGGGTTCGCTTGTGCCTCGGATGTCATACACCAGGGCTGTCCGACAACGCATGATCCATCCCGGAGGATGACTTCATTTCATTCAGTGCATTCATGTCATTCCAGACTCTCGGTCGAGCCCGGGGACCGAGTCCGACGCGGGGGGCGTGATGCTCCCTATTCTCTTGGCTGTCCTATGTCTGTAGCATGTTCTCCACCCGGCCGCTTACTTAGAAAGAAGGGCAACGAAAGGAAGGGAAAAAAAAAAAAAGGATCCCCATGGTTGCTCGTCTACCGCCTAAACCAGCAAGTCCAGTCCCGGCAGTGGCTAGTCCCCTCCGCCATCCCCTCCCCGGGAAAGCCCTTTGGGCTTAAGCCTAGGCTCCAGTCCCGGGCGTTGTCGCATCGGCCCCAGGCCAAATGGGCTGGTTGTCTGGCCCTGATTGGCGCTGTTGGCCCCGATCGCCCGTTCGCAGACGTTAACGCAATGTAAATTCTCCCGTAAAAGAAAAAAAAATAAAAATAAATAAAAGTAAATAAGAATTTAAAACAAAACCATGGAACGTTTTGGAACAGGGCTAGCCCGGATGGCAAATTCCAAGGGACAAAAAGAGGAAGAAAAGGAAAATCAAAGTAAAAAAGAGAAAGAAAGAAAGAAAGAAAGAAGATGGCGAGGGGACAGAGTTATACTCCACCTGTATAGTCAAGCAACCGAAAATAGAAAAAGGGTCAATTGGTCGAGAGGCATCTTCAACAAAAAGGCCGATACTTTATAGAAGAGTCCGCGGCCAGGGCGCTATACACATCGTCCGTTCTGTTCTTAGGGTTAGGTCCATCTTCCCGACATTCTGTCACCAGTACAACAACCACCTCTCTCCTCTTTTTGTTATTACTTCTTCTTTTTTTTTTTTTTTTTTTTT